>CAXIVR010000001.1:161426980-161456980 GCA_964035755.1 Teleogryllus oceanicus
GATCCAGGGACCAGTCTTCTTAACACCCACCACCAGATCCACGGTCCAGTCTTCTTAACGTCCACCACCAGATCCACGGTCCAGTCTTCTTAACACCATCAGATCCACGTCTCGTCTACCTTCGCCCGCCTTCTTGCGACACGAGTACGCGTATTGCTCAGTCTCTCCGAGTGTACTAGTTAGCGTGTCGTCTCACTAATGCTTTACAAAAACTCTCACAGTTCCGCAACCACAGCCACTATTCTGATTCGTTCTATATTGCACAGTTCTTACTGCAATCTCCTATAATGTTCTCCTTACACCACGTAGCCTCGCTACTCTATCATTTCCCATTTCCTAACACCTCCAGAACTACCGCTTCTCTCCCTCAACTATTCCGCTACCTTACTCGAATTCTCACTCGGCGTCTCACACAAGAAGGGGTCTTTTCCTCGCTGCTCCGCCGTTTAAATGTTGCAATGACGTCACGGTACAACCCTACTGCGACGCCCATGTTGCGGAAGTGCACCGAAACCGCGCTTCAGGCCGCAACTAACAGGTAGCGCCTTTTCCGATCAGTATCCGACGTTCTGTTATACCTTCGCTCTCCACGTCTCCGCCGACGCTGCGTGAGCGTTGTGAGGTTAATGGCGATGCGTCAAACGTCACGTATATATATATATATATATATATATATATATATATATATATATATATTGTAACACCCCCACCTACCTACCTTTACCACACGTGGTGGGTCGTGATAGCATGAATGCTCGTGAAGCGAGCTTAAAATTCTCAGGAAGCGGGATCTTTCGGGTATGAGAAAGGTCTGAACCCTTAACACAATGACTCAAATAAAATACGAATAATATATACATATATTCAATGAGAAAATTTACAGTGACGCCATTGTGCACAACAGGTTATTGCACTTTAAATAGCTGGTCACTGAAAAAAAATGAAACAAGACAAAAAACCAAAACATATAGGCGTCACCTCGACTGCCTGAACACACTTTCATCAACTACAATTTACGATTTGATGACTCCTTTCTGAGTTTTTCCACTACCAAATTATTTACTCTTTTGAGGTACCTATTCTAGACGTTTCACCCACTTTTAACACTGATTGTCGTGTATTTACCACTATCCTTTTTCCCCAGCTAATCGCTGCATAAACGTTGCCAGTTCCTTTACCTCAACAGCTCCGCGTCGCTCGCCTGTAGGTAACCTTGGGATTTTCTGCCGCTGGCCCCGCGTTGCCGCTTCGTCCTCGCGTGCTGTGTCGCGACGATAGCAGTTTCCTTCGCTCGAACACCGCCAAGCCTCCAATTTCCACACCCTTCTCTCGTTCCGAACCCGTACTATCCTCGCTCCAGACCAAGTCCTTCTCGCCTAAGCTTCGCTCTTCCTGGGGTCGTCGTCCTTCCACCGCCTCGTACACGTTTGTTCGCGCTTCCAGCCTCGAAATTATTAGTGTTCCTGAAGTTATGCTCAAATGCTCGGCCGACCTACCACACTTTAGGCATGTGTGGTCTCAGCGTGCAATGTGAGATGCTGGATTTAATTAATGTCCTTCTGCGCGAATTTTACGACTTTGAAGTTATTCCGACGTCAAACAGTTATTTTGCTTGCTCTCTCAGTTATTGTGAATGCGACGAATGATTGTGCACTGTATTTCTTAGTTACTTCACTTTCTAAGATACGCTTTCCAAGCTAACTTTTAACTACCAAGTTAAAATAAACTCCTATGCTATCAATTTGTACTCGCCGTCACTGCTGAGTCAAAGAGAGTTGCTTCTGGTCGCAGTCGCTGTTCCCGCAAAAGAGAGTTCCTCCGAGGCGCGCTGCGATACTTATGGTACTCGCGCCTGGGGAAATTTTGGAGGGGTGCATCTTCTCCTTCTTTTGTGACCTCCCGGAAAAAACATTACTCACAAGCTCGGGCGTTATAGTTCGAAAAGCAGTGGGCAGATGGCGCGTTTACCGGCCATCGCTCCGCCGCGTATCCTAGTCCTCTCTGTTCGTGAGCTTCCTTACATAGCTGATGGTGGCGTTATGGGGTTGTCTAATCCCGTGACGTCACTATTGTGTCATACCGATATGTCACGTTAAAATAAACTAACATTTATTTGTAGACAATATGGTGGAACATGCATTACGAAATATCACGAGAGCTAGAGCTTAGCAACGACCGTGAATAAACAATGTAGTTTTTGTTTTTTCTAAATGCATTAAGAGATGGCTTGGTGCCGAAAGTAGAAAATTTGGGATTGGGCGAAGAAGTTTAGACGATCAAAATGTCAGCTACACCAAAATATAACGAACGTATGGATTGGCTGGGTGAGAGAAGGACGGTCAAATGTTATGAAAAAAATGAAGGTAGTTTAATACGAAGTCTTCGAGGGATGAATCATGCAGGAAGATTTCATTCTGCTCGGAAACGCGCTTCGGAGCTGATCGTAGGTTCGTGAGAGGGAACGAGTACAATCTAGATAGAATTGGGTTATCAGTGAAATTTTAAGGACAGTGAATGATATTGCAGATATTTTCATGTGGAAGCAATATAAATTGGAACTTTGTCGGGAGTGGTAATCGAGTTCGGGACTATGTCATAGGACGAATCGGGACTGATAATTTTGATAGTTTGAGACCAGCTTGGATAGGGGCAGAAGAGGATTTCGTGGAACTTTGGACTACGGCAAGCTCGCAAGATATTTCGACTGAGAAGTCTACGAGGGACATCAACGAAGAAAAGATAAGTTAACCGCGGTATAAAGTGTAAATTGAAAGATATCTTGATCAAAGGCCTAAAAATTGTAAATTCACTAAATTGTTTGCTAAAAGCGTAAAAATAAACTTTGTTGAATTTTGTTCTTTAGAAAAGAAAGTGATTTTTCATTTAGTCAATCCAAACAGAAATGAATTAGGAATAGAATCATTCTATTTCAGATTCCCACCTGCGCTGTATAGTCGGCGGATCCTATAATCCATTATAGAAGTAATAAGGATTATAATATATCGTGACCCATTGACCCAGCAAGCCGGACGCTAAGATCTTTAGCAGATATAAATGTAGAGAGGGGAAAATTTTGTATATCTCACTATATATATATATATATATATATATATATATATATATATATATATATATATATATATATAGTGAGATATACAAAATTATTTATATATATATATAAATTGAAACAAACTGTCTAATTTAATGTTTAAATTAGATATCTCCTCTGCCCTTCTAATATTATTAAATATTGATTCAACGTAACCCGTTCCAAATTTATATTAGAATATGGGCGCCAGGAAAAGATTACGTTAATTCAATTATTAAAATTAATCTTCAACTGCTATTTCCAATAAATTAATATCAGGCTAACTGGGTCGATGGGTCTTATAAGAAATAATCGTTATTGCCTACTAATAGCCGATTATTCGATCTGCCATCTGTACAGAGTGGTCGAGGAATCTGAAAAGCAAATATACATTTCTAGCTACTCATTTGCTGTAATTGGCTAAATGAAAACCATCTTTTCTATTCACAGAAACTTGTAAGTTTATTTAATGTCCATGAAATTTGAAATTGGAAACAATACGAAACGTATTCGGTCATGACCAGTTTCAAACCTTATACTGCAGTACCCGTTTCGCGCGCTCTTGGCCGATGTCGCCACGTAGAACCATTTTCAGTTTTTTCCGGTGTCGATGGCTCCAAGTCCAAATACCATCTTCTTTTCTTCCGGTCTGGCACAAGTGTACTCAAGTCACTGATCCTCGCCGCCTCATAAGTTGATAAGTCTTAATTAATTTGCCTTTTAAAAGTTCCCAGTTCTTTCTGCGCGTATGCTTAAAATATTAAAAGTTCGGTAAACTATAATCTGCTCCAAATACCAAACCTCCAAAGAACTTCACAATTCACAAAATTCCAACATCAATTATCTACACATGATCCGCACAGCACCACGGCATAAGTCGGAATGAATCCATATTCCTTCCTTTCAGCCCTTCAAAACTCGGCCCATATTTTCTACTGTTTCTTTTCAGAAAAAAATCGACCAACTTCCGTACAAATATATTGTCATTCCATGCCTCGCGAATCCCTAAATTACTTACAAATTCAACTAGCCGCGCCCCAGACTGTCATTGCTTTCTCGGCCAATCCCCAAACAGTTTACTTCATCAACTAGCCGCGCCCTGTGGTTAAAAGCAATGAAGTTGGTTGACCTTGACGACAACTCGTCTACCGTTGCTAGGCCGCCATATATGTCTATCCTTACAATTCACACTGTATACAATAGATGCCACGCAATACAATGTTCCACGTATTGGTATGTCACAATATATATATTGCAACGGCGCAAGAATTAAGACCTGGGGAATGGGAACAATACCGCTGAGCTCATGCACAGTTATTTAGACAATTATTTTAGTAATTTTTTGGATAATTTTAAAATTTGATTTTCTTATTAAATTTCACATTTTCTTACAGTATATTTTTTATTGACTTCATCAAGTAGCCATGTCCATCCACCATCCATACTTCAGGCTCTTACCGCCTCCTGAGCTAGCCGGCAACTTGACTAAGGTAAGAAGGGAGTAATTCACGCGAAATCTGGCACCTCCGACGCGCAGTCGACTCGAAGAACGCGCGCCGTTATATACATATATATATATATATATATATATATATATATATATATACACGACAGAGAGGTGTAATGAAGCCGGAACAGGGAATTTCCCTAATCCGTGAAGTGAAGAATATATATATATATATATATATATATATATATATATATATATATACACACACACCATCTCTGTCGTGGACGGCCAATGTCCCTTCTTCCCCGTGGTCTGTACAGAAAGGCATGTCAGGGGATATTTTCGTGAGACATTCTTCCTAAGTGCTGTACCCACCGTGATCTGTATTCATTTACTTTTTCATTGATAGAAAATATGTTAAGTTCCTGTCTTATATCTTCGTTTTTTATTTAGTCCATTAGGGTGCAACTCCGGAGGAATTTCATTTCCGAGGCTTGTATCTTCATTTTATCTTGTTTTCTTAATGTCCATGATTCACACTCGTAAAGCAGTTCTGGTACTGCCATGACTACAAAATTTTAAGTGTCTCTTTTCTAGTCTTATTGCGAAGATATTTGTTTATTGTTCCACAAGTATGTTGGAAACGTAATTTTGTTTTCATATCATCACTGTAGTCGTATGTGATATCACAGTCCAAATAATTAAAATATTTCACTCGCTCTATTACTTTGTCTTCTATTATTACTTTAGTTCTGATAGGATACTTGCCTCTGAATGCCATCACTTTAGGTTTAGAGAGAGATATTGAGAGACAATATGGTTTGCATATTCTATTTAGCTGGTAATTTTGCAGACTTATTTCGTTCCCTTCTATAATTATATGATCATCAGCATACAGAGGTGATTGTAGATGTGTATTTGGATTTACCCAAATACTTGGTTTATTTAAACTTTTCCATTCTCTTAGAATGTTGTCAATATAAATATTAAACTAATAATGTCAATAAATATTATGTGGGGGACAAGCTACACCCTTGTCTTACACCCCTGTTTACTTCTAACTCTTCCAACATTTTGTTCTCAACTTGTAAATTAAAACTTGCTTTGTTATAGAGGGATTTAATAACTTCTACCAAGTGGAAAGGATAGCCCTTTTTCGAAGAATTTGCCAGAGAAGTTAACGATTAACTCTATCAAACGCCTTTTAATAATCTATAAAAGCTATGTGGGTGTCTAGATTGAACTCTCGTCTCTTTTCTGTTATTTGGTTTATGGTAAACACATTGTCTGTACACGATCTTCCTTGCCTAAAACCACTTTGTTCTTCCAAAAGAGTGAATCTGAGATTGTTGTGAGCCGTTTATTTATTTTACTTTAAGCGTTGATCAACAAGCTTATTCTTCTGAAATTCTGTGGATGGCTTATATTTCCTTTTTTAAAAAGGGATGACTTTTGCATTCTTCCATGCATAAGGTATTCAGCATTTTCTCCAACAATTATTGAATAGTTCAAGAAGTCTGTTCTTCAGTCCTTCACCTCCATATTTTAGGAGTTCTGCATTGATACTATCTACCCCAGGACCTTTTCTATTTTTCATACTTGACAGTACATATTCCATTTCATGTTTGCTCAAAGTGTCTATCTGAGGGTTGTTGTATTGTGACTCATCTTCATCGATTACAGTTGGGTCATATAAGAGACCTTCATAATATTTTATCCAATCTTTTTGCTTTATTACATTTTGTTCTGCTTTATCCTTTTCCTCTGATTTTAAATGTTTCATGATCTGGTAAGCCAGATTCTGCCTACTATGAAAACATTTTCAATTGTGCTGATGAAAAGGTCCCACGATTCTTCGTGAGCTTTTTTCACTAATTGCTTTGCATGGTTCCTTTTTCATATGTAGTTTTCTTTCCTCTCTTGTGTTGTTTTCTGAAGTAATTCTTGATAGGCATTTTTCTTTTCAAGTGTGGCTGCAGCTATCTCATCGTTCCAGATTTTTAAGCCTTTTCTTTTTCTGTGTTTATCCCTTTTTCCAAAAGCTTCATATGCTGCAGTGTTTATAATATTTTTAATATTGCTCCACTCTACATTAATGTCATCATCTAAAGGCGTCTGTCCATTCATTGGTTTCAGACGTGTTTGATAGAGATTTCTTATGCTTTCTTCTTTTAAGAGATGGACTTTGTAAATATCTCAGCTCATAGATTCCTCGTTGTTATGCTGTTTTTTCATAATTTTCTTCCATCGGGCTATAATTGAGATCTTTGAAACTACTAAGTAGTGATCGGATGATATATCACTGTCTCTGTAAACATGAATATTTCTAATTCGGGGTGCTAATTTTCTGTTTGCTATAGCATAATCTATCAGTGATCTTGTGGTGCCATTGCTCCAGGTAAATTTATTTATATCATTTTTCCTAAAGAAGGTATTCATTATTTTGAAGTCATTATTAGTAGCAAAGTCCGTAAGTTCTTGCACATTTTTATTGATAGTTTCTTCTACAAAGCATCCAACAACATTTGAAATTATGTTTTCCTATTGGGCCGTTTAGGTCTCCTGGAATTATTATATAATCATTTTTGTAACATTTATCTAAACTTCTTTGAAGAGTTTCATAAAATGCGTCAGTGTCCTCTGTTCTGCCTTCTTCCCTGTGTCCACTGCTAGTAATGTTAGATGTCCTCTAGGAATTTGGAATCGTGTTTCAAGTATCCTGTCACTGTAGTATGTATAGTGTAAGAGTTTATTTTTCCATTTCCAATCCATTAATAAAGCAACCCCACTGCATGCTCTTTTATTGGTGTCTACTCCACTGTATATTAATGTGTATTCATAGAGATCATTTGTCCCTTTACCCTTCTTTTTTGTTTCAGAAATAACTACAATATTTACATTCCTTGCTTTTAGCTCTCTCTCCAATTCTGCCTCTTTATTATTTAGCCCTCTCACATTCCATATACCTAAAATTAGTGTATCCGTTATTCCCAATCGTTTTTCCTTATTCTTGCTAGGGTTGTTATAGCGGCCGTATAGATAGATAGATAGACAGACAGACAGACAGACAGACAGACAGATAGATAGATAGATAGATAGATAGATAGATAGATAGATAGATAGATAGATAGATAGAGGTTGGCAGTACTGCCTTGAGCTTGAGGAAGTGCTTCTAAGCGGCTCCCGCTATTAATGCAGCGTGAAGCATATTAATGCTGTTCTTCAGTACGAGGTAGGCACTGCGTGCTTTATTACATAACCAAGTGCTAGTGTGAGTAAACGCACGACCCAGGATGTCGGTTTGATCCCGTAAACATCATTGGAAAGTCGGCTGGCCTTATAGTGAGGGAACCACCATTACGTTGTGGTTTCGTGGAGTGTCCACGTAAGGCGGTGCTGCGCTCTACAGCGGAGTGTCGAAACATGCCGACTCCCTTGCGCCCCTAGGACAGGGGTTGCGAACGCGGTGACACAGCTGCGCTACCTGGTGCATTGGTTGGGTATTTACGAGCCCCCCAGCACTCCTAGGGTGTGGAAGACGAACTAATTATGTCCGATTTGGCGGGAAGTTCAACAGCTAGCATAAAACTGCGGGATATGGGAGAGTTTAACAGCGCTGCTGAGAAAAATTCCGATTTATGTGAAACCTGTGAAGGATCCCGGGAATTGTTGAGGGAGTTGAAAACACTCGAAGATTCAGAACAGGCTATTTTCCGAGAACTCGCGAAAATATTGAAGTCAATAAAGAAAGTAGTGTCTCCAGCGAGAAATATTCACAAAAGCGTGAAAGAGGATACGATTCTAGCGGAACGAACAATTAATCGATTAGAAGAGACCAGAAAAGAAATTATCACCAAGAGACGTGACCTGGAACAGCATTTCGGCCTGGAGGTAGTGACTCGAAGAATGCACTCTGAGGCTGAAAATCCGACCGACATCGAGGAATCATCTCCTCCCGAAGACTCGACGAGGAGGATCGAGGTAGAAGACGGGCAAATGCCCACCCCAAAATCAGCCATCTCAGAAGAGGCAGCACAGAAAGAGGATACCCGGGACGATGGCCAGAAGTCTCAACACGAGGAAGAAGGCTTCATCTTAGTAGACCGAAAAAACAAAGACAAGAAGAAACCATCAGAAAAATCGGATGCAAAGCTAGGCGCATCCAAACCAAAGAGGAAAAGAGACACGGTAGCCATAAAGCTGGTGGCGAAAGATGGAACTTCATATACGGACATTCTTTCGCATATGAAGAAGACTGTTCACCCCGACGAACTGGGAAACGAGGTAAGAGAAATTAGGACAACAAAAAAGGGAGAAATGGTGATTGTTGTCAAGAAGGATGATAACAACAACGCGTTCAAGGAAGCAGTAGCTACTGCTTTAGAAAATAAAGCGGAGGTTGCTACCCTCGATAGATTTAAAAGCCTGCAAATAAAGGATATAGAAGAAAACTTGGATGAGCAGGAACTGGAGAAAGATGTAAAGGTGCTTTGAACGCAGCCAACGTGACATCTATGGTGAAATGTAGACTTATTAAAAGACGGTAGGGGGCAAACATCGCCCACATCAGGGTAAACGAGGAAGCAGCAAACATGCTTCTTAAGAAAGGAAAAATTAAAATCGGCTGGATTTACTGCCGAATTGAAAAAAGGGAAATAGCTCTACGCTGTTTCAGGTGTCTAGAAACTAACGGACATACTGAAAGACACTGCAAAGGTCCAGACCGAAGGCAAATGTGTCTGAAATGCGGAAAGGATGGACATAAAATCAAAGACTGTCAAGGAGATCCGATGTGCTTTCTATGCAAAGAAAAAGGTACCATAGACCCGAACCACGTTTTTGGTAGCATAAAATGTCAATCGGCTAGCCACAAAGGAAGGATCCCGACCAATAACAGGTATGGAAATTAATATATTGCATATTAAATTGGGCAAGGGGAAAAGAGCTCAAGATCTCCTCTCACAGACGGCGAGAGAAAAACGATCCGATATCCTACTGATAAGCGAACATTACAGGAAACCTGAATTCGGAAATTGGTACGAAGACCGCACAAAGAATGTAGCAATAGCCGTCCGCAATACAAATCTCTCCGTAGGCAAAGATTCGCAGTCAGGAAAAGGTTTCGTCTGGGTAGAAATAAACGGTCTACGATTTTATAGTTGCTACTTCTCACCGAATGAGCCAATCGATGTGTTAGACGAAGGACTCCGCGAAATAGAATATAGTATCAGGCTCTGGAAAGGGGACACAGTAATCTCCGGAGAATTCAATAGAAAATCAACAGAATGGGGAGAAACAAGAACAGATAAAAGAGGTAAATTGCTGTCAGAATTCGTAGCGAGAAATGATTTCTTAATAATAAATGAAGGACAGACCCCTACATTCCGACGCGGAGAATCAAAATCTATTATAGACATCACAATCGCCTCTCAAGGGGCCGCGAGGAGAATCTATAATTGGGAAGTACTAGAAGACACTTCATTAAGTGATCATAACTACATAGTCTTCACCATCACAAATAACGAAGTGCCCAATACCATGCCAGACAAAGGCAAGGGAAGAAAAAACTGGAATCCTAAGAAGCTGGACATAGAGAAACTAAAAAATCATCTGGCTGAAATGAAAGGAGTAATCTTTTACTCCTTTACTTCTTAGGATTCCGAGTTCTTACTCGGCTGGATTAAAGACAGAACATGGCAAACCACCGAGGACAAGATACGCAAGGTCCGTAAAGAAATAATCGCTGCTTGCAATAAAACCGTGCCAAAACCATCAACGCATTCAGGAAAAAAACCAGTGTATTGGTGGAATGAAGAAATTGCCGCGCTCAGAAGAAACTGCCACATGACGAGAAGGCAGTATACGCGTTCGAAAGGGGACGAGCGCTTGAAACAGGAATATCGAACTCAACTGAAGCGGCTGAAAGATCAAATTAAGGCAAGTAAGAACCAATGCTGGAAGAACCTAATCAAGGAGGTCCAGGAAGACCCATGGGGGTTACCCTTCAAAATAGACAAGCTGAAGACACGCTACAAGATACCAGGACTGGATGACGCAGAGTGGGTGAAGGAAATTATAAATGGCCTCTTCCCCACACATCAACGAGGGGAAGGGAAAATTCCTCACCCAATGGAGCACCCACCACTGTTCACGACGGAGGAAATAACTAAGGTTGGTTGCCAGCTGAAAGAGAACAAATCGCCAGGTCTAGACGGAATCCCAAATGAGGTGCTGAAGATGATAATACAGGAATTCCCTGGTTATTTACTCGAAATATATAACGAGAGCCTCATAAATGGAACCTTTTTCTCTGACTGGAAAAAGCAAAACTTAGTACTGCTCAGAAAGGGTGACAAGCCATTAAATGAGATATCCACATTTAGACCCATATGTCTAATGGATACAATGGGAAAGGTGCTGGAAGGTCTAATACTAGAGAGGCTGAACCAACACATGGCACAGTACAACCTTCTTTCGGAAAGGGAATATGGCTTCCGCAAGGGTAGGTCGACAACCGACGCAGTCCAAGAAGTTGTGGAAATAGCGAGAAAAATGAAGGATGGATTAAATGGCAAAAAAGGGTTTTGTGCCCTAGTCACAGTCGATATCCGGAACGCATTTAAATCAGCAAGATGGAAGACATAATTAATGCACTTATGTTGAAGAAAGTGCCACAATATTTGACAAACCTGATTGTGAACTATTTTGAGGGAAGGAGTATAATCTACGAAGGCGGCAGCTTTCAGATTGCTCACGACATGACCTGCGGCGCCCCACAAGGATCGAAGTTAGGACAAGCACTCTGGAACATCTTCTATGATGATCTCTTGCGGTTAAACTTACCGGTCAACACGACGTTGATAGGGTACGCGGACGACGTGATGATGGTGAGCTCGGCGGACACAACGAACGAACTCCAAGTGATTGTCAATGACGGACTAGAACGAGTGAAGAGATGGCTGGACAGTAAATGCTCAAAATGGCCACCGAAAAGACGGAGCACTTTTAGTACCGGTTTAAACCCCAGTAATCACACTGTGGCCAAATGATCAAAGGGAAGCAATCGATCACTTCCTAGGAGTCGAACTAGACCGAAAGCTCAAGTTTAACCAACACGTGATCAAGAGAGCGGAGAGAGCAGCCGGCACTGTGGCAAGCCTCTCGCGCCTCATGCCAAACGTCAGTGGACCGAAGGAAAGGAAAAGAAGGCTACTGGCGAGCGTCGCACAGTCGCAATTACTCTACGCGGCTCCGGTCTGGGCAGATGCTCTGGCAAATAAGTCCCTGCGACAGAAAATGCTCTCATGTCAAAGAACGTGTGCCCTCCGCATTACATCGGCATACAGGACAGTATCCGAAAGCGCGGTGCTTGTCCTGGCGAGCATCCCCCCAATAGATCTCCTGGCGCGGGAGAGACAGGAGGTATTCAATGAAATAAAAAACTTGGATCTAAATGACGACCAACGACCATCCAAGAAGACTAAGCTAAAGACAGACGCAAGGGAAACACTAGTACAAAGATGGCAGAGGCAATGGGACGCTGACCCCGTAGGAAGATGGACGCATTGCTTCATTCCAAATATTAAGCCGTGGCTAGAAAGAAAGCACGGCGAAGTAAATTATTTCCTTTCACAGGCTCTTACCGGTCATGGCAACTTCAGCGCATACCTCAAACGCTTTGCCATTGTAGAAAGCGCAAACTGCGCCCATTGCGAGTGCGAAAACGACGATGCAAACCATACTCTTTTCTACTGCGTTGCATGGGAACGAGAAAGACACATACTAAACCAAAGATTAGGAACGGTTGTCCATAAGACAAATATAGTAGATCATATGCTTGAAACAAAGAAAAAATGGCAATTAATAGGTTACATAGTATATGTTTTGAAACAGAAATTACAGTTTCATACATATGACACGGCGTCAATTACGCAGAGGACCCCCTCCGTGATGTAATACCTGACGGTAGTCCCGCGGAGGCGAAATGGGTCGGAAAAAGGGTGGTGTTTTCAGTGTGGTAAGAGTCCCACATGGTACAGAGTACGGGCTCTGTAACATCTTTTGAAGATTTTCACCTTCCCACGTAAAAATAAAAAAAAAGATAGATAGATAGATAGATGGACGGACGGGGCACTTATCCCTCATCATGTACTTCACCAAGGAATAATACTTCCTGTTGCAACAACATGGAGAACGATAATTTGAATAACCATATTTCCTACTAAATTCTAGAAGACCTGCACAGATAATGAAGTTACATTTATGTCCAGAAGCAAAACAAGGGGCCATCTCAGCATTTGCTCAAAAGATTAGGGAAACTGGACGAAAAATTGACCCAGAGGCTGAGGTACAAGACTTCTTACAAGTTGTTTAGAATTTTACAGTCCAAATGGTAAATAATGTATTAAATATCACTGTTAAAATTAATGTCACTTTCTTTTTGATACTCAGTATAGTCTCTAATTGTATAGAGACAGTTATGCAGCCGAAATAATTTTACTTGGGATTTTAACTTTTCTATCGAAGGTATTCGTTTAATGTCATCTGGCAAAGTGTTGTAAAATAATGCACATGTATTGTATGTGATTTTTTTTGTAATGAGCTGCTGATACTTTCACCTGATGGATATGATTACTACGTCGTGTCGACGTTTTCTGAAAATATATTATCGCCCTTAAGCAAGTCATCTTTGACAAAAACCACTGATTCATAAATCAACAGACAAGAAATGGTAAATATCCTAGATTAATGAAGAGAGGCTTACAAGAATCACGTGGGTGGGATTTGGTTATTATTAAATGGACGTTCCATTTGAGGTTTGTCTGAATTGAGAGGTGTAAACATTTTGTTGCCTTAACATCAGTCAATGGTACACCGTTCATTTTCAATGCAGTACGGAATTGTTTATTTGAAACGGAAAACTGCATTAAATCCGTTTTCTTTTCATTTCCTATTAATTTGTTATAACGGAACCAATTTGAAACATCTGTTATGGTTTCTTTATTGCAAAGAATGTTTATAACATCCGCAAAGAGAACCGCAAAACTCCACGTGCAACTGACAAAGAGTCGGAAATGTGTGTATGTTCCACCATTCCAATAAGGTATTTTCACTTTCTGAGATCGTTGTTTAAGGTACGAACATCAACAATCTAGAGCAATACTACGGATTCCAAATGAAGGTAATTTTGAAAGTAAACGTCAAAAGTTTAGAAAGATCTAAGAATTAACCAATAGGTGCTTCATTTTGATCCAATGATGAGGAGACATTTTTTAGAAAAGAAAATATGGCTGTTTCCGTAGATTTTGATCTTCTAAATCCATGCTGGCAATCTGAAAGCGCGTCGTGTTTACTGAGAAAGGTTTCCATTCGTACGTAAAAAAGTCTCTCTAACATTTTTTATAAAACTGACAGAAGAGAACATTTCTATCGCTAATAAAAACATTCTTAAAATAACATTCTCTACAAGGTTTCTAGTTGATTTGGTTGTATTTTTTATTATATTCCACATTGCTTTTGTTTTGTTATTTGGGTTCAAAATATCCTGACCGTGTTACATGATTTTAGCCTTTCTTATGACTTTTCTTAACAATGATTTGTATTTTTTAAAGTAGACGAGGAAATCTTGTGATACGTTATGATGTTTAGAAATGAAAGAATGAATTCGCTTGTTTTTACATGATGTTCTAATCCCTTGAGTTCAATTGCTTTTCCGTGAAATATTTAATTTTCTTTTTTGAAGAGGAAAGCAAGTGTTAAAATGAAATGAAAGAGTGGAAAAAAAGGAATTATATTTGTCTGTTGTATTAACAGTATTATAAACCGCTTCCCATGACACGTAGATCAAGTAATCAATGAATATTTTATTTTACTTTTAGTAAACAATCTATTCATACGTGTATTATTTATTGTGTCAGTGTTCTAATTTCTTATAATGGTAAGAATTTGTGCATCGTGGTCACTAATTCATATCGAGTAGTAGTTTTGTTAATTATAATTTCATGGATTGTCT
This sequence comes from Teleogryllus oceanicus, assembly GCA_964035755.1. Lineage (NCBI taxonomy): Eukaryota > Metazoa > Arthropoda > Insecta > Orthoptera > Gryllidae > Teleogryllus > Teleogryllus oceanicus. The sequence continues at coordinate 161,441,531 of CAXIVR010000001.1, forward strand.
TCATTGAATTTAGGGTTATCAGTGTAGATAGCTTAGTAGAAGTAGAAGTTGCAGCAACTTGCTGAATGACACTGCACTAGGCAGATTATAAATCCCGAAGGCTTCGGACTCCCGTATATTTATTGTAACATCTAAACTGAACGAATTAATTAAATTGAGAAACTGTTCCTACTCGCAAGATTCGACCAGGATATCAATGTTAAAATGATTGATCATTTTAATGTTAGCATTTCTTTTGGTTGCCAAGTTTTCATGAACACTTGACGCCTTTCTTGCGATGCAATTAGCACATAATGTAATAATTTTGATAAACTAAAAGTCTCTATTTTTAAAGACAGTTATGTTTCAATTTTAAAATACTCTCTAAAATATAATAATTTTTTTAGGTACACACGTATACATTCAATTTTTTTTATTGGTCCAACACATCGTTTCGACGATGTTGATCGTCATCTTATTGCACAAATATTGTCTGAACTAGAGCGTTAGTAAGTTTTTGGTTCTATTAAGCAGTGTCCAAGGATTGTGTTTGTTATATTTGTTTCTTATAATGATATTTGCTTCTTTTCCGTTTGTTTAGGTTCTGGCAGCGTTTACACATATGATATAAAGAAGCACTGTTCTATCAGACATGTCAAGTCACTAGTTTTTGTTCGAAGTAAGTATGACCTTAGCGACGATACTAAGGTGCTACTTTAATAAAAGGAAATGCGTGAAAGATTTGGATCAACCTTTCACACAACTTAACGAATTTCGGGTCTCTGTGCTATAAGAGACTACCTTGTAAGAGACTCCCCCCGTATATTTTTTTATAAATTGTCGGCTGTTAAAATATTTATTTTAGAAAATTGCGTTAATTATTATCAATGAAATATTTCCTACATCAAACTTTAATAATATTTGGAGGAAAATTCAGAATGTTGATGAAGAATTCCAAGAATGTTCGTAAATTTTTAGGGGACGCAAAAATCTTAAAGGTTAACTTAACCAAAATTTGATATAATTTAACGTAGTCATTTTTTAATATATTAATCAGTGGCGAAGCTAGGGTCTTGCAGTTGGGTATTCTGAAAATCTTATCTTAAATTTTTTCGTAAATTAGCTTCATTTATCTGTTTTCTCATTCAGCAAAAACGTCGATAGTTTATTCTTTAAAGCTGTCGTTTGTGCACAGTTAATTTAGCAGACACTTCTCGATAGTCAGTGTACTGAAATTACCTATTCTGATATTTCCCATGAATTCTCAGGAATCTTTACTCTCTTAATGTAACATTTCCTTTCACATAATGCTGTAGGTAATGGAAAGTTATACTGAGTTGTATCAATCGAACCTTAATTTTGTAGACCAATTTCCAACAAACCCAACAACAAGCCTTTTTTAAGTAAATATTTGTCAGTTCATTTCAATCCTTGTCAAAGAATGGATCTTGTTTTATTAAGAAAGAAAACTATATTGAACAAAAGGACTCTTTGTAGGTGGAAAACTGCTTTTCATCAAGAAATTCAATAAAAGGAAAGTTTTGAAAATCTTGAAATCTATAGTCCATCTGAGTCACTACTGTATCAATAACTTTAAAAGAAACAACTTTGTATCTTTGAAATAATTCTGACACTGAAAGTTCATTCATAGATATATCAGTTTTGATGCAGATTTCAACAGTCTCTTCATATCTAACACGGTATATTACTAAGTATCTATATTATTTCTATCTCTACGGCATATTGCTTGCCTGACGAGTTCACATTGTTGAGCGAAAACTGCATTTCGATATCGTGAACCGTACGTTATTTTTCGATATCGTGAACTACGTTATTTTGCACTATTTAGATTTTCCGTTGATTGGTTTTATTGATTGATTTTTTCGTGTTTCCGGGCACGTCAACTGCTTTCGTCTTTAGTCCCGTTAGTGTAGTGCATGTTTTCCCCGGGAGATAGCGGTGATCTCCCCCCTCTGGATGGCAAAATCCGGCGTCGACCTTCCGTCGGCTAGTGAGGTGAGTCTTCCTCCTAACCAACGTTTCTGTTTTCAACACTCCCACCAACGAGGCACCGCCCCAGCCGGGACAAGTTTTAAGTTCCCGATCGGTCTCCCGGAATATGTGGTAGCGTAGTGCATGTTAGTGTAAGTGGAGAGGATAGGACAAGGAAGAGGAAGGAAAGTCCGCGCGCGGTCCGTTTGGCGTTGTTTCGGCATTCCCCTGGCGTTGATAGGTGAAACCACGGAAAACTACCGATCAGAGCAGCCGGCCGCTAGAATTCTCCTCCAGACAGCGACTGAATTCGACCTAGCTGAAAAGTTAGTATCGAAAATCCTGCCGCCGGCAGGAGTCGAACCTAGGACCTCCCTGTTAGAGGCGCGGCACTGACATCAGTTGATGCACTGAGCTACCACTCCCGATCCATTCATTGGTCATTTTAACGTCATCATAGGCCAGTAAAGTTTAGATACTGAATTTTGTACTTGCCTATGTTGCATTCTCTCGAAAAACAAGTCCAAGTGAATTAATGATATGCTTCTCAAAGTTACAGTGCAAGTACATCGACAACAAAAAGTAATTAGGTATCAAATTTAATTAATCAATGTTTACAATTTGTAAATAGTATGCTTTAGAAATAATACATAAATTCGCAAATGCCAATTACTTCGATGTAAGAACTTCTACTTTAAGGATATAAATGTCAGAGTTAATTTGTCAGTACGGTAATGTTACCCTCAAAGTGGTAAATGTTATTACTCAAGCGTAATTATTAAGTCATGGCATAACATGTCGTGCGTATGATCTATTTATTTATTTGTATCACTTATTTCAACTCCATTAAACCCAAATTAACGAAATATTGATTACAAGATTTGGCTGCGTCACAATACACCACATGTAGAGTCATTTTAGGTTACAACTGTAACCAAACGCAACTAACGATTGCATATAATATATCTAAGAGAGGTAGCTAACTATGGAAACAGCCAACAGTTTTAGTAATGTTTGAAAATCTTGTTGAGGCTTCCTGCAAGGTACCACAAAAAATCAAAATATTCGTTTCAAATTCGCTGATTCTTAATTTCGGTCAGATCAGCTGAGGAATATCATGTTTTGAAAAGTTTTACTTTTTAATTTTCGCACCCAATGACAGTCATGGAAACATAACGCTCTTGCCGGCATAATATTTATTTAATAAACGGCAACAGTGACATAACTTGACAAATATATCCTTGGAGTAATAAATGAATAATTTTCAAATCGTTATTTAAATTTGCATCAACATCTAGGTCATTAGCGACCATTATTGAAGTTAACGTTATGGTAACTATGAAAATGAAACGAAATGGCAATGACAAGGGGTGAAACGACGAACACAAATACAACCAGGCCTGAGACGCGGGACTCAAACCCGCATGCAGAGCCCGTCTGAGCAGAGAGGAGATTTGTCGCCCATTGCTATCTGCTAAAATTAGTACCTTTTTGGTGAGCTCAGTGGGAATGTCCTTGTTTACTTGTGCGCCAGGTTGCGCAACTCTACGTGCCTTTGTTTCTTTGCGCTTACTAGACTGTTTGCGTCGGTTTGTGGGTGGACGTGTCGATGATGAGAGGGGGTAGTGAGGATTGGGAAGGCAAGGAAAATCATGGTCATAATCTAACACAGCAAAACTGTTTTCAGTCATGACTGGTAGTGATGACTGGATGTGTTTTTGCTTTCGCGGATGGATTGTTGAAAGTTTCTGCGGTGTTGTCTATTGTTGTCCAACCGTCTGAGTTTTGAATGACCTCTTGGAGCCTTCGGATATGTTCTTCTAAATTATTATGTGTGTGAAGGCTTTCAGAAGGTCGGCTTTGAGAGTGTACAGAGTAGAAAGTGTATAGTGAATAGTAGCCATGTCACGAATGCGTATCAAAATGCGTGGCAAATATGAGAATAAATATATAGATGAGAAATCAGATTATAATGTGTAAAAATGTTTCCTAAATTATCTTTTTAATTTAAGTGTATTAAATTACTTAATTTAAGGTACGTATTTATTTAAAAAATAAGTAATGTGATGTAAAGTAAAGTAATGTGATTCTAATTAGTATTTAAATGTAATTGGTTAATTGCGAGAAGAGTTCAATGTGTTTACGTGAATAGCCCTAAGCTGCAAACTAATAAATACAATCAGATTACTATACTTTACCTCTTTAAAGGCCACAAAATTCACCACATTGATATTCGTGAATTTGAAAACAAAAAGTTCAGGATTTTCCGTTTCTGTTGTAGACGAAACTTTGAATTTTGATGTTTTACACAATTATCACACTTTCACTAGTTGTTTAAACCGTTACGCAAATCTAAATTGATTTGTGCAGCAAATATGTATTAGAAGTCTTTGAACTCGTTCAAATGCACGTCTTTTAAACCAGTCTTTTAAACTGTCTTTTAAACCACTGTCTTTGAAACCAATAATTATTTACTTCTTTTTCACTGCTTCGGTCAATATAAATCTCTTTCAGCATTTCTGTAACAAGTAAAGAAAACAATTTAAAAACAAAAGGTACCTGAAATATGTAAGAAAGTAGTCAAAATTAGTAAAATATTGGAGCACAGCCTTCGCACGTCAGTCGCGGAAGCAAGCAAGCCTCGCCAGTTCCGGGTCGGTGTCCGTATGTGCCGCTATCTTGCGCTGACCCTCTGGGAAACAATTCACTGCATCTTCTTACTGCTGTTCGATTTGCAGGCATTTCATTTCCTGCTCGTCGAAATTGCTATCTGGGCTCACTTGTAGTCTGGATTCACGTTCCCATGCTGCGCTATACTTCTGAAACAAATACTGTAGTTGTGATCTGTTAGAAACAGTGCCCATCTCTGCAGCTTTCGCAGTGTGGTGTCTGAAATCTTCGTCGCCGGGCACGCTCTACTAACGCGTTAAATGGAGCTGCATCCTCCGCAAAATCCGGTATCAATTTGGCATAGTAGCTTTTCCTCGAAACGATTGTAATTGTTTGATGTTCTTGGCAGCTGGCATATTAATAATAGCTTCCAAGTTAGATTTTGTAGGTCTATTGCCTTCTTTATCAATTACATGCTCAAGGTCCGTAATACAGGGTTTTAAAAAATCACATTTGCGTAGTTTAGCTGTGAGCCCCGCCACTTGTAATGTACTTAATAATTTCTTGAAATTGTCCATATGCTCTTCATTAGATGCGCCAGTTACAATAATATCATCTAAATAGTTCATGCATCCGGGCACGTCTATCAACTGTTCCAGAAACCTTTTAAAAATGGGGACCGCGTATGCTACCCCAAAAGAAAACTTTTCATAGTGGAATACTCCAAGAGGTGTGGTAACTGTAAGGCATTTCCTCCATTCTTCGTCCAAAGGGAGCTGTAGATAAGCAACTTTTAAACATATTTTAGAAAAAGATTTGCCTCCTACTAACCTTTGAAAAAATTCTTCCCGCCGGGGAATCTATTTCTAGCTGTGAATTTACAGTCGGCTTGAAATCTCCACAAAGCCGTATGCCTCCATCAGTTTCTTTTACTACAAGTGATGTTGCCCAAGCGCTAGTTTTAACCGCGTTACCATGCCCAAGCTTTGCAATCTTACCAGTTCCCTGTTCACTTACTCCCGAAGTGCTAGAGGTACAGAGCGCGCCTTGCAGTATCTGGGGCTGGCACCATCCTTCAACTGTATATGCGCCTTAAAATCTGCTTTCCCCAGCTGGTCCTGGAATAGAGCAGAAAACTCCCTACCTAACGCTTCAATTTCTTCGAAAGGCACCGACTCAGACACCAAGTTCACTTGATCTTCAATCTTGAACTGTGAGCGTCCATTCCCATCACATGCGTTGTATCTGCCCTGTTAACCACAGTAATAAATATATTCCTCGGCACTCCTTAATACTTTGCCTCGGCTTGAAACGTACCTTTCGTCTCAATTTTGTCTTTACCAAAAAAACACTTCAAACTGGATCTAGAACATCGCGGTGCACCTACCTTCCTGTACGCTCCCAAATTGATCAGTAGATTACTGGCGAGCCCGAATCCACTTGGAACTTGATTGTTCCCCCTTGTATGCTTATGCCTACGAACATTTTTGCACTCCCTTCCGTACCAAACACTTCATTCGCCATGATCACTTCTATACCTTCTTCGTTAACCTCTTCTCTTGCTCGTCGTCCTATATTCGCTCTCTTGTGTGAAAACACAATGACTGATTGGGTTCCAACATACCACAAAAGAATCACTTCGAATTTCCAAATGTACACTTGATTCTAGTGTGCAAAATTTCACAAAACTTGCATGACTTAAAACTTGTCTTCGTAGAAAGGGGTGGTGCTTCCCGGTGGCCATTCTCCGTTGCAGTCCAGTGCTCCGGTGCGGGGCGCCGCCGCTCGCCCTGCCCCTGGAGGCGCCTTCCGGGACTGCTCAAATATTGTCTCGTCGCCAGGTCCGGGGGCGTCTCCGAGGCGGCCACAGTGGACCGCACCTCTTGTCTCCGGCACAGTGTGCCCACCTGGCCCACCCCCACGGGCACAATGCTGTATACACAGCATATTCAGTTTTAGAGATATTTATTTTTAGCTCCCATTTCTGATATTCTTCAGCTTCCTCAGCATGTAATGAATATCATCACCTTCTGCCAATATCAATTGGCCGTCAGCAGGAAGCAAAGTGAACAGTTTGTCTGTTCCAATTGAAATTCCCATATTCGCGCAAGTTCGCCTCCATCTCTCCAGAGCAGATGTTAAATATATTTTGAAGAGCGTGGGAGAAATTACACATCCTTGTCGAAGACCTTTGGTGACAGGGAATTCTTCAGATAGTTTTAGACCTATCTTCACCCTATTAGTACAATTAACGTACAGTATTTTCACTGTTCTTATGTGTGTATGTATATATATATATATATATATATATATATATATATATATATATATGTGTGTGTGTGTGTGTGTGTGTGTGTGTGTAAATGTGATAATGTATTTGTATAAATATAATTTTATGTGTTTGACATAAATATTTTATGTAACCAAGATAAAATATGAAAAGATTTTTCATTAAAAGAACAGTAGTCATTGTTGCACAACTGCAGTAAGTTAAAATTACGTGTTCTTATTTAAAGACAAGATCAAGCCATAAATATTTCCTAAAAGTTTCCCTAGTAACAAATCTATCAGATCTAATCTCGTACGAGCTGTGGATTTTCAGGACCACGAATTAAAGTATTATAAAGAAGACCTGAGATCAAACAAGAACATAGCAAGTACAGGTTAAACAGTGTAGTTGTAAATAATATTAAAACTGAGCTAGCAAATATACATTCGAAATAAATATAACATTATTAGATAAAGATATATATTTTATCAAATTAAATTAAATAGAATCGAGAGAACGAGGAGTATTTCAATATTTATGAATTCTAGACTTTGGATTCTTAATCTATACTTATAAAACGACTGATGTGTTGTCATTTGCTTTTGGTAGTTAAAATATATCCTGATTGGCAAATATATTTCATGTAATTGAAAACTAATAATTTATTTGGCATCCTTACTTTTCCTTCACCTTATTCATTTGCTTGCTTTCATTTCACATTGTTTACCTTAACCTGTAATTCAAAGTTACATCAAGGACCTAACTTTTATTTCATCTTTCAATTGTATGATTCCAATATACGAGTAATTTTGGGGAACGAAATTTTGGTGACGAGAGATATCATTCTTTTTCTAATAGATGTTTTAATAAAGAGAATTCTAAAATATCGTTGGCTGTATCAAGTTATTTAATGTCACCCATTAGAACGTTATTATAGAACATTATCCCTCCTAAAGGTCTTGTTAATGCGTTAATGCTAAAGGTCTTGTTAAAAAGAGCAAACATTTGTACTCTTTAAAGAAGCTTTATAAAGCGTAAGTTTTCTTCAATCCACACTTCGTTGAATTCGAAAATTCCTCTCCATTGGAGCGTCGTACGGTCTCGGAGAAGCAGTGGCCTACATGTGCTGTCGTCAAAAAGCAGGTTGGGGACCAAAGGATTAGTAGATATTACCGTAAGGGCCGATTTCACCAATGCTTCTTAACACGCTTAGGAGATTTTAACTTCCGTTAGAGAAAAAACGTGTTTCACCAAACTTTAACGCTTGTTAACTTTCCGTTAAAGTTAACGCACAATCTCAGCTCCGTTAGCAGCACTTAACGCCTGGTTAAGCTGATGACAGCGCAGCGTTCGAACACACAGCAGAGAAAAAATGGAGAAGCTTTGCAATATATATTGGAAGACGACGATATTTTAGAAAGCCTGGGAATATCTGTGCGCCCGCATGTATTCAGGGACCAAACAATCAGATTCAGTGGTACCACACAATCGACTCTAGAAATCCTGAAATTTAATTGAGCAGGATCTGGAGTTTTCATCAAACAGGTCCGAAAATATTACATGTAATAGTTACATACCATTTAACAATATACCAAACCATATAACCATATAACATACCAAACCATATAAGTAACAGTTTTGCATGCACATTGAAAACTTTATTATATAACCTTCATGAATGCGAATTAGGTTGTGAATGGTTTCGTTCATTACGTACATTATTCATGAAATTGTGACACAATTCATTCTTATCAAAAGATAAGCTACTGTTTTCTTCAGACTAAGTATTCAAAAATTTTAGAAACTATATCCAAAATCTAAGTTCAAGTACGATTGAATTAATTAATAATATAATTAATCATTATTTATTAAAAATAATAACTCATTATAGAAATTTGTTTCAATTTATATTCATTTCAGGAACGGGTCAATGCACCAATTAACCAGTGACGTATGACTACGTTATTTTGCAACTGGCAGCTACCGCAGGTTATGGGGACTATATTGGGGCCAGCAAATCTATGGCTCTATGGTATTTTCCATAGAGTTAGCTGCGCTTTGGCTAGACTGTTGTCTGTAAGCAGAGTAAATATACTCACCGCAGAGTTTCCAGTTCACGACCTTCCAAAAACAAATACTTACGCATTTTGTACACACATTAAGGTTAACTGGCGATTAGCTAACTGAAGACGCGGAAGCGTTAGTGAAACGGAATAAATCTTAACGGAAATGTTAATTTTAACGTCTCGTTTACTAACGTCACGTTAGGTGCTTGTTGGTGAAACCGGGCCTATGACTTACGCACAATTTACCCACCGCTAACAAGACAACAGACCATTAAACTTCCGAACCATACACAAACTGCTCTGTGGTTCGTACCAAAGAGTATATCTGGTTCGTAACTCACGGTACTTCAGAAAGCAGGGGGGTGTCGTTTTTCCCGCCAGTTCATGAAGTTAATTCAGGGGCTAGATTTTCATTTACAGGGACAGCAGGGGATCTGTTGTTTGACAGAATTTTATCTAGGTTTTTCATTAGGACTTGGCATTTAAAAAATGTATTTCTATTCACATTCAGATATAGACGTAAGGGAGTAGCCCTCCTACTGCGTATTTGAACAAGTTAATGCTCAATGCTTCTCACTGAGCTGCAAAGTCTGGTGTCTATCTGGTGAGCACGCCGTTCTCCAGACCATAGGCTCCACTCAGGCTTCGACCGCGCGCAGGTCCCACCCTTGAAGGCTGCCACGCCGCAGCCTTCGTCCGCCGGTAAGACTGCGCATGCATGACGTCACGCCTCGTTTTACACAGAGAAGCCACTCCACGTCAAATCGCACAAGAGTTCGCTCTTGTGCGCACGACTTTCTTTAAAATGTACGATATTTTTTTTCTTAAATCTGGACATCAAAAAAGAGACACTTTTTTGATGTCCAGCCTGACGTCCAGCCTGAAGATTGATTATTTGTGTAGTTATGCCTATATTAAATTTTGGAATGCACGCGTACCTTACGAAATATGATCAATTGGTGCTCTGAACCTACTTAATATAAAAATTTCTGGATTGTTTCATTTAATACTTTGAAAAATGTATTTTATTCCTCTGTAAATACATTTTTGAAAAAATAAATATTTCACTCAAAAAATTTAATTTTGTTAAAAAAAATGAAAATTTCTACATTAACTCGATGAGATAAAAATTTGAAAAAATATAGGCGTATTTCTTGTTCAATTTTCTATAAAATAAAAGAAGAAAAAAGTCGGCACTTCACACATACAATTCTAAATGATCAATTGTAAATATGAGACTCTCTGAGTGCACTCTGCCTTCCCATGCACTAACGAATTGTGTTCGGTCAGTCTTTGATCCAAGTGCTGAAAAACTATAAAAAGAATGACCGTCTACCCGATTAGGATTTCAAGAGTTATTAATATTTCAGATATTCACTCTGCCCCCAGAACGGATGGGTGACATCGAAATGAATACAAATACGAGCCATTCCACGTCAAATCGCACAGGAATTACCATGTGTTTTTTTAATGTATGATATTTTTTATTAAATCTGTATCTAAAAAGAAAAGACACATGTTTCTTTATTTACCTGAAAATTTATTATTTATGTGGTTATACCTAAATTATATTTTTGGAATTTACACGTACTTCACAAAATATGATGCTCCGAATGTACTTAACATAAAAATTCCTGGTTTGTTTAATTTAATACCTTGATATGTATATGTTATTATCTGTAAATTACTTTCTCAAAAAATAATTATATCATTAAAAATTGTAATTATTTTTAAAAATTGACACTTTCTGTGTGAACTCGCTTGGATAAAATTTTTTAACAAATAAAGGCGTATTTCTTATCCGATTTTTTAAAAAATACAACAACAAAAACGTGGGCACTGAACACGCACAGATCTAAAAAATATACTGTAAGTATGCAGGTGCGCGCTTTTTAGCCCTGCACTAACGAATTGTGTTTGATCAGTCTTTGATGCAAGTGCCGAAGAACAACAAAAAGAATGACCGTCTGCGTCGTAACGGTTTCAAGAAATATTAGTAACTCACTTTGTTCCAAGAAGAGATGGGTGACAGTGAAACGAATTTTACTGCTGAATCTTTTTGCGTCCCAGGAATGGAGTGCCCTCCTGAACTTGCTCGTGAAATACAACAGACCTCAAGGGACTTGAGTACAATTTTTTGAACATCAATCGCAATACGCATCTGATAAAGAGAAGAATGCTAGAGTTTGTTTTGTGAATCGTATGTACACTGTGCAATATGAGTGACGATCACAGTATGAGATAAGATAGATAAGAGTTTCAATCAATTTAATATTTTTGATCACGATTTTAAGAAAAGAAACTCCTACAGCACATTGGGAAAACTAGATGATGCGCAATTCTTCTCTCTGAGCTGTATACTAGTGCTATCTGGTGAGCACGCCCTTCTTCAGATCCTAGGTCCCACTCTTGAAGGCTGTCTGGCCGCAGCCTTCGTCCGCCGATATAGAGCGATTTTCCTAAGGATAAACCAAAGTGACAGCTAGTGATGGCAACATAACTGAAGGTTCTGTGGTCGTTGTGCCCTTGAGCCCATTAGACTCCCTTCCCGCATTCGTTCGTTTGCAGTTGGCTAACTTGGAAATGGCTTCGACACTTTCTTTTGTGGTGTCCTTGTCCGCCCAAAATATAGTGCGCCACGAGAAATAATTGAAATTAGGAAGTGCAGTGTAATGTGCTCTTCTGTAAAAAAATCTTTTTTTCTTTATATATTACATTGAATTTACTTTTTATGTGATAAATATGTTTATTTTAAAACCGAGACTTGAATGCGAGATGCGTACCGGCGCACGTGTTTCCAGCATCATTTTTCTTTCTATTTACATGCGTGGCAGTTTTCTTTGACTGATTGTGAGAGCATATTAAGAGATTTTCCAAATACGTAATTAAATTTAAATATTTCCTCATGTACGTGCATATACCTCAGCAAAACTCTTAGACTTCGTAGGGATGTTTTCACACTTAGTCATTAGCACTTTACGAAGGGGCGTGGCTGAACAGCTGTCGCGGCGGAGGGATACTTGTCTGAATTACATGTGATGTTCACTTGTTTTCGCGAACTGTCACTTTGGCTCATCCTTAGGATAATCGTTCTATAAGCCTGTGCAGTGAATGCATGACGTCACGCCTCCACGTTTTACACAGGACTTCTAGCGGAATGATAGGGGAGCCTAACACTTTTGTCTTCTTTGTCAACAGCTTCAAATGCGTTACGGACGACCGTTATCGAACTCACAAACAAAAACGTTGATATGAGTGTTACATAATGTAACTCAGAAAGTCATTATTAATAAACAAATACATTTATAAATATAATTTTAAATTTCTTTCGGGCAGCGATTTCTACAGGAGAGGCTCCGCCTTACAGCCTTTAATAACGATCCGTGCCTTGCTTCATCCAAAGAAACCGACGGCCAGTAACGCAAAAAGTTATGGCGTGGTCAGAATCGGCACCGAAAAACAATTTTCTACCATTAGAGCAAATCATTAGCCTTGAGCTCGTAATACAGGAGTTCATTAACAAAATGACACTTTGAATTCAACATGGCGTACAGTTTGAGACGCCACATTGGTATGGCATACAAGTCCTTCACAATTTGGCCATCTCACAAACAATATACAACAAGAATTTGCTGTGTACTCATTTCCCAATGGCATAGTTTTTGCGACACATTCAAAAAATTGTGCAGGGCAACGCCGAAACCGTCGTCATACATGCGTTTCCCTGTTCCTCATAACATTGGCTAACTGCTAAAAAAGTTTTAGCTTTGAACTTATCATACGTGAATTTTCTTGCTGGCTCCCGATCTATTTCTTCCGATTCTGTAAACCATGGATGCTCATGAAGACAGTTTTACAAATTGTCAAAACGTCAGGTCATTCGTTATCATTGCAGGTCAGCAAGATGGCACCTTGTCATGACAGTTGTTGTCGATTGATTCTATATCCTCAAACTGACTAGTGTCTCAGAATTTATTTTAGCTCTTTTAAGTATTTTATCTAGCTTTATCCAACAATTTCCGCAACAATGGCAGCCATTCTATCACAGTACAGCACAACAGGCTTCTACAAAGCCCCAGTGTCAAAAGGTTTAATGGGCAGTATGTTTCTAACTTATACAGCTTTGAATATGCCCTTATTGGCTCACATGCGCAAATATCTTTGTTTAAGACCTCACTGCTGCCGTTCTTATGTTTTCTATTCTTTGGACATCTGCAATTCATATTAAACTAATTTGTATGAAAATGGAAGCTTTTAGAACGCGCAAATATCTTAGTTTAAGACCTCACTGCTGCCGTTCTTATGTTTTCTATTCTTTGGACATCTGCAATTCATATTAAACTAATTTGTATGAGAATGGAAGCTTTATGTAACAAGAAGTTACATAAAGAATATAGCCGAATAAGGTGGTAAAAAGTGTCCCCAAACCAAATCGGCAATTATTATGATAATATGAAAGAGAATAAAGAATTCTGTAGATTCCCAAAAAATCCCGCTAGGGCAATCTGTTGCAGAGATACGAGAAACGCTTTTTTCATGTTTTAATTTTTCTCAGCTCCTATTGCATACATGCAGTGTTCATAAGTTGAAAAGTTAAGTGCAGCATACATAAGTAAAAAAGGAAAAGTTGAATTTGGAGGTATTTTTGTCAATCCATTTTGAGCCAAATTGAAAGTGAAAACATAAATTTTCAAATTTGATTTTCGACGTGATAACGTTAGAGTACTGTCTCAGTTTTCCTCCTAGGATGTTCTTATAACATTCTACATGTTCTTTTCATATTTTTAAACAATGTGGGCGATAGTGACAAGTGCTGCCCAGAACGAGAAAAAATCGGTGCACCGGAGGAGTCCACAAGCGCCCTCTAGAATACAAAGCCAGGTCACTGGCAGCCATCTTGCCAATGACGTCACGGTCGAGTAGGCCCACTAGCCCCGTCGCGGGCCCACGCTCTCTGCTGCAGTCAATAGCGAGGGCATTTCACGATTTATTTCTCCCTGGCACTTCATTTCCCAACAACGAATTTCAGTAACGAAAATCTAAGTATTTATATTTTTAGAAACAAGTTCCTTTTATTTCTGGAAAATGTTTTTTTGAAAGAAAAAAATAAAACTTCCTACAAGTACCAATAAAATTGGAATCAGAAGTCAATAAAAATTACATGTTGATTAATTTTTAAAATAGTAATTTATTTTGAGAAAAAATCATATGGCAATTTACATATTATACAATATATATTTTGTGTGTATACACAACGAGCAGTATGAAGGCTGACTGAATTTGCAAGAATTCTGAATGAGTAGCATAATGAACTTAATTTTGTGTTCAATTCATTTAAATGGACGTTCCATTTAAGGTTTGACTGAATTGAGAGACCTAAAAATCTTTTCCCTTAACATCAGTCAATGGTACACTGTACACTGTTCATTTTCAATGGAGCACAGAATTGTTTATTTGAAATGGAAAACTGCATTAAAACCGTTTTCTTTTCGTTTACTATTAATTTGTTATTTCGGAACCAATTTGAAACATCTGATATTGTACTATTTACTGTTTCTTTATTGCAAAGGATGTTCGTATCATCCGCAAAGAGAACCGTTCTTCCGTTTCGAATCGTCGAGGGCATATCGTTTACGTAAAGTAAGAACAGAATAGGGCCTAAAATCGATCCTTGAGGAACTTCACATGTACGGGCAAAGAGTCGGTCAGGTGCGTACGTAATGTTCCATCATTCCAGTAAGGTATTTCAACTCTCTGAGATCGTTGTTTAAGGTACGAACATAACCAATCTAGAGCAATACCACGAATTTCATATGAAGGTAATTTGGAAAGTAAAATGTCATGATCAATGACGTCAAAAGCTTTTGAGAGATCTAAAAATAATCCAACAGGTGCCTCGTTTTGATCCAATGATGAGGCGACATCTTTAAGAAAACAAAATATAGCTGTTTCCGTTGATTTTGATTTTCTAAATCCATGTTCAATCTGAAAGGGAAAGTAAAATGTCATGATCAATGACGTCAAAAGCTTTTGAGAGATCTAAAAATAACTTAGTGAGAAAGGTTTCCATTCGTACGTAAAAAAGTCTCTAATATTTTTGAAAAAACTGATAGAAGAGAAATGGGCCGATAATTTTTAATTTCATTTTTGTTGCCTTTTTTGAAAAGCGGCTTAATTTTAGCTGTTTTGAAAATATCTGGAAACGTTCCAGTGCATAAAGATGCATTAAATATGTGAGTTAACGGGTATAATGGCATACGCACAAGTCTTTAACAAAGAATCCGGGAATTCATCTAAACCGGACGAATATTTATTTTTTAGTTTACCGATTATTTTGAGAATTTCATAGGAAGAAGTTTCGGAAACGAACATCGTGTCTAAAATTTTGAGTGAACTGTCTGTTTTTGAATTTTGTGCCTGAAGACCCTTAGTGAGATCGGCAGCAATTCTCGAAAAGTATTGGTTAAAGAGATTAGCCACTGTTGCCGGATCGTTAACATTTATATCGTTATATTTTAAAACAACATTCTCTAC
>CAXIVR010000001.1:161461980-161848137 GCA_964035755.1 Teleogryllus oceanicus
CACAATCAGCGTTCCACCATGGCACACGGGGGTGTCGTGCATTGCCCGACAACTTCGAGATGGCAAATGAGGCCGCATGAAGGACGGCGTTATTAAAATGCGCATCCATAGCATCGATGTCGTTTGAGCAGTTTTCCGATATTCGTAATTATTTCTTGAATGTTTCCCACTCAGCTCGGTGGATTAGCCAGCGAGGAGGGCGGGCAACGTTCAGATCGGGAATATCGAGGTTGACCCGAATGGGAAAATGGTCACTGCCATGCAGGTCGCCAATGACAATCCATTCGATGATTGTAGAAACAGAGGGACTACAGAGAGCTAGGTCCACGGACGAGAAAGTGTTAGAAGCTACGGAAAAGTGTGAGCTTTCGCCAGAATTTAGGAGAATTAAGTTTTGGTTATATATGATATTTTCAAGTAACCTGCCTCTCGTGCACGACCTTGTGGCATCCCAGGCAATGTTGTGGGCGTTGAAGTCCCCCACAATATGAAGAGGTGCAGGCACCTGAGAGAGAATATCTTCCACTTCTTTCTGTGACACGACTTGTCCAGGCGGGATATAAACGTTGCAAATGGTAACAGAAATAGTTGGGAAATTCACACAACGCAAGATATCTGGAGAGTGGTTCGTATGTCTATTTCTTTAGATACCAGAGAGTCTGTGATAAAAGTGGCCGCCATGGGCGCGGAGGTCATCGTCTACGTCCTGCCCCTAGCAACAAAAGCCGCGTAGAGAGAGGGAGTGCTCAGAACGGTTTGAACAAATGTGTTTCCTGCACGCAGATAACCACGGGTCTATGCATAGACATTAACTTTAATTCGTCCAAACGGGTACGAAAGCCATTCAAGTTCCATGAGAGGAGAGCCATAGTTTCTAGTTCTTAGGTTTTTTGGTTCTAGGGTGGGTTATATATCGGGTTTCCTTTTCTTTATTTTCCTTCTCTGTTGGAGAGTAATGTGCTGGTTCATGCGGAGTTCCTCGTACCCTGCAGAGTCATCTTGACTACTGCTAGAAAGAGTCGCATGTATTGGGAGACCACGGTCCCTTGAGACAGGTGACCTAGATCTAGCAATAGGGCCTGTCGGCCTCGGCTTCTCTGGATGCGTTTGAGTGTTTGTTGAAATATTGGAGTGGGTTAGCTCCCGACGGCCCGTCTAGAAGAGTCCGTAGCCAAAGCAAGTGTATTGAGACCTACAAGGAATGTTCCCCAAAATACGTAAGAGCACGTATCCCTGGATGCCAAGAAAAAGTAGCACGAGGAGAGTAATTGGGAAACAGACAGCCCCCTCAACCGCCAGGACATACATTTCCTCCGACACGGGTCGCCATGCACGGCAAACACATGAGTGGGCGTTCAGCATACAGAGAGAGCCAGTGAAATATAAGAGGGAGAAGAAAAGAGACAGGATGGTATAGAAGAATGAGAATGTACAATGGGGAGAAGAAAAATGACTTGTGAAGGAAAGGAATACTTGAGAGCCCTCTCTGTACCCCCCCCCCGTCAGGACATGGACCAACCCACCTCGACGGGTATCACATATTACATATTATCACATCATATCACATATTACCAGTAATTGTATGGGAACATGTGTGCAATTTATTACTGCAAGAACTTTAGAATATGTAGCATTTACATAATAAATCTTCTTGGACGGTTTCTACATTCCTTGGAAACTTCACGAAGATACTGTAGGTTTCAATTCTGCAAAGGCTTGAGATACTTCAATTAGGAGTACTACACTTGAAGAAGTAGATTTGTTCACCCCCACGAAAGTCTCTAATTACGATCAGAAATGATCCCGTTGGAAAATAACGCAGAATGAGAAGTCGGTTCGTTGGTGTTATCTCTTAATCGCTAACAAAACACAAGGTAGGTATACATTTTATTATCTTGGCATGCTGCAAACTAATTTAACAGGACCATTACTTGAAGAAATATAAGTCGGTATTCACAAACCAGTTGTTTTTATTTTCTGTTTTATCAAAGTCATAACTTTGCTAACCGTAGGCTTCGTTAACCTAAAATGGGATCTGTAATCTTGTTCGTCAAGGATCTCAAAATATTTTGGCCGACATGCCGTGACGGCAATGCCGTGTGCGCGGATGCTCTAAACGAACAAAGAATTCGTCGCCAATCATCTCTATTACGTCGTCCATGACCAAAATACCACAGATATTTCTTGAAAAACACTGGAAGTTCACACATAAATTCTGTTATTCTGGGATAATAAACCAGATAAACATTTAACAGCCTCTCAAATCTATCGTGGTTTAAGTAGGCGGTAAATAATCTGGAGGTTCATCAGGCGCTCGTAAAACACAAATTTTTAACACTTCAGTGTGATAACTTAAAAAAAAATCGCAAAAACTTTTTGAACTACTTGTAATAAACATTTTTGCTTGACACGTCCTGACACTTTAACTAAACACACTTATGTTTGATAAAAATCAAGTAAAAATTTGAATACATTATACGTATTCCATACCATTCCATTCCATATACATACATAATACATACGTAATACATTATACAGAAAAAGGAACCACGCAAAGTGGTTCCTTTTTCCATTAGTGGAAAAAACTCAAGAAGAATCATGGAACCTTTTCATCAGCACAATTGAAAATTATGTCCATGGTAGGCAGAATCTGGCTTAGAAGATCGTGAAACAGTTAAAATCAGAGGAAAAGGGCAGAGCAGATCTAAATGTAATACAGAAAGATGACTGGATAAAATATTATAAAGATCTTCTATATGATCCAACTGAAATCAGTGAAGAGAAGTCAGAATACAACAAACCTCAGAGAGAGCCTTTAAGCAAACAAGAAATGGAAAATGCACTGCCAAGCATGAAAAATAGAAAAGCTCCTGGAGTAGATGGTATCAATGTAGAACTGCTAAAATATGGAGGTGAAGAACTAAACAATAGACTTCTTGAACTATTTAATAACTGTTGGAGAAAATGCCAAATACCTGGTGCATGGAAGAAAGCAAAAATCATCTCTCTTTTTAAGAAAGGAAATTGAAGCCAGCTACAGAATTTTTTATTTATTTTATGTCAAAAAACAGTTAAAACTGTGTATGACGTACTATGGGGAGACGTGAATTCTGTGCATGTTTTCAAAATTCTGTGACCCCTACACTAAGTCATATACTACTTGAATTAATTAAAAAAATTCAGAATTTCAGAGGAATAAGCCTGTTGATCAACACTTATAAAGTTTACACAAAAATAATAAATAAATGGCTCACAACAATCTCAGATGCACTGCTATTGGAAGAACAAAGTGGTTTTAGGCAAGGAAGATCATACACAGACAATGTGTTTAATATAAACCAAATAATAGAAAGGAGATGAGAGTTCAATTGAGAGACCCACATAGCTTTTAGAGATTATGAGAAAGCGTTTGATAGGGTTAATCGTGAACGTCACTGGTAGATTCTTCAAAAAAGGGGCTATCCTTACCACTTGATAGAAGTTAATAAATCCATCTATCACAAAAGAAATGTTAACTTACCAATTGGGAACAAAATGTTAGAAATAAGAGAACAAGAGTTAGAAATAAACAGTGGAGGAAGACAAGGGTGTAGCTTGTCCCCAACTTTGTTTAATATTTATATTGACAACATTCTAAGAGAATGGAAAATTTTAAGTAAACCCAGTATTTAGATAAATCCAAATACACCTCTACAATCTCTTCTGTATGCTGATGATCATATAATTATAGAAGAGAACGAAATAATTCTGCAAAAGTACCAGCTAAATAGAATATGCAAAACAGTTGGCTCTCAATATCTGCCTCTAAAACCAAAGTAATGACATTCAGAGTCGCTTCCTGATGTTGTGGGTGGTCAGCTGCCTACCCCTGACGGGGTTCTTCAGCTGATGTTCCTGATCTCCTGCCACTGTTACCACCTCCACTCCCCCGTACAGAGACGGGGATTGGGAGGCAGGATAGGGATGATGAAGGGTTTGTTATTTGGTTGGGGGTTTTGGGTGTTGGGATAGAGGTGGGAATAGGGATAGGGAAAGGATAGGAATGGGGAGAATATATATATTTGTTATTAAAATGTTTTTTTTGTTTACAAATTTTTTTATTTTTTTATTTTATTTTATTTTATTTTATTTTATTTTTCAGAAAACAGAGGGTGAGCTTGGTGGGGATTTGGGATAGGAGGGTTGTAGGCGTAGTCGTTTTGTCTTTTGTCTATGTCGATGGCCCGTCTGTTGTCTGCGTGGTTCATCTTTGCGTGGTTCGTGTCATTCAGAGGCAAATATCCTATCAGAACCAAAATAATAATAGAAGATAAAATAATATAGCAAGTAAAACATTGTAATTATTTGGTCCCTGATATCACATATATAAGAAATATTTTAGTTACTTTTACTCATTGATAAAGTAACACAAGGAATACTCTGAAATATTTCTCTATCAAGGGAATATAACGAGATGACATTCTGGAGCTATGTTTCATCCAGAATCTAGAATGATGTGTTTTGGTAAAAACAAATTTATACGTTTTTTCTCGTGTGTTGTACTAGGAAATTCGTCTGGCACATTGCCGTCACACTGCAGTCAGTCCTGCTAATAGGACAATCTGGAAACCTCAGTGTTATTTTTCTCACTAAGGAGTAGGTTCTTTACTAGTTCATATTACATGGTACAGTTTCCCTCAAGAATGTAATTGCATTAGATGAGAAAGTCCAAGCATACTGTGTAACTCTCAAATTTAATCAACTTAACGAACAGAATATCCTTATATAATGGCGCAGGAGCATTTTGCTCCTTTATATAATTGTTTCATGTTTAAAATTTAACGGACTCATATTGGAAGGTTTCGTAAGGAAAAATCAAAGTGATGATGATGATGATGATGATGATGATGATGATGATGATAATAATAATAATAACAACAACAATTCTAATAATAGTAATATCAATTATAATAGTAACAATACTAATAACAAAATACTATTCATTCAGAAATGATTTAACGATATTATTAATGATGCCTAGTGCATTTAGCAAATTCAGGATGAAGGAAATAGAATTTTGGTTTGGCATTCTCCTTCTACATCAGTCCAACTGCAATTTAACACAGGTAGGACGGGATATGCCAATTCTTTTTTCTTTGCTTCAACTTTAACAGTCAACATGAAACAGAGAATCAATGGGATTAGAATTTTTATTTTGTTTTTTAAGGGAGGTAGTGTTGTGATTTGTGTATTCCTTCACACTGTAGAACATGTTAAGCAGGAAAGCTTTCAATTTACTTTTAAATCTATGTATTGTGTTAATATCTTTAATACATGGCTCAATTTGTTGTAAAGTGTAATGCCCTCTATTAGGGTACTTTTTTATAAAGTGTAGTTTCAGAATGGGGAACATGTAGGTTATCCTTTTGTCAGTGTTATAGTTGTGTTAGAATTTGAGTTATAGTATATGTGTTATGGAATCTTCTTTGTGAAGACAACTATTTCAAATATGTACATGCACGGTAGTGGAAGAATCCTTAATTTTTTGAACAAGGGTTTGCAAGACTCCAGCTTATGAGTGCTGGTCGTTGTTCGCAGTATTCTTTTTTGGATAATAAATGTACGAGTGCTTTCAGGGACATTTCCCCAAAATATTAATCCATATTTCAAGTGTGAGTGCACATTTGCATAATACATTGTCCTAAGAGTCTCAATGTTGGAGCTTGACCTGAGGGTGTATAGGGCATAGCAAGATTTGGTGAGCGTCTTATTAAGATTTGAAATGTGAGCATTCCATTTTAGGTTTTCTTGGCTTGTTAGACCAAGGAAGGTAGTTTCATGGGATATTGTTACAGGATTATTATTTATGAGCAAACGCTGGGAGAGTTTTTCTTTGGATCGGGGATTCATGAAATTTAGAGAGACTGTCTTCATGGTGTTTATGATGAGTTTGTTGTCTTCAAACCATTTTACTAGTGCATGCAACTTTTTTTGAGTTTCTTTTTCTAATAATTGTTGCATTTTTACTTTTATGATTATGTTTGTGTCATCTGCAAACAAAATTATTTTGTTATTTCTTTAAGCCAAAGGCATGTCATTTATGTATACAAGGAATAGTATTGGCCCTAGGATGGATCCTTGCGGGACTCCACAATTTATCATCTGAGGATAGGAGTAGTACGAGGAGATTTTGTTATCTTTAGTGTGTTGGAGGGTAACTACTTGGCTACGGTTTGATAAATATGATTTAATCCACTGGCCTGCAATGCCTCGGATCCCTAGCATTTCTAGTTTTGTTAAAAGTATGTGATGATCAATAATGTCAAAGGCTTTTGACAAATCTAAGAAAAGACCAATGGGAATTTCCTTCTGATTTAGTGCAATAAGTATGTCATTTAAAAAGGGGAAAATGGCTGTCTGTGGATCTATTACACCTGAAACCATGTTGTACATTTGTAAGGATATTATTTGCATTGAGAAAGTGTTTGAGTCTATCATCGAAAAGCTTTTCCAGAATTTTTGAAAATCCTGATAGCAGGGAGATAAGTCTGTAGTTCATTGGATCATAACTATTGCCCTTTTTAAACAATGGTTTAATTTTTGCCATTTTGAATACATTTGGGAATATGCCTGTTTTTAGAGAGTAATTGCAAATATGAGATATAATGTATTGTTTATTTTAAAACAATTACACATTAAAGTAAAGTTTAATTTTCTTGGTTTTCGAGCATGTACATCAATGGCATCGTTAAAAAACGATGGACTTTCCCACATCATGTCTAAAAGCTGACTCGATATTCAGCAAGGACAAACTAGAAAGTCTCTCATCACTGTGAATTTCAAAGATAGTTTGAAAAAAACTCTTTGAAGAGCAAAAAATGACCTCTCCGCCGACGCACTTGTAGCAGGTATAGTGAGAATCAGAGCGATCAGTATATAGGTTTGGAGAAAGACATCTTTCAGTTCATGCTGCTTGACACAATCATTTAGATTATTGACACACTTGTTGAACTCACTATCGTAATAAATGGCGTAATAAATGGCTCACATAATAAATGGCGGTGAGCTCACTGCTCAGTCGCGAATGATGAGGGATAGGAGCCCAAATTTATTGCTGGTTTACCCTTGAAAATATATTTAGGTACATTGGAGTGAATATTTTGTTAACAAGCCTGCAAAAAACGCTCATTTTCTTTCTGTATTCAAGATTCAAATAGTATGTAGCTTAGTTATATAGATAGATGGATATTTCTTATTTCTGCAGGCAGGTATATACAACCTGGTGGCAGAACACTACAATTTACATATTACAATTAGGAATATTAATTTTCAATTACTTAACAATGTAACTTTCAATTATTTAAAGACAATAATAATATCAATATGCTAACAATAATTGCATTAACTACATTTTATGGCTGACCTGCACATTTATTTTAAACTATTAAATACAAGACTACCTGACTTTTTGATTACACTTCACTTCACAACATTTGTAATTCCCTTCTCTTTCTACTTCTATACTGCACTACACTTCACAACACATCACCACTCACCAATACATTTCTACTTTGAATATAATTATATATTTAATGAAGCAACACATTTAATATTATTATTATTAATAATAATAATAATAATAATAATAATAATAATAGCAATAAAAATATCAATAATAATCAAATAATAACTGTTATAATAAGCCTAACTTAATAAATATATAAACAAATATTATTAGTTAATTTATTTTTAAATCTTTAAACACCTAGAGGAAAGGGTTCCAAGGCTGTCGCAGGTAACTTATTCCAGTCCATTATTGTTCTATTTGTAAAGGTAAATTTTCCAACATTTGTTCTCTGAGGCCTAAACTTAATTTTTTGCTTGTGATCACCCCTACTAAAGTACGAAAGTCTATGCAGTCGGATGTAGATATCTTTCCAAGCTGGATAACCGGCATACACTTTGTATTGGGCACAGAGTCTTGTCCCTCCCCAACCCTCCTAATTTTTACAGACTCCCATTCTACTTTCTTCCCATTGCTTCGGAAAGTAAATTTATACGCTCTTCTCTGTACCCTATTCAAATATTCCTCTTGGAAATTTCTATAAGGGTCCCAACAAACAGCCCCGTATTCCATTAATGGACGAACTAGAGATAAATAAGCTAATTCTCTCGCTTTCGCAGAACTCTTCTTTAGTATTCACATAGTAAAATGCAAGGACCTCCAGGCTTTCCCTACGACACAGTTTACCTGCTTTTCCTAACTCAATTTGCTATCAAAAATGATTCCCAGGTACTTACAAGACCAGACTCTTGGAATATTTTCGTTGCCTAAACGGTATTGAGTTTCATTATATTTGCGGCCCCTACCAAACGTGATGGTTTTGCTTTTCGAACTATTTATTGTCATGCCATTTTTTTCTGCCCGTAAATGTAATCTATCTAGATCACTCTGCAAAATATCCTGAATATGAATTCAATGCCAGAAATATATTTTCGTTTAATGTTTTGAACAAAAAATGTATTGCTTGAAACTATTTAATTTTCGCACAAATGTTCTACGATTTAAAATGAGTTTTACAAAAAATAATGACTGAGCTGTGTAAATTCGGAGATTAATTGTGGTATAAATAGTATTACATAACCATTATTAAAGGCGAGAAAGTACGTGCTGTTTTAGTACCACTAGTTTTAGATATGTTTATTTGTATTTCACTGTTTGTAATAAGTGAAATTCAATAATAAATATTCTACTTTTCCTTTCCACATCGCCAGTTTAGAATCGCTAAGACGTTAAATATCACCGAACGACATGAGATGAAAGTTCTGAGCGCACTGAATATTGTTTTATTACCGTCTAAGTCAAGAACCATGATTCATACAGAAATGTAGTTGGTCTCATAGCAAAATTTGGAATTCCCTTGTCATTTCATCCGCTGGATGTTTGTGTTTTTCTTCATTAATAAAAAAATTCTCGCATGGTTAAAATTTAAGGACGCCAAAGTGTAGATGTAAACACTCGGCAATCATTTATAATTAATTTCTTTGTAATTAAACCATGAAACTCAATTACAAAATAACCATCACATTCATAGAAGTTCTGGGAATAACTTGTCAAATGCTTGAGCGCTCTATAGATGTGTATCCTACACGCAGCGGAGTGCGGGCTCCCCAGTGTTTCCCCTGCCCTCCCTCGTACTCCAACCTCCATCCCACACACACCGTTCCCCATCCCCCCCTCATACACACACACACAGATATACAAAAATCAGGGCATGAACACAAATGTGATATAAATAAACTTAGCCATTTACACAATTCTTTTGGATAGCAATTTAAATTTTTACATACAGAGTTCAATGATTTCTGTTAAAGTAAATGTCATGTCAAATCTTCAGGAACTCAAATATGATATTAATAATAAATAAACTACATGAATATCAAAATATATTGCAAGATGTGTCCCATTACAATGATAAATATTTATTTTAAAATTAATAATAGAATTAAATAATTCTGATCATATATTTAGATTCAGGATCTGGAGTCCTTAAGTGCTGTTTTGTCAGCTGATACTGATAAACCATCCACTTCTGTGCAATCACATAAACAATAGGAGTTACCTCAAGACAAAATGTCAAGAAAAAAGTTGGCTCTGGATGACCAGAAGCTCCAGATTCTCCAAAAAGAACCTCAATCTAAGGCTATCATTTTTTAATGAGCCTCTTGTCAAATCTTAGTAACATGAGCCCTCTTCAAAAATTGTCAGTGAGGAACAAAATCATTCATGTAATTATTGATGTAACAATAAATTAATTAATTTCATATTATTCTAATTCTTTCCATTTTTCAAATTGTTTTCCCATCAATAATCATTTGATGGACATAAATTTTGGACATGCCGGACAAGATTTCGGGGGTTATTTCTTTTAAAAAATACATATCAAAAAATGGCCATGTTGAAGTCTTCAGTTGACATGTAGTATTGCCAAAAGTACTTTTATTCACTTTATTCAGTTCTTTTCTGTACATGTTCTGAAGGTTTTTCCACTTGGATAGAATCTCATCTTTTGTAAACGATTATGTGAACAGCCAATAGGTAGTAAGAAAATCTAGTTTTCTTTGATATTTGGTGCAATTTCTTGATGTTATGTTGTGTGTTGTTACAATATTGAGGTAGTGTGTTTGTACATGTGTTCAGCAAACCATTGGTTTATTCTATGTTCAGTTAACATTAATTATGTAACAGAACATGGTAGAGATTTTTGACTAAAAAGTAGCTGAATGTACTAAAAAGTAGCTGGAGACCTGCTTTATTACATAAAGCTCAGATTAGTATGAGTAAGTTAACTCTGATAATTTTCAATGCAATATTTGTAAAATCAATGTGAAGAAGAAAAAAAGAGACAAGAAAAACTATTGTTCTTCCTTCACCATTTGTGTTCCTTCATTCAAGTTTCTGCAATAGTTCTATTAGAGATTTCTAACTTTTGTGAAGGGATTTTATTTGAAAATAATCTTAAAAGGTATAGCTGAATAAGGTAGTGAAACCTGCCCCCAAACCAAATTGTTAATTGCAATGCTCGTATGAAAGACAATAAAAATGCTATAGATTCCCAAACAATCAGCTTCCTAGGGTAATCTGTGGCAGAGATATAACAAGAAATGTATCATTAATGTTTTATTTTTTTCCTCAGCTTCTATTGCATGTATCAAGCTGAAAAAAAATTGAAAAGACATGGAAAAATAGTTGAATTTTAAGGAGATTTTGTCAACCAATTCTAAAGCCAAATTCAAATAGGAAAAAAAAATTGTTTAATGGATTTTCATCATGATGATTTTAGAGAAATGTCTCAGTTTTTCCCTCTAGAATGTGTCCTATAACATATATCTCTTTTCAGATTTTTAAGCAATGTGGATAACAGTGGAAAAAAAATTAAAACCAATTTTATCAGTTCAAAAATTTGAAATTCACGCTAAAATGTTATAGGTAATTTTTTTCACCAATGTTTAAACAATTTATATGTAAATGATTGAAAAGTGTCTCAGACAAAAGTCTGATTTACAACTTTTTGCCGACAAATGTTTATCTTTATGTGGAATGCATTTATACCATCAAGATAAAATCATCAAACCAAGTTGTTGTGTATGTTTTTATAATGTATAGTTTCTAATATTAATCAAATTGTGGGAATTCTGATGTGGTGTTGTTGACGTTCTTATGAGAAGAAATAAAAGAGGTCATCTTCGTCAACATATTAGTTTTATTAAGATAGCCAGCTTTCGACGGCTTTGCCGTCATCGTCAGTCTCGCTGCTTTCGGCAAAAATCAGTACACTGTGACTTCTCTTGTATTTTCATTCTTTGTGTTTTAATTCTCTTGTGTTTTAATTCTCTTGTGTTTTCTTCTCATTAATCAAATTACTCGGGTTTTGGTATTTTAATAATTTATGTTTATAATATAAATCAAATTACTCAGCTGTATTTTATTAATTATTGACAATTAGACAATCATAGGCCATTAATCATTGTTACTGTCTCAGTAGCGGCTCGTGGTCATGCCATTAGGGTGTGCAAAGTTTTTTCTTTCTCTCTCTCTCTCTCTCTCTCTCACACACACACACACACACACACACACTCTCACACATTACATGCATGCATTTACACACAAATCATCTTTTTAAGTCTGATAGGATGCCAAACAATTCCATTCCATTTTTTCTTTTCAGCTATTTTTTCTGGGGCTTTTTCATTGAAATAATTGATTTCTTACGTTTCATATTTTCAACGCTATTTATTGTTAGTTGCACAAACACCCTTGACAGAAAAAGAACTCTCTGATTTCGGTTTCTCAAAACACATTGAAACGTAACCTAATACTTCGTTTACAAAATACACTACGGGATTGAATACTTCGGAATGGTTTTGTAATTGCAACTCACTTTAAAACACAAGAGAATACACATATTATATACAATTAACATATTTGTGAATGCAACACTGCACAGCAATTCGTTCGCGTTTCGCGCGCTAGTGCGAAAGCTCATTTAAGTGGAGAGATATCTCACACTTCCTTCGTTCAATGTCACACACTTCTGTTAAAAACTTGTGCTACTCGAGTGTTATATTTTCGAGACTCGTCAAGGCATTTCCCGAGATCGCCATTGCGCCTGCGCCGTAGAAGGAGCACCGCGGGGGGATTGCTCCAGTCCTCCATAAGCCACCGTTTTCCCCCCTCCTTCCCCTGCAGCCCCGCAGCAGCCAAGGACGCCGTTTCCTGGGTCGCATTCTCCCGAGTGTGCTCCCACAGGCTTTCACGAAAGAAAGGCGGACGGACCGGCAATCGCAGCTTCGGAACGGCGCGTGTTTTGAAATACCATGCTCTGAGAGGACCTGTATTCCCCTCTTGTTAAGAGATGTTTAAGAGAAATTGCACCGAATTAATTTGGGTGTGCACATGCGAACGTGCGAATACCCAAGAGCCGCAACTGCACTGTCTTCTTCAATAACTGGAATCACACGTACCTTTATGTATGAAGTCTACTCAAACTTTCCGACGGTTTAATATTCGCCAAGTAACGAGCGTGTGCCAAATAATAAATGATCGCAGCAGTTATGTAGGAGTAGCATCCCACGTTCCGACTTCCGTTCGCACGTTCACAATAATATCGTTTCACCGATAACCCTATGGTGACAAGAGATAAGTGGGCTCCTCCGATGCACCGATTTTTGCTCATTCTGCGCCAGTTCGCGTTACAAACTGTGGCCCACGAAAGAGGGCCACGGTTACGTACCTCTTCTTTCGTGAGCCACGGTTACGAACCACGTGACCACAACACGGTTGAAAAGCGTGACGCACTTCGGTTGAAAAGCGAGACCAGACGGCCACAATGTTATATGCAGAGCAAGAAGTGTTGAGAAACATTTTGAAAGCGGCGTAAAGTGACAACTTTGTGACAAACAAGTGAAGGGTGACCGACCACGAGTAACAGGACGAAGGTGTAATTGAAATAAAAGATGCTATATTTGGAGGGGGAAAAGGGGGACCTTATCTATTTCTGTTTCAATGACTTGCAACTGTGATCATTTTGGCATTTACAATTCACGCTAATATTACGACGCAAACTGGTACTTCAAGCTCATTGGCTTAAGTCGGATGCGCAAGTGCCCACCCATCTCTTTCCACCATGGATAGAGATAGTCCGATTGAGTTTGGTTCATGAATGATGTACCACATATACGATTTCGAGTTCATATGTCGTGATTGAATCTATGTTTAAATATTGGTAAACGAGTTTATTTTCAATCACATTTTGGCGTGTATTTCAAATTTTTGAACTGATAAAAATGGTTTTAATTTTTGTTCACTATTGTCCACATAGTTTAAAAATCTGAAAAAAATATAAAATGTTATAAGACACATTGTAGGGGGAAAATCTGAGAGAGTACTCCAACGTTATCACGTTAAAAACCCTTTTCAGAAATTTATTTTTTCTATTTGAATTTGGCGTTAG
The DNA here is from genome assembly GCA_964035755.1 of Teleogryllus oceanicus. Classification (NCBI taxonomy): domain Eukaryota; kingdom Metazoa; phylum Arthropoda; class Insecta; order Orthoptera; family Gryllidae; genus Teleogryllus; species Teleogryllus oceanicus. Next base: position 161,475,474 of record CAXIVR010000001.1, read on the forward strand.
ACAAAAATACTTTAGAATGCAACTATTTTCCCCCACCTCTGTAATTGAGCCTGATACATGCAATAGAAGCTGAGAAAAAAATAAAACATGAACAATACATTTCTTGTATCTCTGCAACATTGCCCTAGAAGGCTGATTTTCTTCATATGAGCATTGTGATTAACGATTTGGTTTGGGGGCAGTTTTTCCAACCTTATTCAGTTTATTCGGCCATAAGTCCCCCCTCTGAAGATGACGGTGTTCTTCCCCCGCTGGATGGCGAGGGATCCGGTGCCGACCTACCGTCGGCTAGTGTGGTTTCCCCCTAACCAGGTCTTTCCCACCAACGGGGCTCTGCCCCAGCCGGGACAAGCTCTAAGCTCCCGACCGGTGTCCCGGAATATGTGTAGTGCATGTTAGTGTGTGTATGTAAGGGGAGAGGATTCGACAAGGAAGAGCTAGGAAAGATCGCGCGCGGTCCGTGGCCCCGTTTGTTAGGGTACTGCTCCGGCATTCGACTGTTGATTGTTCCGGCGCTCGCTGTTGTACTGATTCGCCTGTTGATCGGAAAACTACCGATCAGAGCAGCCGGCCGCTAGAATTCTTCTCCAGACAGCGACGCTAGCTGAAAAGAAGGACCTCCCGGTCAGAGGCACTGCAGTGACAACAGTTGATGCTCAGAGCTACCGCTCCCGGTACCTTATTCGGCTATACCCGTTGTAGTGCTATGTATGAAATTACCTTAATGGAGCTTGTCCTTAGTTGAGAGGGAATAATGAATGTGTTTATTCGTGGTTTATTTCTTCTTTGTCTGACGTTGAATCTTTTTGAGATAGTTGATATTAAATTCTTCTGGATATAAAATATCTTAATTTTGCATTTATGGCATATTTTTTAATAATAGTTTTTGTATATTTTTTTCTTATTACAGTCTTAGTGCTTGTTACTAGTCTGGGCAGTGGTGTAGGCTCAGTGGATGCAAGTGATGTGTTGCATCCCCAAGTTTTTCGGTTAAAACTTTTGTTAATTCTTTAAAATTTCTTTAGTATATTACTCTGTTCCATTTGTACCATTCCTTTTTGCTTTCTCGCTACCGTTTACACCAGTAGAGAGAAAGTTATGTATTACTGCGAGAAAAATCGGCGGATTTTTTGCAGAAAAACGTTTTATTATAGGCCCTGGTAACGAAAAGGTGGTTAAATTCAGTTGCTAAATTTGAGATAAAAATCCCTAAACATCTAGTGTAGCTAAAATCCATGTTTTGTGGGTCCTTGATACCGAAAAACGAATGACGACAAAACATGTTTGTGTCTATGTCTGTCTGTCTCCGTCTGTGAACAACGCTAGCGCCTAAACCGTTCAGCTAATTTTCTCCAAAATTGATAATCTCCAATCTAGCTGATGTCGCCGCTCCTTGAATTAGAAACGGGTATTTTAATTTTAGAGGGTACTTTATATGAAGCCTCTGGGGCATTTTCAAATTTTCAAAAAAATTGCTCCATCGTTTTCCATTATATTTTGTTTTAGATAGTGTAAATGACGTTTAAGAAATGGTGAAGTTCACTTTCGTTGAAAACTCTTATTTTTCGAAAATTGCAAAATCAAAATTTTTTCTGCGTCTTCCTACAACTACAATTATGAAATAGAGATTTTTCCCTTAATGAAATTGTTCCTTAAAGATAGATTTTGAAATAAGGTCAGAACAATTTTTCGAAAATTTGATACTTTTCGGTGTGAAAATACGGACGGAAAGTCTATTTTGATACCACTAGTTTCTAGGCGCTATCCGGTAGGCGTCTATCACGTCCGTGGATGCGGCTGGCCGAGAAAGTTTCCTCCGACGGCTTCGCTTCGTCACCGAGGTCATTGATTTCTCATCATGTGCTGTGTGTAAGATGCCAGGTTTCGGCCGACGATGATGCGACGCTGACTGTTGCATCTCGGACTTCTCATTGGCGCTTCTTTATCCCTTTCCCCTAAGCTCCACTATTGACCCCTGTGATCACTTCCTCTTCTTTCAGTAGGACTGGGATTCCCAGTGGTAACGTGCTAACGACTGTGGACTCCATTGCGGGTTGGGGAGTACGTCTTGACTACACTTCATACGCATGCGCACGCATGTTTGCCAATTTTCATGTTGGGTTATCATTACTAACAAAGATCTCTCACCGCATGAGACTAATAATAGTTGTTTGTTGCGGCGTTTTTCACGTTTATTGGGCGTTGTTACGAACGTGCCGAGTTTTTCTTGAAACTGCGTCACAGAGTAAACCATGTATTTCCACAAGATAAAAATCACTGTTTCGAAACTCTAAGGCGATAATTAGAATCCAACAGTTTTCTTTCGAAAAGATGTGACATGGCGAGTAATGGTTTGTAAAAGCGAATGAGTTACATGAGGCAGGAAATAGTCAGTGAAAACTCCCAATATCCTATGAAAGGTTCCAGAAACTATTTATTTATTTTTACGTAAAAAAAAAACAGTTAAAAACTGCGTATGAATAGTTTAGTTCTCAAGTATCGCGGTGAATAGTAGTGCAGTGATTGTGCTCAGTGACGTGAACTGTGGTCAGTGCAGTGGACTGTGGCCAGTGCATTGAACAGTGGTCAGTGCTTAGGACTGTGCGACAGTGCAAGAGATGTGAACAGTGAAAATAAATACTCAAGAGAAGTGTAGTGTAAATAAATAATGAAGAGAAGTGTGCCGTATAAAGAATAATCAAGTGAAGACTATCTGTACAAAAACCAAGTGTTTTCAGTGATTGTGTTAAGAAACAAAATACACATTTTTGTTAAAATAATACCAGTTCACCACCTAGAATCGTAACAATATTATATTATAATTTTTTGAAAAAATTGTTACTCTTTACAAAAAATAATAAAAGGGAATTTGAATCAACATAAGGAACCTTTTACAGAAGAAAGAAAAAGATATACAGTGTGATTTACTAATTCAATCTAATGACAATACAGAGGCAGTCAGATAATACATCTAGCATCTTGTACATTATGTATACATCAAAATGTGCAGAAAATATGTTCTGATGCACTCTTCCGGGAAGAGGTCTTGGTTAAAAATATTATTAAAAAAGGCATTTTACATTTTGAGGTCGTTATGCTTCCATAAATTTTAATCACATGTTGAATGTTGTACTTTTCAGTGCAGTTGAAATAGAGAACATTCTATGCAAATGTGCTTCTGAAAGAAATGCACAGAATATTTGGAACCTATATCAACAGAAATTATGTATCGTAATCAAGATAGCAATAGAGGAGTAAGGAAGAACAAACATTTGATGTAGAATTTATAGAAAATACCTTTAAGTATACAAAAAAAAACTCCCCACTTCAGTTTTATACAGGCACTGGGTAAGTTTCTGATGCAATATTTCATTCTGTGTTCTTTCATATTCCTTGAATTTTCACCTCTATCTTTTTTTCTGGATGTGTACTCATTTCTACTCACATTTAATTAGAGAATCGAATGAAAGCCTTATTGCTACAATTGTACATTTTTGTTCTAGTTATGACATGCTTTTGAAATTATTTTAAATAATTGATCCTATTAGCATTTGACCACAGACCCCGTCTAAGGCAGATAAAATTGACAGCTTATGCTGAAATAAGCTGAATATGAAAGACAAAGTGGTACAAAAGATAAAACTCTTATGATCACCAAATTGTTAAAAAGAAAAGGAAGCTTGGTTGGAACAAGAATTGGTTGCTTTATTTGTCAATTATCCAAAATGAGATACCTTTGGACATCCCTATCTATGCTTGCACAATCTACTGTTCTTCAAATGCATCTAAATCATAATTTTCATTGTCTTTGGCATTAAAGGGGTTCCAGAGAGTGCAACATCATACATTCCTTATAAAGGAACAAAAATTAGTTGCAAAAATAGAACAATACAAATCAAGTTACAGGGGTTAGTGCATTAGTGCAATGTGGCCTACACCACATTTAAGAAATCGAAGAAAAATCAAGTTCAAGTTACATAGCTGTGGTTAGAAAACTCTTTCTAACCACACAAGAAAGAATAGTGACTTTATTCTTAACTTTAAGGAAAACTGGTCAAACCAACAATGTACAAAGATAGTTCATCTTCTTAAATAACAAATGGCGTCAATAACTTATTTTTCATTTTTTGGGAGTTAGACCACTATTGCGCTCAGACCTTCATTTCAAACACAGTAAAACATCCAATATCCAGAGTTTGATAAACTGGAAATACTATTATTGTGGGCTGTTTCATAGTGAATGTGAATTAAATGAAATTTTAAAAAAAGTTAGTGATAGGACTCTTAACCTGCAATCTCGAAGTGGTATAATTAATTTAGCCAATAGATTTGGAAATGAAACAGATTTTCTTTAAAAAAATTGACACAGAGCCTTGAAAAACGCCTTTGCATTTTCAATATATCACACTTCAACATGTTTTGCCTCATTGAAGAAATAGCTTTGTTGCCCTGTGAAGACAATATTAATTACAGAAAGTGAGGTCTTTCACTTCTGAAGAATTATTTGCTTTTATTTCACCTCCCATACTTCCCATAATCTACTAGTGTAATACCACTTATTTCAAAAGATTTAACTCTCTCCCCCCCTTCCCAGTTTTTAAAACATTTTAGACATTCATAACCACTCACTGCATAAGAAAAGTAACAACAAATTTCCTGTTTCAGCTTTCTGCAGTTTCTTTCCCCCCCACACACACACAACTGTAGCATTCTTACAATTACTGACATTTCCTAAATTTAATGCTTACTAAAAAACATTTTAAATAATTGTTATAACACTAATTATTCAATAAAGCAAACTTTAACTTCTATTCATCAACTAATATTACTTGAAGTAGACATAATATAACCTTAACTTTCCCTAAAAAGAGGCCTGTTTTATTACAGCGTACTTTCATTTCTATTCCAAAATCAAATCATTAGATATATTCTGTCATTTCTGGCACGTTCAAATTGCATAATGAAATTATAACAGTATTCAACAACACTTGAAGTCGTAGATTTTTCTCTTCTTAGACTCCTGGATATTACTCCTTAATCATGCTGAATTATATCAAACGTTTAAATAATTTTCAATATCCATGGTGAAAGACAGAAAGTCAGACTAAATAATATCTGACAACATTAACATTATGTTCAGTTCCAAATTGCAAAAAACGTTATGTAAATGAATTAAAAAAATTTTATAGTATTTTTTTATCATATTTCAAATTAATTGTTTTGTTGATATTTATGAAAAAATCTTAATTGCACTGTTGCAAATTTTCACATTTTATGCTGGTATAAATATTCATTATTAGATTTTCCAATTGTCTATTAATAAAGAAACGCCTTCATGTAGCAATGGAAATTCTAGAATAATGTAAACTGACAGTTCAGCTCCTCTACTGCCCTGTATTCACTGTATGAGTTTGTGTGTTTTTTCAAGTCCAAAATGATAAATACAAGAAATAAAAACAACCATTAATAAGTATAGTTTATTTGGAAAACAGAAGTGTCATTTACTACCAATACTTCAAAGGTCCCAACTGAACAAATGGTGTTTGACAAGCATGTCTCGCACACCATCTTTCAATGGCTGAGACTGTTCTTTCTTAGCAGGTAATTCCCAATCTGGATTGAGATTAAAAGCAAATTGAGAAAGTACACGGAGTTCACATTTGATCTGAACCCAACCAGGGCTATACACGAAACTCCATGGCTGATACCTGGGGAAAAAAGAAAAATTTAACATGATTCATATTTCATAGTTTCCAAGAAAATAACTTTATTTACTAGCATATTTTAAATTTGATCAGTCTAATACAAATGGCATACAGAGGAATTCAATCACAAAGAAAAATTGCAATAGTTGAATGTAATCAGTATAGTCATGGAAAGGTGTTTGTCTAGGAAAAGGGAACATTTTTAGGTAGTTACAGCAGTAATCTTCTGACAGTAAGGGAGAGAGAGTATTTTAGAAGAGTTGGGGAAATTGTAATAATTAAGACAAAAAGATGATTGGGGATGAGTTTAAAACAGAAAATGTTTCATCTAAAAAAAAAAGAGTCTATGCATAATGTGATCAATAATAAAATATTTAAGAATAACTTAATACTAACTTAATGAGAATCCATTAAATTACAGAAGAGTAAGAGATACAAATGCACCTACTATTCTCAATTGGTTTTCAAGTACATGCAAAGTTGAAAAAGCATATCTGTAGAAGACTGCAAGAGAATGAAGTAATCTCCACCAGTTGCAGTACCAATCGCAAATCACATATGACTAAACAGGTGTGCCTACACATTCTTAAAAACTTGCAACGTGATCTCTGTAGAAAAACTCAATAGTTTAAAAAAAATAAAGGTTGAAATGTTACACTTTCAACTCCCTTACAGTCTGAAATTAAAAATACACTGGCCTCAAATTTTCACAAAATATTAGTTTATCCATTTTGGGTAAGTTATCAGTTCAGTTCATAGGAATAATTGGGAAATGTTAAAATAAAATCAGTATGTAAATATGCAACAAAATCTGGAGAATACGCTGTGCTGAAATTTATTGTTTGATATGAGTTTTAACTTCCCTGTTTCTTATCAGTATGGTGACCTTATTCACCTGTAAAAAGGAAACGTAAGACGTTGTATCGATATCTAAAAGGGAAATATTCATGGTGGAAAGATATGGAAGCAAAGACCATCGTGGAAAGATATGGGTGATATACTCGGGTGCATCGATTTTTGCTCGTTCTGTGCAGCACCAGCTTGCGTCACGAACCAAGTGACCACGAAACGGGCACTTCGGTTGAATAGCCAGACCAGACGCTGGCCGCCATGTTGCATGGAGAGCGAGAAGTGTTGTGAAACATTTTGACAGTGGCATAAAGTGACAATTTTCATCGGCGACCAACCAAAAATAATACAATGACGGTGTACAAGATGAAATCATTAAAAGAAAAGCTTCATATATGTTTCAATTACTTTGAACAAAATGATTTCGGTACCTGGCTGCATTTAAAATTCCCGCTATTATTATGACGTAAACTAGTTCCTGAAGTCGGATCTGATGCGCAAGCTCACCCGCATCTTTCCACCATGGAAATATTCTGTACTGCGATGGATCGAATATTTGCTAGGACCTGTCCGGCAGCGTATAACCACGGCCACCCTTACGATGGCCACTGCACAATCGCTCGGCACCGGGTCAATGCGATTGACTAGTGGGCGAGGAGCACGAAACCGCGCGAAATTTCATGACGAGTCCGTTACGAAGCAACAGAGTTAAAATTTCGTTTCACGCATTTCTAAAATGAAATGCAATTCAAGATGAATTCGAACATCAGAAATTGTCCTCTATTTTATATGAAAGATTATCTATGAAATTCATTAAATGACGTAATTTAAATGGCAAACTGAAATGGAAACTTGCACCACGCGTTTCAATTCGGACAGATTTGAATCTAGTTTTTGATGTTAAAGAATCAGTGACAATGGTCTTGTTTCATTTGCATAAAAATGTTCATTTTTACATATAGAGATTATATAAATCAACGCAAAAACAAGGACATTTTTCTCTCGATTTCTACATCTTCGTAAGTTGAAGGTGCCTTGATTTGTTGTTTTTGGAGTATAGAGTCAACATAAATAACTCAAGTGATTTCTGAAATAATAGTAACTCCCCTTTTCTGTACATTGCCCCACAGAAGATTATTACCAGCACTATTACCTACACTACTACTATTATTATTATTATTATTATTATTATTATTATTATTATTATTATTATTATTATTATAATAATAAGGGGAAATCCTTTACGGAGACCGGTGAAGCCGGTACTGTCGGGATCCCGTTCTTGGTTTACCGACTAAAACCCTAAACCTTCATCTCCTAAGTCGTGATATCTCCCACGCGGAACCGTCGCTAGACATTACTTCGCGTGGAAGATTGACTGGGAGCTAATGCTTTAACTCCTTCGCTCCTTTTCCTTCATGATCTTAATTATGAAGTGCTCTATTATATTCCACTTCTCCTTCGAGCTCAGCATTATTTCCATCATGTTTTCTGGGGTCATCACTTGTTGAAGCTTAGCATAACAAGTCTTCCTTTCCGTCTCCCATGCCCTGCACTGAAACAGTGTATGCTCTGCGTCGTCAGTATCTTCAATGTATAAGTTGCATGTCGGACTTTCTTTAATCTTGTAATCACAGAGGGACTTATTAAATCCACCATGTCCCGTAAAGGCCTGGGTTAGATAATAATTCACCTCCCCAAACTTTCGATCGACCCATCTCTCAATGTTGTTCACAATTCGATGTGTCCATCTAGCTTTAGCGTCCACATTCCACCTTCTTTGCCACTCTTCAAAAAGTAGCTTTCTAGCCTCACTCTTGATGGTCTCTATTTCCTTGTGGGAGAGATACTGATGTTGTTGTCTAGCTTCCTGTAAGGCAGAATACGTCCTTTTCCTTTCCATGGCTGTCAGATCTATAGGTGGGATACTGGCCAATACCAGTGCTGCGCTAGTAGACACAGTACGGTAGGCAGCCACCACCCTCAGGGCCATTCGTTTTTGCACTTGTGTATATTTGTTTCTCATAGTGAAGTCGTAGGCTTCCGCGGCCAGAGTCTGGAAATAGCCAGACACCCCCAAAACATCAACGGCGACGCGGGGTTGCGCCTCCACGACGCCTGGCGGCCATTGCTACGGGCCCCCACGCGGTCACCCTTCGGGCCGGACCGATCCATGCCGTCCGACCGGGGGCCGCACCATGCCGTCCGACCCCGGACCGGCCGGTGCCGTCCGATCCGGACCGTTCCTTGCCGTTCGATCACGAGCCGCGCCGCCCGACGCGACCCCCTCCCCCGTTGAGCGCCGGCCTCCCGATTGGCCGGCTGCTCCAGCCAATCACATTTTTTTTTTCGGCGTAGCCGAAGGTCAGTGTGGGTGAGTGTTTTGCAGTTCGCACGCTTGAGCGTTTTACTGCTATGTGTAAGTGGTTAGTGTAGGTTCGCGACGGACCTAAGTCAAAAGCCAATTTGGCTGAAGTGTTTAGTCACTGTCGTGACTTTGTCATTTTTTTGTAAGGACTCTACGCCCTCAATATATCCGAGGAGAGCTTGTCGTCTGCGTCCTATTGTGAGAACGTGTCGTGCGAGTTTCTTTAGCGGCGCTGGTGCTTCGCTGGATTGAAAGGCTTGATAGGCTTCGTTAAAGGAGAGCCGTCTCAAGCATTGAGTGAAGGATTCGATATCGAGTTCCTTCCTGAGTACTTTCATCCGTTTCCGAAACGGAGGGCGCGCTATGAGTTTCAGAGTTTTGTTCTGAACTACCTCAAGTGTATTCTTGTACTCCATTCCCGTAGTCCACCATGTCGCCGCGGCATAGGTGGCTACTGGCCGGCAGCACGTTTTATAGAGTGCCAGGCGGAGGTCCAAGGAGTGAAGGTTCCTCAAAAGAGGTTTTAGTAAATGTATTCTCTGCTGAAGTTTCGATCGGATGCGTCTGACATGTAAGTGCCAGCGCATTCTTCGGTCGAAAGTGACGCCCAAGTAAGTTGCCTTAGGCGCCCACTTCAACTTTTGAATACCTAGTGTAATTTGTTTTGGTGGTGTGTAGCGTTTTGTGTGTTTGTGTTTGCGGCGAGAGTAACAGATGGCTTGTGACTTTTCCGCTGAGAAAGTCAAGTGGTTTTCTTCCGCCCACTTCAGCGTCAAGTTCATCTGTTTTGTAGTATTTTTAATTTGTGGTCGAGGTTGATTCCTCTAGCTAAGACGGCTATGTCATCAGCGTAAAGGAAAAGCCGTATTCGCGGTATATGCGGTATGTCATTGACATAGAGCGAGAACAGCAGCGGAGAGAGGACGGAGCCTGGGGACCCCGGCCGCAATCCTCCGCTTAGAGGATCTCGCCTTACCCACATTTACTACGAATGTGCGGTTTGTGAGGAAAGATTTAACGATTTCCGTTATATCTTGTGGGAGGATGCGCCGAAGTTTTGCTATGAGTGTGTTGTGTGGCACTTTGTCAAAGGCTTGCACCATGTCGAGATAAATGACTGGTACATCCTGTGTGAGTATGAGATCAGCGGAAATCTGCTGAGCCATACAAAGTGCTTGTAATGAAGCGGAGTGGCCCGGTCTGAAAGCGAACTGTTCCTCCCGAATTAAATTACGCGAGAGAACAGTTGGTAGTATTCTCGCGAGGAGAAGCCTTTCGAACACTTTTCCCATAATTGGGAGAAGGCTGATTGGCCTATGGCTCGCCGCGACCGTCAGATCCTTACCGGGTTTCGGAAGCATGGAAATACTAGCAAATTTCCAGCTTTCCGGAAAGTACCGCTGTGTAATGCAGCATTGTAGATTCGCGTAAGCGCCGTGCTTATGACCGGTAAGGCCTCCTTGAGAATGGGAGGCCTATGCGGTCAGGGCCCGGCGCCTTGCGACTACGCAAGCATGTGACTGTAGTCGAAACTTCTTCGACTGTGCAGTGTGTGTGTTTCGGTGTTGTCCTCCGTTTCCTCTTCCTCTTCCACCTGTGTATTGTTGACAAACCTCTCTTCAAGCATGTCGGCGAAGAATTCCGCCTTTGCTTGATCTGAGAAGAGGTAAGTTTGATTACCCTCCGCGTTGTCGTAACCACGTATGGCAGTTGCAGTTTTAGGCACCGACCTTAGCGCCTTTTGAAGTTTGAAAAGACCGTTACGAGAGTGATCAGAACCGATCTCTCTCATACGCTTTTCCCACTCGGCCGCGTGATGGTTTGCGAGCGCCGTCTTTAGGCGTTTTTCGCATTCCCGCAGCTGCGTTCTGAGCGCAGGGCACCTAAACTGCTGCCATAGTCGTCTGGCTTTGCGTTTTTCACGCAGAAGCTCTTCGACATCTGGAGGAAGTGTGTTTGAACCCTCTTCGGGCGGGCGCCAGAAGACCGGCGTCGCCTTTCTGTGGGCTGTTTGTATGTGTTTTGTAGAGTGTCAAGCTTGCATCTATGGATTCTGGCGAATCCATTGATGGCGTAACTTGTGAGTGTAGTGTAGTGAGGTGGTTGCGAAACTCATCCCAGTTGGTTGGTTGAGGAACCCACTGCCGTGGGGCGCAGAAAGAGCGGATGCTACCAACTGCAAAGGTTATGGGAATGTGATCGGAAAGGGAAAAAGGAATGGGTTTTGGTGTTGTGACCCGAATATTTCCTGAAGTGAGTGCCACGTCAAGAATTTCGGGCCGCATACGAGGTCTGAGGGATAGCGGGTGGGTGTGGAGGGCGGGATGAGTGTCACGTTGTTGTGATGTGAGCCAATCACACCGGCCCCACTACTATATATTCCCGAGCGCCTACCACACCTGCGCACCTCCACGAGAGGCACATTTGGGATCTTTCTCGTGCGCTGGGCCGCAAACCGGGAGTAAATAGCCCGATTCAGAGCAACGCCGGGGCGGGGGCACCCGGCGCTCCACCACCTCAGCCCGTTTACGCGTGGGACGACGCGACGAAAAGCGAAATCTTCGCGAATTCGCTTGAGTTGCAGTTCCGCGCGTTCGAAACGGGCGCCGCCGCGCCACCTACGGCCGCCACAGTCACCGGTGGTGCGCCATTGGCGCGGGCGGCCAGCTCCAACGCCATTGGCCCGCTGTTCCCTCTCTCCTCGGCGCGCCGAGTTACGGGAGCGGAGCTCCGCAAAACACTAAATAACATCAGTGTGAGGCGGGCAGCGGGCCTGGATGGTCTGAGCGGGCGCAGCTGCGTGCTCTGGGCGGGCGCGGAGTCGAGTTCTTACTCGAACTCCTGAATGCGTGCCTGGCGCGCGGTTATTTCCCAAAGGCGTGGAGGATTGCGACCATCGCCTAATACCAAAACCTGGCAAAAATAAATTAATCCCGAGCAGTTATAGACCAATCAGTCTCCTCTCCATCCTAGGGAAGACGTTTGAGAGACTGATTCTGTCGCGTATGCAACAGGAAATACGTCGTCTCACTCTTCTCAGAGATGAGCAATTTGGATTTAGAGCTGGTCACAGCTCCGCGCAGCAGCTAACGCGGCTTTGCACGGAGATCGGCCTCGCCCTCGAGAGACGGCAGAACTTGCCAGCGGTCTTTCTGGACATGCGATCGGCCTTCGACTCTGTGTGGCACGCGGGTTTACTCGCGTGCCTCGCGGAGTCGGGGATGAGCGATTGCTACGTCAGATTGATCGCGAGTTTTCTCTCCGACAGGCAGTTCAAAGTGCGTGTCAATAACGTATATTCGTCCCTCAGACGAGCCGAGGCGGGCGTGCCTCAGGGGAGCGTTCTCTCTCCTACCCTCTTCGGCTTATACGTAAATGACGCGCCGCTACCTGCTGAAACAAAACTGGTATCCAACGCTGCGGGCTCCTGATGTTTGCGGATGATTTCGCGTACTACGCGAAATCGGCGAACGTCAGGCAGTCAGTCAAATACTTAAGTGACTGTCTCGCCGCCCTTCCTGAATGGCTCAGTCGGAAACGACTCGCTCTGAACCTCGACAAGTGCGTCGCCGTCAACTTCACTCGAAAGAGGGCTAACCCCAATGAAACGGTGAGCTTGGCGGGCGCGCGCTTGCCTTGGCAGAGCGAAGCGAGATATCTGGGCGTGATGCTTGACAGCGGCCTCCGCTGGCATGCGCACGCTCGATATCTCGCGGCCAAAATCAAAAACCGCACTCTTCTTTTGAAACCTCTTCTCCGCTCTCCTGAACTTTCTGTTTCCCTAAAGCGGCGATTATTCACCGCGTGCGTGCGCCCCTTGTGGGCGTATGCATGCGAGGTATTCGCCGCCGCTCCACCTTCCACTCTGCGCCCCATTCGGGTCGCAGAGAACAGAGCGGCGCGCCTCGCGGCGCGCCCGCATTTGCCTAACCTCCGCCAAGACCGCACCCCTCGAAATGCTGACGTGTTCAGAGTTCTGGGCGTGCGTAATCAGTTCCCGGCGGAGCTGCGGAAGCGGGCGGAAACGGCGCTTGAAAGAGCGCTGCGGCCGTCCGCCCCGCGCATCCTGCGCGAGACCGGCGCAGCGGCGAACAGCGACGTGCACAGGGCCTTCCACAGAAGAAAAGGCCCAAAGCACGTCGCCTTCACCTTCCGCGCACTTCCCCCGCACAAGCTCTCTGAGCTGTGCGACGCGGGGGAGCAGATAGTGCGTGGGAGGCGGTCGCCGCTCACCAACGCCGGAACCAGCGTGGGAGGCGCGGAATCGCGCCCCGTCGGGTCTGAACCGCCAGGACCTGAAGACGTCGCGGCGCCACGGACGCCTGAGTGAAGTCGGCGCCGTGGCGTAAAAATATAAGTGTATAAGTGTATAAGTGATAGTGCTTTAGTGCAGTGTAGTGAGTGCAGTGTGGTATGAATGAGTGAGTGAATGTGTTGTAAATATAAATTTAAGAATGAATGAGTGCGCGAATGCCATAAATTTAAAACAAAATAAAAGAAGAAAGAACAATCACGAACTGAACAAACATTAATATCAAAACGCATAATTAAAACTGAGAGCCCAAAGCGGCCTTGTAATAGTTTTAAGTTTAGTTATAAGTTAGTATTTTTAAGTTAAAAGCCCTCCCCTCGCTCCAAAAGCTTTAAAGCTGGAGCTAATGTATACCGAACGAGAAAATAAACTCCCGCCTCGTCAAGGATATTGGCGGGGGGAAAACCAAAAAAAAAAACACCTGCGCACAACAGCCCTGAGGAAGACTACGATAAGATGGTCGAAACGTCGGCAACACAGCCTTCGACGCGGCGTCACCTGGACAGCCAAGATCATCTACTTGTTTCTCATAGCCTGTTTTTCCAGTGAACTCGCCCAAGCAGGTGCTGCATACAAGGTCTGTCCCAAAAGTAAGTTGAATAAGTCCAAGAAAAAAGATTTATTGGAGATAAATATACAAGTAACTAAAATTCTTCAAAGTAGCTTCCTTCCGCGTCGGAACACCTGCGCCAGCGTTTTTCCCAGTCGCTGAACGCACCCTGGAAAGCGTCGACGTAGACCTCCTTCAAGAACCTCGTCGTTGCTTCTTTGACGGCTTCCAAAGTCCCGAAATGGTGGCCCTTGAGTTCCTTCTTGATCCTCGGGAACAAAATGAAGTCCAGTGGTGCCAAGTCGGTGCTGTCGGTGCTGTACGGCGGCTGAAGCAATGTGGCCACACCGCGTTTCGCTAAGTACTCTCCAATAATGAGAACAGTGTGCGACGGCGCGTTGTCATGGTGAAGACACCAAGTGCTGGCGATCTCCTTCCTGACGCGTTTCACTCTGCTTTGGAGCCTTTTCAGGACTTGCAAGTAAAATGACTGTTCACTGTTTGTCCTTGTGGCACAAACTCTGAGTGGACAATGCCTCTTTTGTCGAAAAAACGATGAGCATGGCCTTTACACGGGACTTGCTCATTCTCGCCTTTTTTTGGGCGCGGGGAAGCTGGCGTGTGCCGCTCTGCACTTTGTCTTTTGGTCATACTCGAAAACCCATGCTTCGTCACCCGTAATCACATTATCCAAAAACTTCGGATCATTTTCACACTGCTCCAAGAACGCGAAATCGTTGCACGAGCAGCCTTCTGTTCATCGGAAAGCACCTTGGGGACCATCTTCGCACAGATCTTCCGCATGCCCAAATCTTCGGTAACAATGCAATGTAGAGTAATTTTAGGGATATTACACTCATCTGCCAGCATTCTCACATTCAGGCGTCGATTAGAGTTCAGCATGTCCCTCACTTTCTTCGCATTTTGATCGGAATGTGACGTTGACGAGCGTCCAGAGCGGTCTTCATCCTCGGCTTCCTCTCTGCCCTCTCGAAACATCTTGTGCCAGCGGTAAACCATATTGCTTGACATGGTGCTATCGCCATAAGCTTCCCTTAGCATGGCAACGGTCTCAGCGCCCGTTTTTTTTTTAGCGCAACACAAAATTTTATTGCGTAACGCTGGTCCTTGAAACGCGGCATCTTAAAATTCCGACGCGTCACTAAAACAAGGGTTCAAACTAGCAGCGATGCGCACTGTGGAAGAGCCTGCAGACAACTAACGTGTTTGTCGTTGGCTTCCCTAAACCCCACACCACCATTCACGTCACTTGGCGCGCCTTGCTAGTGGCTTGCTTCGGCAGCGCGAGGTCATTCAACTTACTTTTGGGACAGACCTTGTACAACAGTTGTGAGTGAACTACTCCAGATATCATCCTTCTCTTGGATTCTCGTGGACCGCCTACATTCGGTAGTATTCTTGCTAAGTTGGATCCTGTCCTCGCTGCCTTTTCTGCCATCACACTTATGTGTGGCCCAAACTTAAGTCTGCGGTCTATCTCAACTCCTAGATATGTTATTTGGTTCTTCCAGATTATTCTCTCTTCTCCCAGGCGAATATCTGGAAAACGAAAAGCCCTCCGATCGGTGACTAACACCGCTTCAGTTTTCCCTACTGCTATCTGAAGGAATCGTATATCTAGCCACCTTTTCACTCTGTAGAGTGCTTCGTTTACTCTTAGTTCCAGCACTTCGATATCATCGCTATGACTTATTATAAGTGTGTCATCCGCGTATCCTATAATCTGCGTGTTTCTTGGGAGATTAATATTCAATATGCCATCGTACAGGACATTCCATAGACAGGGGCCAAGTCTGGACCCTTGTGGAACTCCGCACGTCATATTTGCCTCAATCTTGATTTTATCCATGTAAATTATCTTCCTTTCATGGAGGTAGTCCTCGATGATCCTTACTAAGTATTCAGGGATCTCCTTATCAGTCAATGCTTCAATGACGTCCTTCCACCTAGCTGAGTTGAAGGCATTCCTGTTATCGATTGCTACAAGTGCACAGAATCCCTTTTTCCTCCCAGTTCCGTTTCTAGCTACATCTGCAATGCGAACTACTTCTATAATCGCATCCGTCGTCGAACAGCCTTTCTGAAATCCATATTGTCTATGAGAAAAACTTATATGTTCCTCCAGTCTTGAGAGTATTAGTCCCTCCAGTATCTTGCCCATAGTGTCAAGAAGGCACAGTGGTCTATACAACGATATCTGTCAACGGTTTCTTGCCCTTCCGGAGTAGTATTAACTTTTGTTTTTTCCAGTTCCTGAAAAATTTCCCCTCCTTAAGACATCTATTATAGACTTCCAAAAGACATTCTGGATACACTTGTACCACTAATTTTAATATTTCGGTGGGTATCCCATCCAAACTTGGTGCCTTCCCAGTTTTCATATTTTTCACTGCTTTCCGTAATTCGTCTGTCGTAAAGTAGTCAGCATCATTAAACTCAATCATTAGGTCTTTGTCTCTCCCAGGAATCCCTTGTGGGAAAGAGCTCTCTTATAGCTCCTCTCATCCACTGTGGGTCATTCAGGTAAGGTATTTTGGGATCCATCCGAAGCTTCTTAGTCACTATCTTATACGCCATATCCCAGAGTTCATTATCAATCTGGCTTAGAAGTTCCTTCCAACTTCTGTTTTTACTCATTTTAATTTCTTTTTTAAGTTGTTTGCGCTGTTTTATATTGCTCTCTAAGGTATGGGTTGTTCCTGGCTCTTCTTCTAGCCTTAATGCAGCTCCTACGTGCTTCTGCTATTTCCGAGGTCCACCAGTACATTTGTTGTTTATTCCTGGGGCCCCTGCTTCTGGGCATAGACGTATCGCACACTGATGTCACTATTTCTTCCGTTGTCTTTACCACATCTTTGAGTGTTTTCCCTTTGTCCAGCCCATGCTCGCCAATAACCTGGACTCTTCAAGAAAACGTTTTGCCTTATCCTCATTAAGTTTTTTTGGGTTCCAAGAAGGCCTACTTTTGTATCTCGCCTTACCACTTTGTGGCCCTTCTGATGTTACGGTATACCCTATGTATCGATGGTCACTCAGGGTTTCCTCATCCAACACCGTCCAGTGCGTGATGTCCTTAGCAAGTCTGGAAGTACTTATTGTCAAATCCAAAATGGATGAAGAATCTCCCCGTTGGAAAGTGATCTCATTCCCAGAGTTAAGAATAATAAGATAATTTCTTGCTACGAACTCGCATATAATAGTTCCCCTTCTGTCGGAGCGCGTCTCCCCCATTCCGACGATTTACCATTGAAGTCGCCTGCTATCAGCGCCTCTCCTTTCGTTGTTTTTAGGCTAGCCTCCAATTCGTCAATGTCTTTTTGAAATTTTTCTATTGTGTCATTCGGGGAGAAGTAACAGCTGTAGATTCTCTTATTATTCACCTCAACCCATACAAATCCATTCTTCATCTTATATGTATTGATATTTAACTTCCTATTGTGGATTATTATACCCGCTCTTTTTATGGTATCTCGATACAACATGTTTTCGCAGTAAGGTTGCTCACTAGTAAGTAGCACATCCACTTCCTTCTCTGCAGCATCAAGTCCCACGCCTGTTTACTCCTCCCCAGGTTAATCTGTAGAAGTCGATACTTGATGTTTTTTCCCTTCTGAACCGTCGCTATAAAGGAGGCACATTTGTTACTTCCTAACAGATGTTGATCCTCTTTGTTTTTTCCTTTACATAAAACACATTGCTCCCTGTTGGTACAGTTCTTGGCCACATGTCCAGTTTTACATCTGTAACATACCTTGCTACGATCAGGTCCTCTGCAGTGCATTGCAATATGTCCGAAGTCTAGACATCTATAACATCTTGTTATCTGGGGTTTTCCCTGATTCTGCAGTTAACCATCCAATCTTAATGTTTCCTGCCTTTATAAGATTGAGCTATCTCTTCTTCCAACAACATTGTAGCTGTTTGCATTCCTCCGTAACCTTTGCGCATCCTACAGGGGGGACATAGTTCTATTGCTACTATTTTGCTCACCGCCTCCAACACCTCCTCGACAGTAGCCGTTTCATCAATATTTCTAATTTCTATTAGACGCTTTCGCTCCAAAGCACGCACTTGAGCTTGCTTCCCTACCGCTTTCTCCAAAGCCTCATTCAATGAGGCAATATTCCCAGTTTTTTCGAGTACAATAAGTACCTCTTCCTTTTTTGTCCTCCGTATAGCTAGTATCTTTGTACCATGATCACTAGGGTTCACGGTGCCTTCATCTTCTTTATGATGTCAGCATAAGTTTCCCCTTCTTTAGCTGCCACTTTGATAGCTGGATTGACTTTCCTCATTGTTGTCTTCTTTCTTTTGTATATTTTTCTCTTTTCTGCTTTGTTGGAGTTGCCAATCCTCCCCTACTGGGTCTTCTGTCTTTTCAGATGGTTCTATCTCCTCCCCCTGATTTACTTGTTTTCTCCTGGCGTAACCTCCACCGTAGTTATCTCCTTCTGTTTGTCTTTCTTACCTCTTCTATTGGGTTCTTCTGGTGGACTAGGACACCCCTCTTTTTACTTCGTACGCCTTTCTTATCTTCCCTTACCTTATTTTCCTTCTCTCCACTCAATAGAGAGTTCAGGAAAAAATTCAGCTGAAAATTCTCTCTTTTCCTCTACTACCTCTTGTACCCTATTCTTCAGGGTATCCATATTTTCTATAGCTTTAGTCAAAGCGTCCTTCACACTCATCGGATTGTTTTTCAGCAAATTTTTTTTCTATCGTCCTAAGGTTTTGACTTAATTCAGAGTTTCCCTTGGAGTTCTACCAGTTGTTGCATAGTTCCCCATTTTTCTATTATTAGATCAGCTGCTCTAAGCTCAGAACTTATTTCTGGACGAGAGGTTTTAAGGGATTCCTCAACCCTGGAATCGCATACTTCCATACGTGTCCCGCGAAGTTTGCTATCACTCGTAGCAATATCTGCCCCGGGTGCCGAGTGATCCGCACCCTTGGGATTGCAGTTGCTTGATGACGACGCCCGGTGGCCTGCTTGCTCACCACCGACCGCCGGTACTGCGGCTCCAATCAATTATTATTATTATTATTATTATTATTATTATTATTATTATTATTATTATTATTATTATTATTATTATTATTATTATTATTATTATTATTATTACTACTACTACTACTACTACTACTACTACTACTACTACTACTACTACTACTACTACTACTACTACTAGCGCACAGAATCCTTTCTACTTCCCATCACCGCGCTTGGTTGTCTCTGCAATACTAATCACCTTCAGGATGGCATCCGTCATCGAATGTCCCTTCCGGAAGCCGTATTGTCTGGGAGACAAATTTGCCCCTAGATACCCCACGAGTCTTGATAGAATTCGACCCTCAAGTTGCCCATAGAATCCAAAAGGCAAAGCGGTCTGAATGACGAAGAACCTCGTTCGGGATTCCGTCGAAGCCCGGCGCTTTCCCACATTTCATGGTCGTCACGGCACTCCGCAGTTCCTCCAGCGTAAACAGATATTTTCCGTCAAAAGAAAAGCCGCTCGGTCTCAGCAGTCTTTCCCAGCGATCTCTAGTAGGGAAGAGGTCGCCTCTACTTTCTTCACCCAGTGTGGACCGCCTAATCCAGGAGTCTTACAGTCCGCCCTAAATTTCGTCACTTTTTTGCAATGGTTTCTTGACCTAAATAAAAAGTCTGAGTATTTTTATAATAATTTATTTATTGTTATACAATCATGACGATTCGCCCCTATTCGGGGTCTTTTTGAAACAATATAAAAATTAATGAAAGTTATGTTCAAATAATGGAGAATAATCAATAAAATGGTAACACATATCAAATAAAGCGATGCATTAGGAAGAATAATAAAAATAAAACAAACTGTGACATACCTAGTGTCCAGGTTTGTCGACACATCATAAACGATTAGCATTTTGATAAAAAATTGTCATTGGTATAAAAAAACTGGTCAAGTCATCACCTGATGTCACAAGTCGCTTCTTTAAAATTGGTTACAGGTTCTCAGAGTTTACATATGTAGGTATGACACATATCATTAAAAAAATAGTCAAAGGTACATCAGTTTACATATGCATAAACAAATCGAAGTATGAAAGAGTATGCAGAGCTGTGGGAAGCGACCACCATGTTGAGGTCAAAAAACATTACATCTTTAAGTAGTTATGGATCTGATGGAATAAGATGATAGAAGTGCATCAAAAAGCAATAGTGGGAGATAAAATGAATATATAATGATATAACTGATTCAAAAAATGAAGTTACCATAAAAGTGACATGGGTAAATTACGAAGTGGCACATCGTAAAAAGGTTGAAGAAAATTACAAATTCATCTGTGGAAATTGTAAAACAATATTAGAAGCAAAATGGTGCAGTGATGATGAGATTAAGCATGTCAAAACAAAACCAATTATTACTGTGTAAAGGAAGGAAGGGATTATGTTTATAAGTTTTGTGATAGAGTTTGTAAGGTAGAGTTTCTAGGGCTCTCTTGGTCGTTCCTATGTATTTGGCAGGACAATCTTGGCATAAAATTTGATAAACAGCATTATGTAGCCTGTTGATATGAGTTGGATCATTTCCTTTCTTAATGTATAAACTGAAATTTCCCGTACCTAGTCTTAAAATTGGTTGGAAGTAGAGGGGGCTGTATTTTCATTTCTAGTACATGCAGTGTTAATAGAATGAAGATGAATATGGATAAACTTATTACTAATGAATTTAGGGGGATAATCATTGGTCAATAGAACTGAAAAAAACTGATTAATTTCCTAGAGTGAAATGTAGGGTTGGAAAGTTTAATGGCTTTATTGACTAGATTGTATACAAAGGCCTTTTTGTGTTGTACCAGTATAGGAAGTTGTGAATGAGAGTTAAGATATCTTCAAGAATATGTGTTTTTTATAAACCAATTAGTGATTAAATGACCCCTTTGATTAATGTTGGTGACATCCATCATAGTTGATAGAACCTTCTAGGTGCATTTCATGTGTAAAACGTATTTTAGGAAGGTATGAATTGAACATATAAAATATATTGTTGACTTGATTAGTTGGGATGACACAAAGTATGTCATCAACACACCAACAATAAAAAAAGCTGGTCCAGATTGCTCAAGCAGTAATTTTTTAATTCTCTCATGACTAATTCTGCAAAAATGGGAGACAAAGTAGATTCTATGGGTGATCCTTGAATTTTTTGGTAATTTTTTTGGTTAAAAGTGAAGTTAGAATTGAGAATGAAGTCAAGAGCTATATCAATTTCCTCCTGTGGGATAGAGCAATGTGTTTCAAACTGATGCCATTTATTATGAATACTTTGGCTCACTAATTGGTTAGGGATACTGGTAAACAGGGACTGGACATCAAGGGATATCATTTAATAGGTGGAACATGAATGTCTTCGATCTTGGTGAAAAGATCATAAGTATTCTTAATAGAGAAAATATCAGAATGTAAACTATGTGTAAATATATTGAATAAAAATTTAGATAAATTATAAAGGAGGTAACCTATTCCTGAAATAATAATTCTAAAAGGAATGCCTTGTTTGTGTACTTTAGGGAGAGGATATTCTTCGGAAAGATTGGCTAAGTTAAGAAAAGACTTTTGTGTTCATAATTAGAAATGTAATATTTAATTTTCCACATATTAACAAAGTATTTCTGATCACTGATTATTTTGTTAATAAGATTAATTGGGGAAATTTTAGATTGGATTGTCACTCAAATTCTCAGTCCCTTTCTCAATGTAATTATGTTTATCAATTGCCACGGAGATGTTACCTTAGCTTTGGTAATGAGAACATTAGGATGCAATTTAATAAATCTGGATGTGAACTTAATACTTTGTAAGGTGATATAATTAATGTATTTAACATGTTTGGTTTGGGATTGTCCTTTATTAACATTTTGAATGATATTAACAAATTCATTTCTAATCGTTTTCTGTTCAGAAGAAAGAACTAAATAAATATTGGTTTCAAATTGTTTGACACGTTCAATTTGATCTTCTTTGTCCAAGTATGGTTTAATTGGACAAAATAATTCACCTAAAGATACAATATCGACTACTTCTGATAGTATGTTGTGCTACTTAAATTTATAAACCATTTATCTCTAAATTCAAGTTTTCTTTTCCATACTTTCTTGTAAGTCTTATATGTTTTTTCAAATTTTGACAGTTTAGTACGAAAGGTGACATAATATAATTTTTCAAGTTCACATCTCTGTAAATCATACAATTTACGGTAGATTTCACTGGACAAAACTTAATCAATATCAAATTTAACATTGTTCAACAATTTTTTGAGATAAGTAAGTTTATGATACCGTAACATGGGGTTACTTTGCTCCAGGTGCGTTAAAAGTTTCATTGGCTTGTATGTATAAAATTTTTTTTGGAAGGAAATTTTTTGTATTGACAGACCAGTTTCTTCACATCAGTCATCAATGTCATATTTCTGCCAGCTGAAAGCTAGGCTTGCATTCAGGAGAATAAGCATCATTAACAATCATTTAAAAACTCAGTAAACTGAAGACAATCTATAGGTAGATTGTGCTGATTTTAAGAATTTTTATTTGTGCTTCCATATCATGTTTTAGTTTGTGTTTTACGAGTATGAGAAAGCAATTTTCCTAATAGGTCATAAATTTCCCCACTTTGGGGATACATTGCTCCACAACAAAAGTGGATGAAATCCCCACTGTTAAATATTGTTGAATGTCTGAGTCAGGAATGTGGAAAAGAACTGTATGAAATATAGTAAGTCTTTTCTTACAATTAACAGTCTTAATTTTACATGCCTAGGTACTATTTAACATTTCTTGGCCATTAGGTACTATTTAATATTTTTTGGTTCGTACAAAACATTTTGAGATTATTCTTACTTGGATTATGATGAGGATTGTATTTTATATTGCAACAAAGGTCACACAATGCTTTTAAACACAAAAAATCATCTGTACCTTACTTTTGTAGGCTGGTGATAAATATCTCCATCCTGTGGTAACTTTGCTCCACATTTAAAAATTAAATATAAAAAGCACAAGTAAATTTTGTGGCATATAGTAATATCAATAGATATTCCTAACACTAGCGAATAAAATTATAAAATGAAAAATTCCTTCAAAACCTCAAAAATGTGGGGCAAAGTAACCCTACGTCATGGTACTCTTCGATTTCTAAATTCAAAGTATTCTTTTTTACTCTTTGTTAAATTGTTGTTAAATTTAATATTAGCTTTTGTGTTATTTAAATGAAATTGTTTGAGGTTCATATTGATTGACATAATGTGCTTGGACAATAAATCACATTTTCTGTACATCAGTATCTTGATATGAAGTTGGGTCCCAATGAATGCCCTGGAGTGATTCATATATCTTTTTAGGTGAATTGTCTGTTGATATGTTGTAAGAAGCCATTCATATTGGATGTGCTAGGTCTTTATTTATTTATTATTTATTTATTTTACGTCAAAAACAGTTAAAAACTGCGTATGACGTGCTATGGGGAAAAGTGAATTGTGTGCACATTTTCAAAATTCTGTGATCCCTACACTAAGTCATATACTACTTAAATTTTGAATTTTTGAAAGGGAGGAAAAAAAAAAAAAAACTCCCATGTAATAAAATCTATTTTCAAGGATAAACAAGCAATAAATTTTTTTTGAATTTTTGAAAGGGAGGAAAAAAAAAAAAAAAATAACCCCAATACAAAACACTTCGGAATAATACTTCCTGCCACGACAACATGGAAACGATAATTTGAATAATTGTATTTCCCACTGAATTCTAGAAGACGTGCACAGAAAATGAAGTTACATTGATGTCCAGAAGCAAAACAAGGGGCCATCTCAGCATTTGCTCAATGGATCAGGGAAACTGGACGAAAAACCTGATCGAGATGGGGGTCATTGACCCGGAGGCTGTAGTACAATAGTTGTTACAGGTTGTTTATACTCATTTATACAGTCCAAATGGTAAATAATGCATTATGTATCATTGTTAAAATTAATGTTACTTTTCTTGTGATGCTCAGTATAGTCTCTAATTGTATAGAAACAGTTATGCAGCAGAAACGATTTCACTTGGGATTTAAACTTTTCTATTGAATTTAATCGTTTAATGTCATGTGGCAAAGTGTTGTAAAATAATGTACATGTATTGTATGTGAATTTTTTGTAATGAGCTGTTGATACTGTCACCTGATGAATATGATTTCTACGTCGAATGTTATAGTAATATAGTAATATAGGTCAATGTCCAAGATTCTATTACAATATTTTTATTAATGAAAATGATTAACATCATAATTAACGTCATGTTAATAAATGTCATGATTGTATAACACGAAATAAATCGTTATCAAAAATGCTGAGTCTGTTTATTATGGTTTATTAACAATTACAATAAAATAAACATAATAGACATTAATATATTTATTTCTTCATCACTACTTTGTAGACCATGTCCCAAGGGTCTTTTTCGACATATATACGTTTCTTGCAACATCTGGATTTGCTTCTTTTAATCTCTCTCTTGAGCAGTTTTCGAAACTTCTTATACTGATCTCTAAGGGAGTGTTTTGTCCTGGCTCTCGTCGCTAATCTCCTCGCCTTGATGCAGTTCTTGCAGAGCTCCGCAATTTCAGGTGTCCACCAGTAGACATGAAGCTTGCTCCCAGGGCTTCTGCATGTGGGCATCCAGGCATCGCATGCAGCTATCACTCAAATCTTTGGTTTCCCTACCTATTTCCTCAAAGGATTCCATGCTTCTCGTCCAGCCAATGCTCCTCATCAGTCTAGATTCCTCCAGGGACTCCTTGGTCTTGTCAACATTTAACCTATTTACACTCCAGGGTGCCGTATCTTTGTCACATCTAGCCATGTCAGGATGGTACCCCTGATTTGAAGTGACAGCAAATTGTATGTACAGATGGTTGCTAAGTGACTCATTCTCAAGTACTTCCCAATCCTTGACACTCCTACTCAGCTTTGTGGAGCTTCTGGTAATATCCAGAATTGAGGAAACATTCCCTCATTGGAAGGTATACTTGTCACCGTTATTTAGGATAACCAGGTTGCTTCTTGCGACAAACTCGCAAACAATGGCTCCTCTTTTATTAGACCTAGTCTCCCCCCATTCTGGAGATTTACCACACCTTTTATCAGAGTTTTGCCTTTTGTTGATATTAGGTCAGCTTATTGCTCAACGAAGCCCCTCTCAAATTTCTCGTTCTGGTCACTTGGAGGAAAGTAACAGCTGCAAATCCTAACACCTTTTACATTCACCCAGATAGACCCGAACTTCATCCATTTTAATGCTTCTACCCTAGGCTTTTTATTGAAATTAATTTTGCCTACTCTTCTTGAAGAATCCTGATACTACGTGGCTTAGTCAGATGTATCGTATTGTTTGCTGACTAGGTCAGCTTCGCCAGTTCACAGGTCAGCTTTCCTTTCAGTGGTGACCTGAGTTCTGCGCCTGCTTATGTTTCCTCAGATTAATTTGTATAACCCTGAGCATTCTTGGCCTTATTGAGTTTTCTAGACACAGTGGTGAATGGAGGCACATCCTCCATAGGAGGTGCAGGCCTCCTAGAAGATGGTCATCGCTCTGGCTTTCCTTATTGCAGAGGATGCAATGTAGTTCATCACTGCAGTTGTTAATTCTGTCAGGATCCGAACACAAGGATGTTATATGTTTGTACACAAGGCACCTGAAGCATGAGGATGAGGATGAGGAGGAGGAAGAGAATATATATATCTATAAGGCCTGGCGATAATTATTGGGAGAACAAATACTTGGTCCTGTTTCCATTGATTTTTGATGATGATTTTTGTAAAATGATTATTATTGTAATAATAATTATTATAATACTATTAATAGTTCACTTAAAATTAAAATTTCTTGGTCATGTCTTATTTCTACTGAACACATTTCTATTTCTTTTTTGCTTATTAGGAAGTTCATAAAAGATAATTTAGGATATTTTTTACTTAATTTGGGTTAATTTTCCTGATTCAAGAATGATGTTGAAATATTATAAACTATTATTGATAAGTTTATTATCAATATATGTAAAATATTGTTTTACTGAAGTTTTACAAAATCACAAGTTTAAATAAATTCTGAAACTATCAGTGTTGGGATGCTTTTTGATTTGGAGTGGAATGGCCCCTAGGTGTAGAATAACCAGTAATGGTAAATCTCTAAGGGAGGTAAAATATCGAAGTAAAAAAGCAAATAGAATAGCAGGCTGTCTCAACTATTCAATATGACATAACCAATATTTGAGAAAAGAAGCTAAGATCAGAATCTGTAAGGAAGTAATTGGACTTATTCAGCCAAAATGAGAGTAGACTCCAAAAAGCTCCGTTAGCAATTAAGGTACACAAAACAAAATAAGAAACACAATCATGATGCTATTACAATATTTCATCAATATATACAGACCTTAAAGAATAAAATAACCAAAATCGAGATCCTATTAGCCACACACCTCAAATATGCTTCAGATATATTGAAGTGTCATCAATAATAATTTTCTGGTATAAGTAAGGAAGCTATAAGTGATTTAGTCTCCCCATATATTTTTTCAAAAGGTTCCACAATGTGTTTTTCTTCTTCTTCAGATTGATTTAATTTCTATATTTTAGTATCATAAGAATCTAAATCTACATCTTTATCGGTCTTCAAATTATTTATAACTTGTAACATTTAATTAGTGTCAGAAATTTCAGGTCGTTCATAACCCTCTGATACCATTTTTAATACAAATATAAAGATCTAGAAATAAATTCATTAAAATATTGAATTCTCTCAGCATTATAATATAACTATTGAAAACCAAGGTAGTTGACTAACTGTAATAGAGGGTATCCAGCAAATGAATGAACTATATATTTTTCATAATTATTTATGGAATAACAAAAATGAGAACCCCTTATTTTAAGAGGTATCCGTATTCACACTACCACATTTATTCCAATGTTCTTGATCAGGGCATTTGTCAATCATAAATACATCTCGAAAATATAGAATTTAAAATGAAAACAGTTGTTGTTGTGATTACTTAATGGTAAATATTGAAAAATAATTACATTATACTTTCAAAAATTTAATTTAGGTGTGTTTTTATTAAAAAACTGTATAAATATTAGTATAAGAGTGGATAGCGGATAGTGCAGTGGCTCCTCTGCTGGATGAAAGAGAAGTTCTCATTAGCTAGAGGACTCAGAAGAGCAGAAACTCACAACATAATGACAGAATGGCCCCAAAGAGATTTTGTGAGAGCTCTTGGCTCACTGGCTGTTCCGGACAGCCAACAGGGCTTGTATGAGGACCTGATTTCCCAAATATGCCATAATCCGCAATTTCTATGTTTTTTGTCTTAAATCTGTTTGGTGCACTTCTGATGTAATTCCCTATCCAATATAAATTACATATATCAATAAGATAAAGCTCTGAAAACCTCTCATTCATACCAGTGGCATAACTTTTGGGTCCGCAAGCTTCGCAATACGAGTGTGCCTAGATAAAAGACGGCCTAGTTGAAGGTTTTGTGAAGGATTTTAAGAATTGTCTATGTAGTAATTATAGACTGATGAATATGAATTTGTTAAAGGATATTTTTATTATTTAAGGTACTAAAATGACTAGTGTTTTCTATACTCTTATAAAGGGGACTGGGATAAAAGTTGCAGGTGGGCCCGCACTCATTTAGTTACACATGATTAGATTCATATGAGTATTCTGAATAGTTGGAAGACCTTTGGGACAATTGACGTTACAGTGACTGGTGGTGCCTGGCGATGGTGATTGATGATGTTACAGCTTTGATGTGTGTCTGAAATTACTTTTTATTTGCACAACGTTTTGTGAAACACAGCATTTTATCTCCTCAGTACTGTCAATAGTGAACAAAAAACTTTTTCAAATGTCCCTACAGAAGGACAAAAAACAATTTGAAAATTTCAGCAAAAATCTAAATGTCAAGTTCAAAGGTTATAGGAATCAGATGGATGATTAAAATGAAAATATATAAAAAATTCAATTTGTAGATGACATAACAAGTGTAATACAAAACAAGTGTAAGAAATTGGATAAGTCTCTTATATGGAATGGTATGAGAATAAATCGAAACAAGTCAAAGCACATGCTAATGGTAGTACAAAGTGTGGAAGTTCACATTAGTTAAGAGATAAATGTGGCAATTAAATGCTGAAAGGAACTGATCAAAGGAATAATATTAGAATAAAAAATAATTGTCTGAAAATCTCATACAATGGAAAGCATATGCGTTAAACTGCTAATATTACAGAATGCCAGTCAATGATCGATAAAAAAATTCACCTGATTTATTTCAAGGAATGGATAGATAACGTTTCTTAACTTCATCACAATTACAAGAATCCTTTCAAAAAAGGTACTTAGTATGGAAATACTTAGATAATATGTAGTTTTAAAATCTTGATAAAATGTTGAACTAAAGTTAAAAATAATAGAATAGCAAAAACAGAAATTCAACATTTGGTAGAAATATTTAAATCTTACCATTTTTGAACTACTTCAACACACGAGCACAAAACTTCAAGCCACAAATGTAGGACTTGTTCATTTAATCCTAAACACACCAGGCTGCGCAATTTCACATCCATTTGTGCATGAGCATTGTCATGAGACAGATTGATAACTTGCACACAGCGGTAAAGTAACTGTAAAAAATAATAGTAAATTAAAATAATAATAATAATAATAATAATAATAATAATAGTAATAATAATGAAAGATTCAATACACATTATCAATAATTAACACTGCATTTATTTTGATAGTCATTTTGGAAAGACTTTATACATTCCCACTGCTATTAGTTGACTTCAGGTCATTGTCGTAGAGTATTTTTATGATATTAATATTGGTGGAATAAGTTTTGGAATTAGTTCACTGAAAAAGCACCTTTTTGACCTATGTGATTCCGTTTCATGACAAAGAAATTAAAAGAAGAAAATTGAAGGCTAAACTAATTATTTACAAACAGGAAGAGGGTAGCAGAATAATATATGAAAAACTGTCCCTGGTCGATAAAAAATTTTTATGTTGAAAATCGTAATTGAAGTGTGAAAAAACAAGTTTTTCGGCGTAATTAAATCAATATACCAGGAGTACTTCGTACAAATGGAAAAAAACGTGTTCTTTAGCTTCCTATATAGGTTTTAACATTTTTAACCACATTAGGTCGACGAATATTAACTTTACTTATCCTTGTGACCTTCTATAAATGGTAAAGATATTTCAAGAATTTATTCAGGCATTTATGTCTCATTTTGACCTTTACAATCAACAAAAAAGGAAAAAAAAAATTTTTTTTTCGTTTTTACGAATATCTCATGTTCTGACACAGATCATAAAAAGGGCTCAATACTAATTGTGGATCTTTAAATTCTCTAGTTTCCTAAAAATTTCAACATTTTATCTTAAAATTTTTGCCCTATAGCTCAAAATAAATAAAACAGTATTGTAAATGTTTTGTATTTATTTTCTTAAAATTTGGTTTTCATTTACTAATTTTTGTAGTTTTTCTGTTTTAAGTTTATTAGAAAAGAAATTATAAAAAACAAAATTGTAGAATAATATTATAAACTATTGCAATTTGAATATTGAACAAATTAAGGTTTTAATAAAAAATAATGACTTTTTATACTTTATACACCTTATCAGAATACTTTCATTGCTTTATTTAATAAAGCTAACTCTTATTTCTCTACTTGGCACAGGTATAAAAATGCTCTGAAATTATGCAAATTTTCAATAAACAACAGTATTCAAATTAAGTGTTTGCAAATGTGATTTCCATTTGGTATAAAAGGCCAAAAACAAATACGAGTTTGGAAGAAACATTAATTAGTTCAGTAGTTGAAAAGTACAAGCAACAATATATTTATGTAGCATTGGTTCTCTGAAAAGGCATTTCAATTAATTTTATTTCCACATATCTTTAGCCTGTAAGGTAACAACAGATAACATTACCAGGGGTGAAACATGGCCACAACTATGAAATATTGAAGTAGCGCAGTCTGTATCGTAAATTTATTTGCTGGCTGTTTCCATGGTCAGCTACCTTTCTTAGAAACATTATATACAATCATTTGTTGCATTGGGTTACAGTTGCAACATAAATTGTTCGAAAATATGTATGGAGTATTATGACACAGCCAAACCTTGTAATCAAAACTTTGTTAATTTTGGGTTAATTGAGTTGACAGCATAGATAGCATAGATAAGTAAATAGATAAACAGCATAGATAAGTAAATGTGTCATATCCTAGGCAAGCTATGTCAGGACTTAATAATTATTAATTATAAACAAGACAAAACGTATTATTAGCATATACCACTTGCAGGGTAACAGCCATACTGGCCATCTTGTTTTTCTCAGATTTACATCCTTTGAGAAGATATTCTTACATTGAAACAATTGACATTTGTGAGTTTATATATCATTTCTAAAGCATACGACTCATAATTTGTAAATATTTATTAATTACATGTAATAAAAAAATTACTTTTTTGTTGTTGCCATACTTGCAGTGTAACTTTGAGAATCACATCATAATTTTCTTTGTCTTGTTTTTAGAGAATGCCATGTAGACAAATAAAAATTCCAATATCTAAGGCAGGGTGGCCAGCGATCTGGCTTTTTGGAATTCAAGTTTTTTTCCCGGATTTCCAGATCTGCGAATACAAATTTTCCAGGTTCTTTTTCACACGTTCTAATCTTCTACCGCTTAAGCACTACTAAACGGAAAGTTCTGTAAGCGGCGAATTTTCGGCCAAAAATCTCTTATTGCCGGGCCCTGAAAACGAAAAAGCGGATAAATCTAGTTGCTAAATTCAGGAAAAAATCTTCTAACACGTGGTGTAGAATCAATGTTTTGTGGGTTCTTGTTATCGGAAACTCGGTTGACGGCAAAACGTCCGTCCCTCCGTTTGTCTGTCCAACGCTAGCGGCTAAATCGTTCAGCCGATTTCTTCAAATTTTGTATTCCGTAATCGATCTGGCGATGTCACGGCCCCTTAAATTTGAAACCGTTCTTTTAGTTTGGGGGGGGGGGTACTTGTACCCCCGGGACATTGTCAAAATTTTCAAAGAAATGGCTCCAATGTTTTTAATTAAATTTTGTTTTTGTATAGTGTGGAGACAGTTTGTGAGAATGGTGAAGATCTCATATTCGGTGAAGACTATGATTTTTCGAAAATTGCAAAAATTAACATTTTTTCGGCGTCTTCCAACAATTACAATTATGAAGATAGAGATTTTCCTTTAATAAAATCTGTTCCTTAAAACTAGATTTTGAAATAAGGTCACGTACAACCTTTCAAAAATTTGAGTATTTTTCACGTAATTGTGTAAATATTGGCAATTTTTTAATTTTTTAAACAATTTTTTCTCAAAAACGGCATAAGCAATTTTTATTTAATTTCCACCTCGGATAGCGTATAGAACGTTGAAGAGTGCAGAGCTCATGTTCGTTGAAAATTTTGACTTTTGAAAATTGGAAAAATTCAAAATTTTTCGCCGTCTTTCTACACTTACAATATGATGAATTTTACTTTGTCGGCTATTTTCGAAAATATGAGTATTTTATGCAAAATCTTGTGTCAAATATTAACATTTCTTAAACAATGTTTCTTAAAAAACGGTAAAATTGTTTTGATTAAATTTTGATCTGAAATAACGTAAACGGCGCTTGAGAGAATGATGCAGATCTGACGTTTGTTGATATGCTCGATTTTTCGAAAAATGAAACAAATTTAAACTTTTTCTGGCTCTTCTTATAACTTCAATTTGAAGATACAATTTTTTTCTTAATGAAATATGTTAATCAAAAACAGATTTTCAAACAAGGTCATAATGAATTTTTCGAAAATACGAGTATTCTTTGTGTAATTTGACATCAAACATAGTCGCGCGTTTCGAATTTCCTGGGCTTCGTAAACAAAATGAGGTTTTTTGAAACTATTGTGTCTTATAAAAGAAAGTAGATTGATTGGAAGGTCATACAATTAACTTAGAACTAACAAATTACTTCTTTACTTCAAGAAATTTTGATCGCTAATTATGGTATGTTTTATTTGTAAAAGTTTGAAATGACTACTGTTCCTGGCTATCAAAATAAACGTTGGCATGCACCACAGGCGCTTCGCTTGAATTGATAGGGTTTGAATTAAATTGGCAGTATTTCTAAAACTTTACACGAAAGAAAAATTGTAAACATCGAGTACCATAAATGTGTAGCAACATTTTAACTTCATATTACTACTTGTGCTGCCTTGAACAATGCAGCGAAGGAAGTAAGCTCTACTCATATTTCCTGTCGCGCAACCCGGTCAAGCCGCATGTACATTTTCTTCGTGCTCCCTGTCAATTCGGGCACGGTCCCTCTTAATCGCCTTGTAGATAGGCTTTGAGCAAAGATAGCTTTGACTGCACTCTTCTAGAAAAGAAGTTAAAATTCCCTATCATGAACGAGATAACATAGTCGTTTCGATCGGGCAATGTGGTACCGCCCATGTCATCAGAAAAGACGCGCGACACTAATCGAAACTCAGCGACTGAGTTCCCAGTGAGACGTTTGTTCCGCAAATCTCTCGTCCATGCACGTGCAACCCACAGGTGACCATATAGGTGCCCTGAGGTGCTAGGTACTCAACCAATGTTGCACATACGCAAGGAGCAGGTTTGAAGTAGTCTTATGCGTGAGTCAAGAACTTCGCGATCCTCCAGCAAACATGTGACACTTGTCATACATACTTCGATTTAAACACTCGCTGTTAACATGTACTGAGTTGAATTCTGCACTTTACTGAACACGGTGGTGTATGTAAATTTGTGCTAAATGTTTGAAAAATCTGAAAATAACGAAAAATCCCGGTTTTCAAATCAATTTCTCGTTTTTTCCCGGTTCTTCCAGGCTCTTTCAAATTCCCGGTTTTTCAAGGATTCCAGGTTCGCTGGCCACCGTGTAAGGTTTACAAACCTCAGATGAAGTTAAAATGCAATGGAAAATATAAATAGTGAAAAATTAAGTAGGAAAAAGCAACTGAACTGTATGGAATTAGCAGGTCCACTTTAAATGACATGGATGAGTGTGTTATGCCAAAACACGATATTGTTGCTGAGCTTCCCAGATCAAATATAAAAAGGAAAAAGCACTTTTTTCCTATCGCATTTTATCACAATGTAAAACAGTTAATAAAACTTATTTTAGACTAAGTTCTCAAAGCAGTATTTATCTCTATTTAGTGTATTTAAACACTCAAAAACCAAAGACTAATAATAAAATTTGTTCTGATGCATATTTATGTGTTTCTGTTTCCTATTCAACTCTCATTCATTTAAACATTGCAAGAGACTTGGAAATCAGTAGAGGTGGCAATGGTTGACCCCTGTAGAATAACATTGCCACTTTGTTTGCTTTTAAAAAAATAATTAAAACTTTCAAATTTTGGAAGCTGTGACTTCAATATTTTTGAAGAAACATTATGCTACTGTGAAGGATTAAATTGTCAAAATTTTTTTTTGAGAAGGTTGATGCAACAAAATAGTACTTTAAAACAAACAAAGATGTGGCAATGTTACCCCCCTTTCCCTTACTGTGCACGATATATCATCGTAACTTGCTTGCGATAATAGTTCTGATATCGATAGAGATTCTGGCAGTTCTGGCAGGAAATTCTGCTTTTTACAGCTTTCTCAATCTTGCTATATGCAAGTAGATGATAAACAAACCACACTCTTCAACAAAACATTGAAGGCTTTCACGGCGGGAGTCAATATTATTTATGTCTTCCGGCCTAAATGCCGCGGCCGAGACCAACGCCGCTGGTCACCTTAAACCAGATGACGTGAGTATCAAATATGCAGGTACACGGTAACGGCAAATCTGCACATTGCGAAGTAGAACCAAATGTGCTGATTACAAAATTGCTGTCTAAATAAAAAACTTGGGTGAATGCAACATGTAGTGACTACTAAATGTATATTTTAAGAACATTCCAAATAATATTTAACATCATGCGTAACATTGTTCTTTTTGTTTATAAACTCATATTTATTCAAAATCATAATTCATTCAATATTCAAATTACAATGGGTTATAATATTACTCAAAAACTTTGTTTTTCATTATTTATCATTCTTAATACACAAAAACAAAAACCACAAAACTTAATAAAACAAAACCAAATTTTCAGAAAATAAATATAGAATCTTTTACATTACTGTTTTATTTACAATGAACTGATGGGTGCAAATTATAAGACAAAAGGTTGACATTTTTGAGAAACCAGATAATTTAAATAGCTATCATTTGTATTTAGCCCTTTTTACTTTCTCATACACGTAATAAAGATAAGTTACGTAATTCCGCGGAGAATCGATCTCAAGATTCCAACAGAAGATTTCTGGGATTTCGGATTCCCAAACGGCAACGTTTTGGGTTCCCCCGACACCGAAAAGTGTTTTTTCCTTCTTCATCCTCCACAAAACATGTGTCCACCCGTCTGCCCGTCTGTCTGTCCGCCCGTCTGTCTGTCTGTCCGCCCGTCTGTCTGTCTGTCCGCCCGTCTGTCTGTCTGTCCGCCCGTCTGTCTTTCTCTCTGTCCGCCCGTCTGTCTTTCTCTCTGTCCGCCCGTCTGTCTGTCTGTCCGCCCGTCTGTCTGTCTGTCTGCCCGTCTGTCTGTCTGTCCGCCCGTCTGTCTGTCTGTCCGCTCGTCTGTCTGTCTGCCTGTCTGTCTGTCTGTCTGCCCGACCGTTTGTCTGTCTGTCTGTCTGTCCGACCGTTTGTCTGTCTGTCTGCCCGCCCGACCGTTTGTCTGTCTGCT
The DNA here is from genome assembly GCA_964035755.1 of Teleogryllus oceanicus. Classification (NCBI taxonomy): domain Eukaryota; kingdom Metazoa; phylum Arthropoda; class Insecta; order Orthoptera; family Gryllidae; genus Teleogryllus; species Teleogryllus oceanicus. The sequence goes on from CAXIVR010000001.1 coordinate 161,510,156, forward strand.
GTCCGTCCGTTGTCTGTCTGTCTGCCCGTCCGTTTCTGTCTGTCTGTCTGTCTGCCGTCCGTTTGTCCGTCTGTCCGCCCGTCTGTCGGTGTGTCCGTCTGTCCGCCCGTCTGTCGGTGTGTCCGTCTGTCCGTCCGTCTGTCGGTGTGTCCGTCTGTCGGTGTGTCCGTCTGTCCGCCCGTCTGTTTTTGTCTGTCCGTGTGTGTTTGCCCGTCTGTCCGTGTGTCCGTCTGTCCGTCTGTCTTCGGCCCGCCCGTCTGTCTTCGGCCCGCCCGTCTGTCTTCGGCCCGCCCGTCTGTCTTCGGCCCGCCCGTCTGTCTTCGGCCCGCCCGTCTGTCTTCGGCCCGCCCGTCTGTCTTCGGCCCGCCCGTCTGTCTTCGGCCCGCCCGTCTGTCTTCGGCCCGTCCGTCTGTCTTCGGCCCGTCCGTCTGTCTTCGGCCCGTCCGTCTTTCGGCCCGTCCGTCTGTCTTCGGCCCGTCCGTCTGTCTTCGGCCCCCCCCCCTTTTGCCTGTGGTGTGCCCGTCCGCCCGGCCGTGTGTGAAAAAGAGTTGTATTTTTTATTTGTTTAAAGTCGCCAGGTAAACTTATTTAAATTCGGTGAAAAACTTCCTTGTTGTACCCTTCAATTACGATTTTCAATATAATTTTTTTATCCCCGGGGGCAGTTATGCATACGTTAATCCACTATCACCTTTTCTAAAAAATTCTAGAAAATATTACAACATAACTACTTAGCAAAAAAGAATATCTAATGACCTGGAAACATTGTGGTTTTACACCCATTACTATAATAAACCATTAATTTAAAAAATTACTAAGAATTTAAAGAGAAAATAACAAAAAATATAAAAGGAGAAGTTCTTGTTTGAAGGAAAATTACATTATACATGCAGCACAAACACACTAGATTCATGTACTGCTCTCTTCTTCCAAATTAAGTTTCCAGGTACAACGACAGAAAAAGTTAAAATCTTCGGTGTACACAGGAAAAAATAGAGAAAAGGATTTTCATTTGAAATTAAATAAATAAAAAAACATTCTGGACTTCCCAATTTACAACGGGATTGATTAACGGGATTGTGAAATTAATCAATAGTATTCAAAGAATATAATCCTAAATTTTGAAGCAATCCAGAAAAGTATGCATTTAACAAAATAACTTGCCAAATTTAAGTCACTTCAGAACTGGTTATTAATTTGCTAAGAAAATTTATTTGACTCATCCAATAAAATGAAGACCAATCATTTCGTCCCACGCAAAAGTGATGAGTCTTCTCCCACCTTACACAATCAGTGGCGTGCATTCCATGGAATGAAAGGAATGAGTCATTCCCCGAAGCAAAGCAGAGAAAAAATCCTTTCGATATTTAAAATATTCGTTGCTTATGGCCAGAGCAAAACGTTTACTCAATCTAAGATTCTGAGCTAAGTACCGGTTGAATCATAACAATCGATGTTTTCAAAACGGTGTGTAGTTTCGTCTCGTGACGTCAGCGAAGCTTCATTCTTGGAGGAGGGCAGGTGTTCGACTTCATGTGTCGTGGCAAGTCGGCTCGGTTCGTGAGTGCGCGAGAATGAATTTTCTAATACGTTCCGTTGTGATCGGCTGGTAAATATTTCAAGTTCGAAAGAATTTTGGCTTTTGGAGGGTGTTTGATACACGCGCGAACTTACATCATAATACAATGTAAGTATAGAGTACATAATAATATCGAGAACGTTGATCTTAAGGTAAAGAAAGTGTTCTAAGAAACTAATTCTTTGTGTTCCGTTCTGCAGTTCTCCCTTGTGGGAAGGGAATGCATTGGCAAACTCATTCCGCGCAGTAGTCGTGGCAACTAGCGAGGAAAGTGGAAACTAGGCAGGGAACCAGAGGTGAGGCACGATGACAGATTTAGGGGGACCCTTCCAGTCCCTCTCCTGTCAACTTTTGTACGCTTCGCAACTTCCAGTTGCTGGTCAGTGACGAGAAGCGACACCGAAGGAGAAATTCTCTTGTGCTTCGGACCTTTTTGTTGTTTTGAGCAGTGGTATTGTGAGTAGTGCTGTCACTTCAGTGTCATTGAGAAAATTTGGACGAAAATAAAAGGTTACATGGCAGGAAAGAAAGAAAAATGTACGTTATTTGAGGTGCAGAAGCTCATGAATGAGGCTGTGGAGAGGACAACAGCAGAACAATGGCGCAATGAGGTAGGTCATATAAAATAGGTACTTTCGAAGTCATGGAATATAGACTGATGAGGAGCATTGGCTGGACGAGAAGCGTGGAATCCTTTGAGGAAATAGGTAGGGAAACCAAAGATTTGAGTGATAGCTGCATGCGTTGCCTCGATGCCCACATGCAGAAGCCCTAGGAGCAAGCTTCATGTCTACTGGCGGACACCTGAAATTCGGAGCTCGCAAGAACTGCATCAAGGCGAGGAGATTAGCGACGAGAGCCAGGAAAAACCTCCCTTAGAGATCAGTGTAAGAAGTTTCGAAAACTGCTCAAGAGAGAGATTAAAAGAAGCAAATCCAGATGTTGCAAGAAACGTATATATGTCGAAAAAGACCCTTGGGACATGGTCTACAAAGTAGTGATGAAGAAATAAATATATTAATGTCTATTATGTTTATTTTATTGTAATTGTTAATAAACCATAATAAACAGACTCAGCATTTTTGATAACAATTTATTTCGTGTTATACAATCATGACATTTATTAACATGACGTTAATTATGATGTTAATCATGATGTTCATTAAGGTCAAGAAACCATTACAATAAAACATGTTAATTATAATAGATGTCATTAAACAGTAATTTGTTTCACAATTAAAACTGAGTAAATAGTTTAAATCTAGTATACATTTTTGTGTTTGTAAAGTTAGAGAACATCTCGAGGAAAAATAATGTGCTTCGCGAAGTGGAGAGCAGCATTTGTCTTTGCAGCATTTGTCAAGGACGAAAACTGCAGTTGTGACGACGACACATGCACTCATCCACCCACTATACCGCTTGTCATTTTTGTCACCGCGATCGGGCGGTCCTCGTCGCTCCTCCCCCAGCCGCTCTAGCTCGTGCTCAGCCGCCCGGCCTGGTAACGCCGCCGCACCACCACAGCCCCCTCCCCCCCAGAGTCGGTTCTTATTTTAATCGGACCACAGGCACGATCAACTGTCAGGAGGATAAAACATTGCTGATATTGTGAGGAATCATCGCACACAAGAATTGCCAACGTAAGTTTGGATCGTATTCGCCCTTGGTCTATTATGGGATAAATTCTACCAGAACTGCCGCGAGAATTCATACCTAAAATAATACAATAATTGCATTCCGAGCAAAAACAAGATATACAAGTTGCAGGAAAGAGAACTAAGAAAACACGAAACTTGTCCGAAGAATTTAAACTACAAAGAATCCAGAGAATGTAAAAAGTGCAAGAAATCAGTAGAATGCACATCACATCCATTGTTTGTAAAGATAGCGAAAAACATTACTGAACATTTTCAAATCAACATTCACCACATATGAAAGTGTATGCTCGTATTTTCCGTTTTATGAAAGAAAAACATTCTTTAATGCACTGATGGCTTTTATAAATATATATTAATAATTTTAAATAACCAAGTACTCGGTAAAATAGGTTAACAATGTAAGTCACATAAAAACCGAATTATATTTGTTCATGATGTTAGAAAGTATTTACTCAACGAAATTTTCCCTGTGGTCCGTTTTCTCCCAGGCGATCAGTTACGTTCGTTTGCAAAACGCGATCTTTCCTGGTTAATATTAACATTTTGTGAAAATTCATATCATTTTTAACTGTTTAACGTTTTTTATACTTTAGACTTCAAAAGTGCTTCCCCAACTAAAATTGTCACAGCACGCCACTGACTAAAATTATGATTTATCCCGACCTCTCACTATATTTATTCGTTGTTATTGAGTGCACTTTCTTCTCTACAATTTTTTATTGTTGCATTCAGGTGATAATAACAATAGTTCTGACATTAACTAGTTAAGAGTGTAGGTTTTGTAAATGCAGGTCAATGAGCTTATTCATTGTCAAATGGGCAAAGAGGTTTCTAAGAAATGAGATTGATTCAAATTGCAGACCCAGCAGGTAAATCAATGTTGAGCAATAAATTAATTTAAAAACTGGAATTAAAATGTAACTAATTTGATTTGATTTTTATAGTATGCTTGTACATTTAGATTACAGAAATTGAAATAACAGAAGTAAAAATTATAAATATGATTTATGTTGGTGATTTCTTCCATACTCTTTTTTGATTTAAACAGTATGTAAACTATTTATGAATTCATAGCAATTGTAAACTAAGTGTTAATTTTATGTAGATGAATTTTGTGATAGTGAATGCAAGAACTCTACGAATAATGAAGGGACTAATAGAATTGAACCTTTTGAAACCAACATTAATATAAACATAAAAAAGAATATTAAATTTGTAAAATGAAAGGTTAAAAAAATAAACAACAAATACATTCGAAAATAATTTTCAGCTTCATATTTAGCCATAATTTAAATAAATCTTGGCGTTTTTATAAAAAAGTGAATTAAATTTGTTTTTTTGGGGATAATATTTATTTAATAGTTTTGAGAAAACGTTTTAAAATAGTTTTGAAACAGTTATAAAAGTTTTTAAAATAGTTTTAAAAATTTTTGCTATTTAAATGTATTAAGATATTCCATTGTGTATTTAATCCACCTGATCACATAAATGATTAAGTGGTACATGAATGTTTTATTATCATTTGTTAGCAATTAAGTTTATGTCAACATATTCCATTCTATTGTGAATTGTGTTATATTTTCACATTATTTTCTACTAAATAAATATTTTAATTTAAATTCTAATGTTTTATTTCTAGGTACAGCTGTTTCAGAATATTCATTATATATATATATATATATATATATATATATATATATATATATAAAACTTTACAGAACTACCTATAATATATAACAACAATGCAGGAATTTATTTATTTTTTTATTTTACGTCAAAAAAACAGTTAAAAACTGCGTATGACGTGCTATGGGGAAAAGAGAATTGTGTGCACATTTTCAAAATTCTGTGATCCCTACACTAAGTCATATACTACTTAAATTTTGAATTTTGAAAGGGAGAAAAAAAACCAAAAACTCCCATGTAATAAAATCTATTTTCAAGGATAAATAAGCAATAAATTTTGGCTCTTATTACTTCCTGCCGCGACAACATGGAAACGAAAATTTGAATAATTGTATTTCCCACTGAATTCTAGAAGACGTATTATTATTAGATTATTATTATTATTATTATTATTATTATTATTATTATTATTATTCTAGAAGACGAATTATTGATGGATGTATATCTACCGTAATAACAGTCAAGACAGCCGAATTTAAAGGCTTTCGAGGCTTTTTGTGTAATGTATTGTGAAATTTAATTATCGCTAAATGCGTAATTTTTATGCAATTATTTCCGATTTTACGGTATCTGGCTGTGTAGGTAAATATACAGATCTGTTGTTGGATCAAGAATAAATAATGAATATTCTATTAATAGCAAGTACTACGCATAACCCATCCTATACCCGTTAACGATCAGTACTTGTAACACCAACAGGAAATGCTTAAATAAGGCAACACGTACGGCTGGCACTTCAACCAGTGTAGCTGTGCAAGCCGACTGCACCTTGTAACGGTTTCGTCCGGATGCGTCATGACGGTAGGCTGGATCCTCCAACCTGTGTTGCTCGCTTACGCCGAGCAGATAGCCAACTCTTTCGACAAGGTTGCTTGGGCTCGGCAGCTTCTACCCGTGTACTTCTGACAAGGTGAATTCAGAGGAGTGCAACAAGGGACTCTTCACGATGCAACTTTTCGTTCCAACAATCTCCGTCACGAAACAGTAACAGTGAACTTGGTTGGGCCTATATTATCATGCGTTCCCTTGATACAATACAATGGATAAGGTATACTGCAACTGTTATTTTTTTCTCTCCGTGAACGTATCTTAATACAAGAGGGTTAGGCAGAAAAGAGCCAGGTAATTACTTTAAAATCTCGGACTAAAATCCCAATTATTGGCATTAGCCTCTTCTTTCAGATAAGGCTGTAGAAATTAGTCTCTCGTAAAAAGCTAAAAAGCTTGCAAAGAGAAGATTCGTAATTTCTATGAATCTCCGCTAGTTGTAGCAAGGTGGTGCCTTCGGCGGCTCACTGTTATCTTACCACAACAGTTTATATTTGTATGCATTGTTTTTACTGTCTCGCGCGTAACACTTAGGTACAATAGAGAAAGGTAAATGTGCTGCGGCTAAAGGCCCTACGAATCTGAAATTGAAATTTTGATGGTTTATTCAAAATGTCCCTGGTTTTCCCTGGTTTAGGTTGGTAAGCTTCAGTGTCCATAATGACAGTCGCATTATCTATAATTTGCGAATCACTGGTTCCATACTTGTAATGATATCTTCCACAAGTAAATTAGTTGGGGTTTCCTCCTTTGGCTAAAACCGACGTTTCCTCCTGTGTTAGTTGATGTCTAGAAACATTAACCACGACCCGTCCGATATCTAATTCAGGAGCAGATTGCCCCGTATTGTCATAGCATTGACTACATTTCTTACCGATAATTACAGGCCTCTTCCTAAAGATCATACAGCTTCTATTTTGATGATCAATGAAATCAATGAAATTTGAATCAATCGTCCAATGATCTTCTCGAGAAAACCTCTACACTACCTGAGGAACAGAAGATTCTAAAGATTTCAGAGGCGCTACCTCCTAGACTATATGGCTTACCAAAGATCCACAAACCGGACACGCCACTACGACCAATTGTGGGTGCAATTAATTCGCCAACGTACACCTTGGCCAAATACATCTCCAAACTACTACAACCCCATATTTGAAACACAGAATGACACATCAAGGATTCCTCTAACTTCATTGAAAAATTAAAAGGACTTCGCTTAAAACGTGACGATCAATTGGTGAGTTTTGATGTCACTTCGCATTTTACCATGGTTCCAGTGCAGGAGACTTTAAATTTCTTAGCCAAATATTTCCAAGAGGATATCGTCTTACTGTTTAAACACACACTGACTACTACTTATTTCCAATGGAACGGTGACTTTTATGAACAGACGGAAGGCGTAGCTACGGGCAATCCATTGAGTCCGAGTGTGGCCAACCTTTATACGGAGTATTTCGAAGACACTGCCTTAAACAGTTCTCCTATGAAACCGACACACTGGTTTCGTTATGTTGATACTTTCGTGGTTTGGAGTCACGGTGAACACATGTCGGATTTTCTGGAACATCTCAATAATATCCACCCAAGAATTCACTTTACTATGGAGGAGGAAAAAGATAAACAACTAGCTTTCTTAGGTGTTTTGGTCAACAGGAATCCAGATAGCTTCCTTGGACATAAAGTTTACCGGAAACTTACGCGCATGAATCGTTATTTACACAAAAACACAAATCATCATCCCAGTCAAAAACGCGCTATGATTAAAACTCTTTACGACCGTGCTAAATGCATTTGCGAATCTTACCACCTACCCGAAGAATTACATCTCGAGAAGGCATTACAAGCCAACGGTTACAAGTCCAGCGAAATAAGGAGAGCCGCCACCAGCCGAAGAGAGGAGGACCGATGAACAAAATCGTACAGAAGAGGCTATATTCGGTACAGTTTTCCTGCCCTATGTGAAGAAAGTAACGGACCGCATAGGGAGACTGTTAACAAAGCATAGGGTTAAAACAATTTTTAAACCCACCCAACAACTCCGTAACATATTACGCTCAGCCAAAGATCCCCAGAACCGCATGTCTCTAGCCGGAGTTTACAGAATTCCTTGCTCTAGTGGTTCCGTATACACAGGTACGACAGGGAGAAGTTTCAATACTCGTATAAAAGAACACAAAAGGAACTGCCGTCTAGGACATACAGAGAAATCAGCAGTCGCCGACTACGCGTTCTTGGGACGCGGACACGATATACGCTTTGAAGCAACACATGTTCTCTCTACCACCACACACTACTACAAGAGACTCAAAATGGAAGCCATCGAGATTTACAAACGCAAAAACAATTTCAACATAAAGAGGGTGAAAAATTAAACAGTACATGGTACCCAGCATTCCGGTACACCAAAACTCGGCAGCCAAGCAGTACCACTGACGTAGCCCAATCATGCTCGAGCGCTGCTGACACCACCCAATCAGGCGCGAGCGCCCGAATCTCGCCCTTCACTATAAAGACGGGCCCCAAAGCCGCAGGAGCTGAGGGATCCTCGCAGGGAAATGCTAATTTCATTAGCAAATCTGCGCCTCAGGCAGCAGCTAGCGGCGGGTCGGCCTGGAACGAGGTCGCGAGGCGCCTCGGCGCCGCGCGCTCCTCAGCAGCCAACGCGGCCGGAGCGCGGCCCACTGCACCCGCAGCTGCTGCGCCGACTATCTCTAGGAGCCAGTTCCTAGAGCTTTTCGAGCAATTCCTTAACATGTTGCCTAACAATGCCTAGGAATTCTCTCGCAGGCATGCGAACAGCACCTCTCCGCGTCGGGTCTTGGAACGCGCGAAGTGCAATCTTTAAAGCCCAGCAGTTAGAACATTTTATATCTGATTTTCAATTAGATATCTTGGCTTTACAAGAAACGTGGCTTAGTGATCAACACGAATTCAAACTCCGAGGATTCGCTGTTTATCGCCGAGACCGCGTAGGCAGGCCAGGTGGCGGCGTAGCGCTTGCACTACGTCGCGAACTGCCGCGCTCGAAGCCGAATCCCTGCTATTGCTCTGGCGTCTCTAGAGGCGGTCGGGGCGTACGTTTGGGTAGGAAACGGTCGACTTTTAGTCGTATCAGTCTACTGCCCAGACCAAACCTTAGATCCGGCTGGAATTGATGCGCTTCTCGCATTAAATTCCAAAGTCATTCTTGTAGGTGACTTTAATGCCAGACATATAACTTGGGGCGGCCTCGGAGCTAACAGAAACGGCAACAAAATTGCCAATCTTGTAGCGACAAGGCGGGGCGTAGAGATCTGCGCACCGAATAGCCCTACGCATTTCCCGGATGCTCGTAACAGAAATCCGGGTGTTATTGATTTTATGATCGTGAAAGGAGTTGAGTGTGTGGTTCCCCGCTCAATTGCTGCACTGGATTCCGATCATAATCCGATAACATGTGTTGTGGCGTCCCTTGCCGCAAAATGCCAAGTTAAGTTTCGAACTTCGCGTGACACGAACTGGCCAGGTTTCACAGCTCAGCTGAATTCTCAGCTCGAGCGGAAACCAGTAAATACGAATGACGAAATCGATGAAGCAGTGACCCACCTCACTGCAACGTTGAATTCGGCTTTCAAGCGAAACACCGTCGTCACGCGAGAAGAGAATTCTCGCCCTGAGCTCTCAGACGAGCAAAGAAGGATTTTACGCGAACTGCGCAGAACAGTCGAAGTTCATCGCCGCTATGGCGATCCCGTTGACGGAGAGCGGGCGCGCAGTTTAAGCAGAGAAATCCGCTCATCTCTACGAGAGGAGAAAACTGCTCAATGGTCTGAAACTATTTCAAAATGCAACCTCCACGAGAGGCACATTTGGGATCTTTCTCGTGCGCTGGGCCGCAAACCGGGAGTAAATAGCCCGATTCAGAGCAACGCCGGGACGGGGGCACCCGGCGCTCCACCACCTCAGCCCGTTTACGCGTGGGAAGACGCGACGAAAAGCGAAATCTTCGCGAATTCGCTCGAGTTGCAGTTCCGCGCGTTTGAAACGGGCGCCGCCATTGGCCGCCACTGTCACCGGTGGTGCGCCATTGGCGCGGGCGGCCAGCTCCAACGCCATTGGCCCGCTGTTCCCTCTCCCCTCGGCGCGCCGGGTTACGGGAGCGGAGCTTAGCAAAGCTCTCCGGAGCGTTAGTGTGAGGAAAGCGGCGGGCCCTGATGGTCTAAACGAGGCGCAGCTGCGTGTTCTGAGCGGGCGCGGAGTCGAGTTTCTACTCGAGCTCCTGAATGCGTGCCTGGCGCGCGGCTACTTCCCAAAGGCGTGGAGGATAATCCCGAGCAGTTATAGACCAATTAGTCTCCTCTCCATCCTAGGGAAGACGTTTGAGAGACTGATTCTGTCGCGTTTGCAACAGGAAATACGTCGCCTCACTCTTCTCAAAGATGAGCAATTTCCAGCAGCTAACGCGGCTTTGCACGGAGATCGGCCTCGCCCTCGAGAGACGGCAGAACTTGCCAGCGGCTTTCTGGGCGATCGGCCTTCGACTGTGTGTGGCACGCGGGTTTTCTCGCGTACCTCGCGGAGTCGGGGATGAGCGATTGCTACGTCAGTTTGATAGCGAGTTTTCTCTCCGACAGGCAGTTCAAAGTGCGCGTCAATAACGTATATTCGTCCCTCAGACGAGCCGAGGCGGGCGTGCCTCAGGGGAGCGTTCTCTCTCCTACCCTCTTCGGCTTATACGTAAATGATGCGCCGCTACCTGCTGAAACCAAAACTGGTATTCAACGCTGCGGGCTCCTGATGTTTGCGGATGATTTCGCATATTATGCGAAATCGGCGAACGTCAGGCAGTCAGTTAAGTATTTAAGTGACTGTCTCGCCGCCCTTCCTGAATGGCTAAGTCGGAAACGACTCGCTCTGAACCTAGACAAGTGCGTCGCCGTCAACTTCACTCGTAAGAGGACTAACCCCAATGAAACGGTGAGCTTGGCGGGCGCGCGCTTGCCTTGGCAGAGCGAAGCGAGATATCTGGGCGTGCTGCTTGACAGCGGTCTCCGTTGGCATGCGCACGCTCGGTATCTCGCGGCCAAAATTCAATACCGCACTCTTCTTTTGAAACTTCTTCTCCGCTCTCCCGAACTTTCTATCTCCTTAAAGCGGCGATTATTCACCGCATGCGTGCGCCCCTTGTGGGCGTATGCGTGCGAGGTTTTCGCCGCTGCTCCCTCTTCAACTCTGCGCCCCATTCGGGTCGCAGAGAACAGAGCGGCGCGCCTCGCGGGGCGCCCGCACCTTCCCGACATTCGCCAAGACCGCACTCCTCGAAACGTTGACGTGTTCAGAGTTCTGGGCGTGCGCAATCAGTTCCCAGCGGAGCTGCAGAAGCGGGCGGAAACGGCGCTCGCTAGGGCGCTGAGGCCGTCCGCTCCGCGCATCCTGCGCGAGACCGGCGCAGCGGCGAACAGCGACGTGCACAGGGCCTTCCACAGAAGAAAGGGCCCAAAGCACGTCGCCCTCACCTTCCGCGCACTTTCCCCGCACAAGCTCTCTGAGCTGTGCGACGCGGGGGAGCAGATAGTGCGTGGGAGGCGGTCGCCGCTCACCGACGCCGGAATCAGCGTGGGAGGCGCGGAATCGCGCCCAGCCGGGTCTGAACCGCCAGGACCTGAAGACGTCGCGGCGCCACGGACGCCTGAGTAAAGTCGGCGCCGTGGCGTAAATATTAGTGTAAATAGTGTAGTGAAGTGCTGTGCCGTGTGGTATGAATGAGTGTGTGAATGTGTTTGTACATATAGATTAAGAATGAAGGAGTGAGTGAATGTAATAAACCTAAAAAAAACAACAAGAAGACAGAACATTCAACCACAAGAACTTTATTGGCAAATTTAAATCACTGTAAATAAAAACTTAAATAGCCCAAAGAGGCTGTTGTGTTAGTTTTTAAGTTTAGATATAAGTTAGTTTCTTTAAGATATAGCCCTCCCCTGCGCTCCAAAAGCTAAAAAGCTAGAGCTTATGTATCCGTACACGTAAATAAACTCCCGCCTCGCCAAGGGTATTGGCGAGGGGAAAATGAAAAAAAGCGGGAGCGTCAGTGGTCGGTCGCCGGACGCCGAGGAGAGCGGACGCACCCGAAGACCGCTCCGCCGGCCGAGGGAGTTTCTGTCGCCGCGGGAATAAACAGCCCTTCTAAGGGCTAAAGAGCAAAAGCCTAGCTTCGCCCTTCTAAGGGCGCTCTACATTGTTTTAACAGCCCTTTTTAGGGCTATTATAAAAGCTTTCTACGAGCTTTTATAAGCGACATGTCGTCGCCGGCGAACCCTGCCGCGCCGACACCGTTCTGCGGGTGGGAATGGTGCGCGTGGAGGGGCCAGCGGGCGCACGACGGACCGAGGAACCGTCAAACGACGGGGTGGTTCCTCTTCCACGGAGCGCATTTGCGTCAAAAAGACTCCTTCTGTTTGCAGGAGGAGACCGCAGAGCGGAGAGGAGGGCGCAGGGCCCTCCACGTCGGCCGCCGCGCAGCCCGCCGCCGCATCGCCGCTTCCTGACGCGGCGCCCGCCGCAGCGGACGCCGCCACCGGGACCACGCCGCTCGCCGCCGCCGCGGCCACCACGACGTCTGACGCCGCACCCGGCGCAGCAGCAGCAGAAGAAGAGGAGGACGGGTTCACCCTCGTCTCCCGCCGACGTCACCCCCCCCATCTTTCTCTACGGGGTGGCCGACATTTTCGGTTTCCTCGAGGCCTTGCACACGATCGGCGGTGCGCCGCGGTCACCGCAGAGGTGGCCGGCGACGCCGTCAAGGTTCGGTGCGAGACGCTTGAGGCACACCGAGATGTTTTGGCAGCGCTGGAAGAGAGGTCTGTGGAGTACCTCACGTACTCCACAGGGAACGAGAAGTTCCTACGGTTTGTTTTGCGGGGCATTCCGTTGGAGCTCTCTTTCCAGGCGCTCCATGGTAACCTGGAACGTGTTGGTTTCCAGGTGCGCAAGCTGGAGCGCATTTGCAGCCAGCGGCCGGGAAGACGGGGCAGACCACTTCCCCTGGTCATCGCCACGCTGAAGGATTCGGAGCGCCACCGGGCGCTCCAGGAGGTGACCTCCATCCGTGGGCTCCGCGTCCGCGTGGAGGTGTATCGGCCACCGCGCGGGCCCACGCAGTGTCACAATTGCCTGGATTTCGGGCACGTGGCACATAACTGCAAGCGCCGTACGCGCTGCAGAAAGGGGACGCCCACGACGCCGCGCAGTGCCCGCTGGGGCTAAACCCCCCCGCGGAGGAGAGAACTGCTCCAACTGTTTAGGCGATAACCACGGTGCGATGTGCGCGAGGAGCGCACCGCTCGCGTGGAGCGGCGGAGGAGGTCGGCGGAGGCAATCCCCGTTCCCTCCTCGCTGAGCGAGCAGGACCGCGTGCTGCACCGCACCATTGACTATCTCGCCCGCAACGGGATCAACTGGGTGCGTGTGACGCAGGCGCTCATGCGAGCAGTATCCGGCTGCGATCCAGCTGAGTGGCCGGCGACCATCCTCAAGGTGGTAGTGACAGCTTGTTGTGCACTCCCATGACGTGACGGCGGCCGCTGCGGCGGATGAGGCACGCTCTTCCTCGTCCTCGCTCGCACCCCGTACCACCGCACGCAGCACGGCGAGCCCACAGCTGTTGTCGTCGCTCCGAGCAGCGGTAGGGTACACATCGCGCTCCGCTCTGCTCAGCATCAGCGAAAGTGAAATACTTTTTCGACAAGTCTGTCCAATTTACAGTTCTAATGTATTAGTGCCAGTGTGAAGGGTTGTGTACAGTGCGCCGCACAAAGCAAATCTAATTTATCCAATAATCAGTGGCAGTGCAGCGCCGCCCAGCCCTGGCTTCGGCCAGTGCAGCGCCGAGGCCATGGCGGCCGTGTACGGCACGAACGCCATGGACACATCCCCCAGCCCAACGCAGTTTCATCAAGAGGACCATCTAGAAGCGGAAGAACTGCAAAGAATCCGTGACCAGCAGCTTACTGCGTCCGGCCATATCGTGGCAAGCGGAGGCTATCAACAGGGAACTGAAACACCACTCGAAAGCAATGCCGGTAATGGCATATCCGAGGTTAGTAACCATGACTTAGACAGCGGCCTTGGCCAAAATGCCCGAGTGCCCCCGGTAACTGTAGCAGCAATGCAAAACTCACAAACAACAGTGGTAAAAGAAGTTTTAACGATACCAGTGATGAATCATTACCGAACAAAAAATCATCAAATAACAGAGACTATGTCTATTCAGTGCCGACTGCAAACAGATACGCACCACTAGAGAAACTAATTAATGAACCAAGGTTCACCTACATTAACGACACTTCGAATCAAGAAAACGAAAATGTCAAAATTCCTCCTATCTATGTTAACGATATAAAGCATTTCTGAATTCAACAGGGAAATAAAATCTAAAATAACTAATCAGTTCACATCAGATATTAAAAACAACCAATCAAAATAATGTTCAGAACCATTGCCGATTTCAGAAAGGCTATCAAATATTTAATCAATACCGGTAGGAGATTTCACACGTATAAGGACCCCGCTAACAAGAAGTTTTCTATAGTGTTTAAAAACCTACATACATCAATAACCCAAGAAGAAATATACGAAGACTTTAAGGAAAACTGTTCATCATTAATTAGTGTCACACGACTGTATAAAAACAACTTCCCCATACCTGTTGTTGCCGCGGAATTTGACGGCCGACACAGTATTGAATCAGTGCTTCAAATTAAACAAATTTGTAATTTGAGTGTTAAACCTGAACAAAAAAGAAAAAACAAAGGCCCTGTTCAATGTCTGCGCTGCCTGAACTTTGGACACACTAAAAATAACTGTAACCACACAATCGCGTGTATTTACTGTGCTGAAAATCACTACTCAGTAAATTGTCCCCAGCGGGAACAAGTACTGATTTGTAAGAACTGCAAGGGCCCCACGCGGAGATACTCGAACTGAGGAATGTCCCTTCTACAAGAAACTTATAGATCCCCCCCCCCAACAAATGCACATGTAAGGAATCTCAAAACTAAATCAAACGATGGCAGATCTCCTGCACCCCGATTCTCTACCGACAACTTCCCAAATCTCCAATCAAACAATCAAATTCCAAACTTCACTTATATGAACAACCCTACAAAAAAAAAATTTAACTAATCCCCACAATACATAACTCAATAAATACATCTATTCCATCAATCATAAGCAACATACAAAATTCATTCATAGCGTATTTTAATAATAACAATAGCAGTACAACGCCTTAGCAATATAAATCTACTAAACTGGAATGCAAATGGCATAACCAATAAAAAAAATTTAACTATTTCCTAAAATCTAAACACATCAAAATAGCCTGCATAACTGAAACCATCTGAAAATCAACAAAGTATTCAACATACCAGGTTATAACACAATCAGAACTGACAGACCTAACAGTAATGGAGGAGGAGTCTTAATACTTATCGAAAAATCTCTCCCGTATATACAAGTGAACCTCCCTAATACGCCTGGTTTAGAAACAACAGCAATCAAATTCCCATTAAATAATAGACTTATAACAGTAATAGCAGCATACAAATCACCACACATAAAATAGAAGTCACAAACATAGAATCTTTATTTCAACTGAACACCCCCACTATTCTCATTGGAGATTTAAACGCAAAAAACATCAGTTGGGGCTGTAGAATTACAAATAATGCCGGCAGACACTTATTAAAACTAATAACTGACCTAAATTTAAAAACCTTAATCCCACCAGAACCAACATATTATCCATACTGACACTAACAAACCTCCAGACATTTTGGATATCGCAATTACGAATACACAAACCACATACTACTCAACACCACTATTTGAACTGGATTCCAACCACTTACCAATCATCATCTCTACTCATATCCCGCTCCCACCCCACCCCCACCTACCCACACATTAAACACGAACAACATAAACTGGAAGGAATTCAGGAAAATAATAACAAATAAAACCCACAATTTTAAAAATCTTAACACCCCATTAGAAATAGAAAGGAAATTTCATACTTACACGATATAATTACAACACTATTAAATATTTACAACCCAATAGACCCCACATCACTCACAGAACGCTTAACAAATTACTGCCAGAAAAAATACTAACAATAATCAACACTAGAAACAGAACCAGAAGGTTATGGACCAAACTCAGAAACCCACACTTAAAGAAAGAATTGAACCTTTTAAATTCAATAACAAAAAAAGCAATAAACGACTTTCATAGCTCAACCTACAACAAACTAATAAAATCATTAAGCACAACCAATAATTCTCTCTGGCAGTTCACTAAAAAAATCCTAAAAAAGAAAAATAGCATCCCACCTCTAAATACCCGGATGGGGAAAAAATTCGCCCCTTTTGTCAAAGCCATCATTTTGAAACAACATTCACGCTCAACAACACACCAACTCATTCCGATCATGCGATGATATTACAAACAGTTTCAGCCCCGAACTATGATGTACCAGAGGATAAAATTCATATCCCAAATGAAGTGAAAACATAATTAAAAACTTCACACAAAAAAGCCCCTGGTCATGATAAAATCACTAATAAGATCCTAAAAAACCTCCCAACCTCAACTATAGCCTATATAAACATCTATAACTCAATAATAAGAATTGGATATTACCCTATAGTATAGAAAAATTCAATCAAAATACCCATTCCAAAACCATATAAAAATCATAGCAGTGTTGAAAACTACAGACCGATAAGTTTACTAAACACACTTTCAAAAATTCTCGAGAAACTAATTCTAAAAAGGTGAAATAGCTACCTCCAATCAACCCAAATTATACCATTACACCACTTTGGCTTTATAAGTCATGTATCAACTGCACACCAACTACTCAGACTCTCAGAAAATATCCACACAGCGTTTCAAAACAAACCTCACACAATAGTTTCATTTCTTGACATTTCACAGGCGTTTGATACAGTATGGCACGAAGGACTATTATACAAGCTCCGAACAATGGGAACACCAATCTATTTAGTAAATTTCATCAAAAGTTTTTAACTGATAGATCCTTTACAGTTTCCGTAGAAAATCACATCTCCAACCCCGAAAAATAATAGCAGGCCTTCCACAAGGTTCACCACTCTCACCCACACTATTCAACATATACACAGCTGACATACTCACTACAATACACACCCAATTAGCACAATTCGCCGACGATATCGCAATCTACAAATCCAGCCACTCACTTAAGACCATTACCGATAGGATACAAAATCACTTAAAATGAAAAAGACCAGTGGTCAACATTGTGGAAAATCAAACTCAACGCAACTAAATCAACTGCCAAAATATTCTCACTAAGACCATTTTCTCACCCACCACCATTACACATTAATAAACACACAATTCCATGAACACCAAAAAACCAATCAGTAAAATACCTCGGATGAATTTCGACACAAGACTCAACTGGAAAACACACATAACACTAAAACAACAACAAGCAAAAATAAAAATAGCTCAACTAAAATGCCTTATCAACTCCAAAAGCCGGCTATCCCTAACAAATGCCATTACAATTTATAAAGCAATAGTCAGACCATTAATGCTCTACGCATGTCCCATCTGAACCAATGCATCTATTTCTAACATTAATAAACTCCAAATTGTACAAATAGATTCCTCAGATTAGCAACACATGCCCCATGGTTCATCTCTAACGCCCAACTTCATAAAGAACTGAATATATCACCGATCATCAAACATATTGCCCATCTTTCCAATAATTTTTACTCCAACCTAAATACAATTAACCGAGCCGTCCACTACAACCTGGCCACTATAATTGACTTCCCTACTAGGATTAAGAATAGATTTCCTCCCGAAGCGTTCTTGAAAATTTTCTCTTCTAATTGTCCACAGTAGGGGCTCTTGTAGTTTCCTACACCTATAGTAAGGTAGTTTAGTTTTAAGCTTTTAGTGTTAAGTTTAGCATAAGTAACAATGTAAGCCGGCAAATGCATATGCGATAGTAATTAGTACTGATCTGTGTAATTTCCAATCACTCAATAAATTAAATAATAAATTTAAAAAAAAAAAAAAGCTGTTGTCGCGCAGACGGAGCGCGGGCCGCAGCGGCTTGTCTTTCTTTACGCTCGTCCCGACCGCTCCGCAGAAACGTGCGCCCAACTAGCTGCAGATATTGCTAAACTAGTAGAGGCACACACAACTCCAAGAATTGTGGCTGGCGAATTTAATGCCAAACACACGGCCTGGGGTTGCCGCATCACTTGCCCTCGCGGCCGTAGGCTGAAAGCAGTTGCTGTCGGAAACGACTGCGAAAATTTTGCTCCCGCTTCACCTACCTTCCATTTAAGTTTAATAAATTTAGTAATTCTTTCTAATTTATTTCCTTTAACGTGACTTAGAATTTTCCTCTAATATTTTGTGAATCTCTTCTTTTAAACTCTACTTATACTTATTTTATTTAATTTGCGTAGTTTTTTTCTCTCTTTATTCTTCACTTATCAGCACGGCATCGAATACCAGAGGAACTACTAAGAGTAACCAAAACAATTTGCAAGTAGAAATAAATTCAATTGTTCAGGAAGTTGTTAAATGCCCTGCCTTCCTCAACTCCTTGGCGGCAGTCCTCACTGGAATGGTCGCCAAACAGAGGAGAGCATGAATTTTAACAACGATTTAATAAATAATTTGCGCAGGGGAATTGAGACAGAAATTAAAAATCTGAAAGCAGAGCTCGACGCGCGAACAGATCAACTTGAGATGTATACGCGGCGGAATTCCTTGCGGATCTTCGGAGTCAAGGAAAAAGATGATAAAAACCCAGATCAACTTGCGCTTGATGTGGCAAAACAAATAAGTGTCGATTTGAGCCTGAACGACATTGATAGATGTCATAGAGTAGGACCCATGATCCCAGGAAAAACACGACCGCTCATTGTAAAATTTGTAAGTTACAGGAAGCGTCGTGAAGTATTTCGGGAGAAAAGACAATTGAAAAATACCGGTGTCACAATACGAGAAGACCTCACAAGATCCCGTCTGGAGGTTCTGAGAGCGGCCATACATAGATTTGGTCTGCGGAACGTCTGGACGGAAGATGGCACAATAGTCATCAAAGCAGGTAGCAGGAAAGCCCGCGTGTAGACAATTGCCGACTTGCAGACCATTTCCGCCTAAGAAAGAGCGCTCCCCACCCCTACCCCAACAGTTAAGCTTCCCGTAACTTGGAATTTCCAAGGATCCTCTCTTTCCTCCCCACCCCTCTAAGCATCTTTTCTCTACAACCTTTCTGAAAGCATGGCCACCAGTATGAATCCGCCCCTACACCTTTCCTCATTACATGGACAAATCAATCAACCAATAACGCTTACTCAGAATGCTTACGCCTCCATATCAAAATCTTCATCGCGAACTTTATTTGTAGGTCACGTAAATGCTCAATCGCTATATTGTCTCTTGATGAAGTGCGAAACAATTTCAACCCACCGTTTTCATGCTCTATTAGCGAAACGTGGCTAAAGATGTCACTTGCTCAACACTTGTCACAATTCCTGGATACCGTTTTTTTAGAAGTGACCGGAACCCACACATCGCGTCTCAGGGAGGTAGTGTCGGTATTTACCTTCGCGATGATCTCACTTATAAATACATACTTCATCACCAGATAACGTTAATCAGAATAACGAATATATCTTTACGGAAATTTCAATATTTAACAAAAAATGTGCCCTAGGCGTAGTGTACTGTCCCCCGAAAACCGGGAATATCGAAGCTATCGACAAAGAAATTGCGCTTTTCTGAAGTAAATTCGAAAAATAATACTGATGGGCGATTTCAATTGTAATCTTCTGAAATCTACGTCGCATGCCGACAAATTCAAACGTATTTGGCGAAATGAATCTTTCTATATTACCACTAAATGCAACTCACCATACAATCAGTACAGATACTTGGATAGATCATATCGTTGTATCGAATCTTGACAAAGTGAAATTCCATGGCCAATTATCAGTTCCTGGAATATCTAAACACGATCTCATATAAGTCGCATACAATATGAAAGCCCTAATATACGCCAACGTTTTCAAATACCACGACTTCAAAATTCAATCTTGAATTATTTCTCTCTGACGGTATGTCTATGCCCTGGCATCTTGTCTCTCAAGAAAGTTCGTTAGATAGAAAAGTAAATACTTTTACTCATCAATAGACGGAACTGATTAATAGCACATACCCGTAAGGAAAGCTCGTGCTACACGATCGCCGGCACCTTGGATAACAGATGAAATACGTTGCTTAATGAAACAAAGGGACGCATCCTTCAAAATTTTTCGAAATTCAAAATGCGAAAACGACAGAATTAAATACAAAAGATTAAGAAATGTTGTTACACAGAAATTGAGAAACGCGAAATGTAAATATTACCACAAAGGTTTGGGCACAAATGGCGACTCGAAACAAGTATGGAAATCTCTACGCACTCTTGGCATAGGCAGATCACGAGCACCGCTGCAAATTGATATACCTCTAGACTCCCTAAACCAACGTTTCGCTAATATAGCTCCCCATTTCGAAAGTTCATTAAAAAACATGACTATCAAACTTACAGCTCCATTCTAGAAATACTCCAGAAGAATTTTTCTTCGCGTGTACAAGTCATATTGACGTCCTCAAAACCATTAAGAGTCTAAAATCAAGCGCCTGTGGAGTAGACAATATTAATGCCAAATTACTGAAACTTTGTGCCGAAATAATATATCCCATAGAAACAGATATAATATTTTTTTCTCTCATAAGTGGAACTTATCCGACCTCTTGGAAAACAGCACTTGTCCATCCTCTTCGTAAATCAACAAATCCTCCTGAGTACAGACCTATTAGTATTCTACCTACAATTTCTAAAGTATTAGAAAAAATTGCACGACATCAAATTGCGAACTATTTAGGCAGCAAAAATCTCTTAAGCGAGCATCAACATGGTTTTCAATCAGGCAGAAGTACAGGAACTGTGCTTTTAAGCTTAATTGAAGAAACCAGAATCGCCATTGACAACGGTAAATTAACAATACTTATTCTCTTAGATTTCAGTAAAGCATTTGACTCGGTCAAATGTCCTGCTAGAGGAAAGTGCATGCATGATATCCTGCTAGAGAAAATGAAAGCATTGGGCTTCGCTAAACCCACGATACGGTGGTTCTCACAATATCTTTCAGATCGTCAACAAGTCCTAGTATCAGGTGAAAACCGATCCAGTGCCATTAGAACCGCACGGGGTATTGCACAGGGAACAGTTCTAGGACCCTTAGCATTCTTAATTTACGTAAACAACGTAGGAAAATGTCTTAAATACTGTCGCTATAAAATGTACGCAGATGACCTTCATATGTCAGCGGACATCCGTCAGAGCTTAACTCTTTAGTTCAGAAAATAAATGAGGACCTAAATGCTCTCAATAAATGGACCGCAGCCCTAGGACTTTTATTAAGCCCCAATAAGTCCCAAAGCTTACTGATAGGCTCCCGCAACGCCATCAACAAATTAGAGAAAACCCTTCCGTCCATTAGTATAAATGGCTCCCCTCTGCCCTGGTGTAAAGACGTAAAGAACCTAGGAATTCATATAGACAGCACTCTCAGCTGTACTACGCAGTAAGATTTGTCAAAAAGTCTTCAAAGACATCCACTCCCTAAAACGCGTACGAGAACTACTTCCTATAACAACACGTATGAACCTGATTACATCACTAATTATGACCCTTTTCGATTACTGTGATTTCTTGCTCACTGATTTAAAAACCAAGCAACAACGGAAGTTGCAAACAGCACAAAACGCATGAATTCGTTTCATATTCGATCTTCGTAAGTACGATCACGTATCTGCGTACAACAGACAGACAAAAATTAGCTCCATTGAAAAAAGAAGAATATTGCATAGCCTCTTGCTTCTCCATAAAATCTTGTACAGCGGCCTTCAAACACACATGTCTAAGAACTTCAAAATGCTAACACTACAGCGATCGCGTTCGGCTTTATTGCTGTGCATACCTCAACACAACACTGTATCATACAGTAAATCTTACACTGTCACAGTAATTCGAAACTGGAACTCACTACCTACGCATCTTAAGAGCAACTTGAGAAAATTCAAAACTCAACTTGGTGTCTGGATAAAAAACAATGAAATGTAGTTTACACACGCTCTCTGTTCTATCCGCAATTTTATCTTAATTATTTTCTGAAACAATGACCATGATCCCTTTATTACATATCATCCTCCATGTTAGATGTTTTTTTTGTTTTTTAAGTCATATTTTCGAAAGTATTTCTTCCCACTCCTTTCCTCCTGGCCATCTTCCTCCTTTCCTACTTCAGGATACAGTAAAAGCTAATCCTATTACTGCTGAATCAATGTTTAAAATTAGAGAAATTACACAGCTATATCTAAAGTACAACTTTGTTACTATAATGTAATAGATTTCTAAATGTAAAATAAGAAAATATTATGTAAAACTACAGCTTACCAATGAAATTTTTTTTTTTTTATATTTTATTGCTATTATTGTTACAAAGAAAATCAGTAATCACACTATTATTTTATTGTCATTTTCTGTATTTTATACTGTAAGATATCCTTTCGTAAGTGCCTTTACCTAATGATTAATGTGGTAATTTTCCATGTTTTTAATTGAGATTATGTAGTATTGTATATGTCATCAAGCACTACCTGTTGTTATGTAATTGTAAAATTATATGTAGTATATTTTCCCTTCTGATCCCCCCGTATCCTTTTCATTATTATTTCTTTATTATCTCCTCTTGTGCACCTCCATTTTCTCTCTTCAATGATTAATGTGGTAATTTTCCATGTTTTTAATTGTCTTTTGTTTTTCACTCTCAGCCCTGATATTTCTTCCATCACACTATTTCGGCCTTAAGCCGCCATCCTGATTGAGGTTTTTTCTGGGTTTACACAATCGCTTAAGGCGTATGCCGGGATGGTCCCTAGTATTGCATCCCAGACGTAAATATAAAATAACTCCCCCTTTTTTTGTTTATTGTTTTCAGTCGGGTAATGACAACTGACATTTCGGGCGAATTTTGAATTATTGATTCTAAGTGAGAGCTCTTTTTTATCTCATTTTCTAAGAATGTTCCTTACATCATGTCTTTGCAAAATTCCAAGAATAAACAAAAAAATGACAATAAATTCATTTGGCTCATACAGATAAATTGATGTAGATGGTAGATTGATGTTTTTTTCTGATTCAACAACTGAACTGAAAAAACAAAATCAACAAATTGATTTTTTTCTCCTTCTGCGACATGTCAGTTAATATTAATTACATCCGAATCATTAAAAGTCAGTTAATATTAATTACATCTGAACGCCCCAACTGTAATTTTTAAAATTGTAAATTAATTAAAGTGGTTAGGCGGAAGAGCAGGCCTTAAGGCCTGAGCCTCGTCACAAATAAAGACAATTTTATTATTATTATTATTATTATTATTATTATTATTATTATTATTATTATTATTATTATTATTACATCATCCCAACCAGACGAATGGTAAGCCCGATGTTTTAGATACCGCGCTTTGCCATAAACTTCACTACCCACCTATTCTAACCACTACCTATGAACTTTCCTCAGACCACTTCCCAGTTCTCGCAGAGATGAGACGCGGCGGCGCTGCACTGTCTATTGCACCTACGACGCACAAGCGGCGCACAAATTGGCAACAATTTCAGACGGAGCTGCAGCAGCGCATTCCAGACGCATCAGCTCTTTCAGATCCGCAGCAGATTGAAAGTGGAGCAGCTAAATTCGCCGAAGCTGTGACTGACAGCCTCAACGCCGCAGCTGAGAAGCAGCGCTCCTCTAAGAAGGAGCAGCCGTTAACACCTTTTCTTATGATTTCAATTTCCAGGGAAAAAGAACGCGCTGAGTGTGGCAGAGCACGCGACACCCCGCTGATAAGCGAGAGCTAAATCGATTGAAGCGGAAAGTTGAAATCGAACTAGCTGAATTCCGGAATCAGAGGTAGGAAACATTTCTATCAGACCTCAAACCTGAAGATAATTCACTATGGAAAATTTCCCGCATGCTTTCCAGGAATTCAGTGACAGTGCCGCCGCCGCAAATCAGCCCAGGAGAATTCGCCGAGTCGAACGAGGCGAAAGCGGAACTCTTTGCTAATGCTTTAGAATCTCAGTTTCGGCCGGTAGAGGAGGCGCCGCCAATCCCGCACGTTGTCGAAGTGCAACAAACTGTGATGGCGGCACTGCACGCGCCCGCCGACGAGCCGAGTTTTACTGATGAAGCAGAAGCTAAAGCGG
Organism: Teleogryllus oceanicus; assembly: GCA_964035755.1. Taxonomy (NCBI): domain Eukaryota; kingdom Metazoa; phylum Arthropoda; class Insecta; order Orthoptera; family Gryllidae; genus Teleogryllus; species Teleogryllus oceanicus. The sequence goes on from CAXIVR010000001.1 coordinate 161,534,291, forward strand.
CCATTGCAGAGTTGAAAACTAAAAAAGCTCCCGGCCCAGACGGCATCAGTAACGACGTCCTGAAGAAGCTGCCGCAGCAAGCCATTGTGTTTTTAGTCGCACTGTTTAATTCAATTTTTATGTTTCAGCACTTTCCGAGTTAGTGGAAGCATGCACATGTACTAACTTTTCATAAGCAGGCGAAAAATCCAAAACTGCCCGAGTCGTATAGACCTATCAGCTTACTAAATACACTCGGAAAACTATGTGAAAAGCTATTCTTAAAAAGAATTCTAAAATTTGTTTCAGATAATTCATTAATGAATAAGGAGCAGTTTGGCTTTCGCGCGGACCACAGCACAACGCATCAGCTTGTGCGAATTACAGACCGCATAAGACGCAACTTCGAGAGCCGATTCACAGGCGGAGTGTTCCTCGACGTTGCCAGCGCATTTGACAAGGTCTGGCACGTCGGTCTCTTTTACATACTCCACACCTTGAACCTTCCTATTTACCTAATACACCTTGCCCACTCTTTCCTAGCAAACAGAACGTTTCAAGTAACGCTTCTGAATGCGAAATCTACCCGCCGCGCCATACGGGCCGGAGTGCCACAAGAGAGCGTGCTAGCTCCTACGCTCTTCAGCCTCTGTGTGCGTGATATTCCCTCGCACCCTCAGACGGAACTCGCCCTGTACGCCGACGATACGGCTGTAATAGCCACGTCGAAAAATATCGAGCTTCTCCAGAAGTATTTGGATCAACATCTACTTCAGATCCAGGAGTGGCTGAAGCTGTGGCGGGTCAAAGTCAATGTGAGTAAGAGCACGGCCGTGCTCTTCACACGGCGACAGCGATTCACGCAGCCGAGGCCGCTCGCGCTTAGTGGAGACGTAATTAACTGGGCCAAAAATGTCAAGCATTTAGGAGTGACATTAGATAGCTTACTCACTTTCAACCTGCACATAGATAACGTGCGGAAGAAAGCGCGACAGACCAGAGGCCGCTTGCGATGCTTATTTCATAGGCGGAGCAAACTGTCAACGGCAAATTGCTTCACGCTTTATAAAGCAATTATTAGGCCACAAATGGACTACGCATGCCCTAGCTGGGCAATTGCTGCAGAAAGTCATTTAAATATACCGCAAGTAGTTCAGAATGAATGCCTTAGGGCCGCCCTCTGCGCCCTAAGTACACTTTAATTCAAAATTTGCATCGCGATGTTTCAATGCCACTGCTAAAAGAACATTTCAAAAACATTATTTCTAAATTTTTCAGAAGAGCCGCTGACTCAGAAAACACTCTCATTTCCGAGGTCGCTTCATACGAACCCGATCAACCGGCGAAGTATAAGCGACCGAAACAATTTCTGGAGTAAGAGAAATCTGAAACAGCGAAATGAGACTTGAAATATAAGCTTTGAATTTCAGCACACGCAATGCGCGCGCCATTTGGCTAAAATCTAACCGATCTGTTTTTTCTTTTCATGTTGCAGGATTGGCCGCAGATGCCCGTAAGGGTAGGAATGGCTGCACCGCGGTGGCGTGAACGTACATTGCACCTTACGTGCGTTCACAAAACTGCACAAGTATACACACTCGGGAGCGTCAGTCAACGCGGTGCTGCCAGGTAGAACACTTCGCCCTCGCCAGCAACGCTACTGAGGATGTCTGCCACAGTTTCAGGCGAAACGTAAGGACAAGTCTGCGTTAGACCACGGCCGACAAACTCGGAAATGTCAAATAACTTTAAAATTGTCTATATTTTACACAAAATGTATCTCGTTAGTGCATGACATATACAATGCTACTTGTTTTCAAGACATTATTATTATTATTATTATTATTATTATTATTATTATTATTATTATTATTAGTTATCTGCGTAATGTAAGTGTACTGTAACATAATAAACTGGTATATAAAAATAATAGTTATCTCACAACATTTTCAAATTATCTTCTAAAATGAACATGTGATACAAACCTCCTCTGGTGTCAGAACTTTCCCGTCCTCATCAAGTCTGTATGTTTTACACAGAACCAAACGACTATATACAGAATTGAAATCCTTTTCTACTTCTTTTGTGGCGGCTTCTTCAATAAAAAGCCAAGGATGACAAGGTCCCCCTAACAAAATGGCGAAAAATAAATTTCTATTATTTTACAGTAACTATATACAGGATGGGGCATTTCACATAAAAAAACGCAGTCTTCTCAGGAAGATGACTAAAAATGTTTCTTATTTCATTTTCTAAAGAAACGCTTTGTTTCTGCACAGCAGGTTTTTGGTAGGTTTTCTTATTCTACAACGTCCAATCGATTGTGCTTATAGTAAGTCGAAGCTCTGCCAACAGTTCTCACTACTGCCGAAGAAAAAATAGATTGGATACAAACGAAGACAAATAAAATATTGTGAATTACCGAAATTGATGTGCAAATTACGGCAGTCTTCCATACTAAAAGACCATGTGATCGCGGACGATTTTAGGCCGTCTGAAACATAGTCTGCACAATGACCGTCGTAATTGCAGTCCACTCGTTCACAGATAACGCTAAAGACGTCCCACATCTAGAAAAGCACTTCAAAATTTGGAAATGTACATAAAGTTACGGTGATATACAGTTGCGACGAAATTGAAGAATACAAAAATACTTTCCTCAGGAAGCTATAAATCTATGATGTCCAAATGGTAAAAGAATTTTTATTGCTAAAACTGAGGGAGACGCTGCTGTGTTTTTCACGTGAAATGGCTCATCGTATTGCATATATATATATATATATATATATATATATATATATATATATATATATATATATATATATATATATATATATATATACACACACACACACACACACACACACACATAATCATCACATTTAAAATTTAAATGCATCATATACAAACCTAAAAATTTTGGTCTCTTCATTCCATGCTCTAAAACCTGCTTCACAGCTGGGCACAAAGTTCCTCTCACAAGGTCTGTTACAACTTCCGAGACGCTATCGTCACCAGCACAAGAATATTGTTTACTACGTTCATCAAGAAGTTCCACGAATTTTGCAGGAAACCACCCTACAAAATATTAAAAAAAATTATTTCATTAATTAACGGGAAAATCTCATACATAAAAACTCCATACAGAAAAATTAAATAAAACTCAATAAAATGAGTTTCACAATAAAAACGAAGTAATCTATATAAATAAAAGTGAATCGCCGAAATGTATGTAAGCGCATGACGTTCGAACGACAGCACCAAATTGGATCATTCTTTTTGGTGTGTGTGTGTGTGGGGGGGGGGGGTGCGTGTTCGTTATTGTCAGGTGAAGGTTTGTATAATATAAATTTTTTAAAAAATCGAACAGAAAATTTAAAAAAATCTCATATGAAAAGTGAGTGAGTGAAAAAAAGACTGAAAGTTCTTCAATATATTAACACATTATTAAAAGAGAAGTGGGAAAGAGAAGGGGAGAGAGAGGTGGAAAGAAAGAAAATTATTAGGGGGTAAAGTGAAAAAAGGAAATAGAAGGAAAGAGAAAAGGAGAGAGAATGAAAGACAGAAGGAAAGAGAGAAGAAAAGGAAGACATAGGGGGAACAGAAAAAGGGAAAGAGAGACGGGGAAGTCATGCGGGAGAGCGAGAAAAAGAAAGTGAAAAAAGGAAAAAAAGGGGAAAAAGGAGGAAAGAAGGGAAAAGGGAAGACGAGAGAGGGGAAAACGGAGAAAGAGAGAGCGGAAAAAGGAGAAAGAGAGAGAGAGAGAGAGAGAGAGAGATGGGGGGCAGGACAACATTTGCCAGGTTCTGCTAGTGTATTAATAAAAATTACAGTAAGGTATACAAAAATAAAAGTTAAGTAAAGAACTATAAATTCAAAATTAATTTTGGCGACTTCTTGAATTTGACACTGTTATTATTAAATAAGTCAATATCATTGGATAATTGATTGGGCTCACGTGAAAGTCTGCTGAATCCTCGTTACACATATAGTTTGTTCTACAATTAGATACATAAACTAGTGGTTCTAAAGAATGGCACAGACTTTCGTGTAGTATTTGATTTGATTTATTTGGTCACAAAACAGTGAAAACTGTGTATGACGTAGGGGGGAGAAGATTATTTGCGCACGTTTTTTAAGTACCAGAATCCCATCCCAACATATTAACGATAAATAGCTGATAGTTGAAAGATGAATGTAAGTTAAAATAATAATAATTATTATTATAACAATAATAAGATTTTAAAATGCGCGAGATTAGTAACATTTGAAAAACTAGACATTTTCGTTCCTGAGTAACAGAAAACCTATTTGCAACGGTAAATGAACTGCACATTTGATTTTTCTGCATTGTTAACAATATAGTAACTCACCCTCAGTGCTACTCCTACCACTACAAGCAAAGGAGAGCTCAATAAAACGTGCGCATAGTGAAGCTACATTTATGTCCAGAAGCAAAAACAAGGCGCCATCTTAGCATTTGCTCAATGAATCAGGAAAACTGGACAAAAACCTGATCGAAAGGGGGGTCATTGGCCTGGAATCTGAAGTACATTATTGGTTACAGGCATACTAAGTCTTTTTTTAAATATACAACACAAATGTAAACTAATCCATTATACATCATTCTTTTTTTAACATACATTATTTTTCTTTTTGACGATCAGTATAGCCTGTAATTGTATATGCTGTGTACCCGAGGATCGGTGTGGTGGGCACACTGTACCAGGCAGTGTAGTTGCGGCCCACTGTGGCCGCTGAAGGGTTCGCCGCGGGGCGCGACAAGGGTAGGAATGAGTAGTTCCGAATGATACCACCAGGAGCACGGCGAGCGACGGCGCTTTCCCGTGGGCACCGGACCGCGTTGGCAACGCGGGGCACCTCCCCTCGATTCCCCGCCACGGAGGGGGCAAGTGAGAGACCCGCCACGGAGGGGGCAAGTGAGAGACTCGCCCCGGTGCCTCGGGGCGTATATACGGGCCCCGGACCGGGGCGGTGGACAGTGACTGTTTGGGAAGCTGATAGAGTGCCTAGTGTGAGTTGGAAGTTCTTGTTGACGTGTGCGTGCTACGGTAGTGATTCTCCGGCGGACTATAAATTTGCTTCGAATAGGTACACCTCCTGGAACTTGACCTGACTTGACCCGTTTTTTGACCTGGCTGTATTTCTGGACTAGATTTTTGGATTGTGGTTTGGCTATAATAAAATTGTTTATGAAAGAACTGTTGTCTTTCACCTTGATTTCCTAGTACACAACAGTATAGAAACAGTTATGCAGCAGAAAATATTTTACTTTTAACTATAATTTGTGTACAGATATTAAATGTTTAATCTCATCTGGAATTGCGTTGTAAAATAACGTACATGCATTGTATAGTGTAACCGCCCATTTGTCGATTACATTGATTTTTAAGAAGCATCCGAGAACGTCAAGACACAAGTTGCAATTATAGTGTTAACGAATTGCAAAAGATCGCGCCAGAGTAAATGGTATCCTTTGCGAGAATTTACTAAAAGTTTCTGAACGCACTCGCGTACAAGAGAACGACGACCAATCAAAAATCACCCTTGAAAATATCGGCCCTAGCGCAAAGCATCGCTATGAGCAGCTTTTTCTTTCGCTGCAGCTCGTCGATCTGATCACACCGCAATTGTTCGTGCTGGACGGAGAGGAGAATTCGCCGTATTTCGACGATTAGAAGCTTGAAAAGGTAATTCGTCTCATTATGTTAAAATAACTATACCATGTGAGAGAATTTAGAACTTTAAATCATGAACATTCTGATAAATTCACGTGAGCGCATTACGCAGAAATATACTATTTTTCTAACAACGAGGAAATAATATATTTCAACGTTCAAGAGCGTGTACTGAAATAGAAAGCATGTGCTTTAGAAAATGTTGCTATTTCCAGCTTTTTTTGTTTTGTCTTTCAACTTGGCTTACCACGTAAGAAGTTCATTACCCGGAGATATTGCAGTCAGATTGTATAAAATTCAAAGGACTGTGGTAGCGATTCACCAGAGCACGCGTTCACCAAAGCAAGGGGTTGCCACGACCTTGAAAGGATCTGGGCCGCTGTGGAAATATCTCTTCGAGACGTTTTGTGAGTCGGAAAATTCACTAGAAATTCTCATAAAAAGAACTGTTTAACGAAGCGAGAATTATGCTACAGAGACAGAATTCACCTCACTTACAGACGAAGATAGTCGAGTTTAAATTCATTAAAATCATTTAAACATTATCTTATGTATTATTGCAGTCGTAAAAGGGAGCCAGATAACTAATTCCTGTCAAAGAATTGTACAACACCTATCTATGTGAAAGTGAAACTACGTCTTGTATATATTTCATTCACTATTCAAGCGACAATTTCTTTGAAAGTGTATGCAAAGAGTATTTCGGTATGTGATTCTTTTTCAGTATTTTGCGTTTCCATGTGTGTCTTGTGTCTTATGCCTTGTGTACAGTTATTTTATTGTTTGTTTGTTTTTTTGTGAAGTGAAGGGTAATATAATTTTATATAAAGTGTTTATGCAAGTGTTAAAACGTAACTGCAGTTGTTAGGTAATCACGTAATTGCTAAAGGTAGAGCAAGTGATAGAATTTTTCAATGCAATGTATAAATGCTAGATTAGAACTGTATTCAGCTATTTAACAGAATATATTCTGAACGCTGTTCATAGTTAAAAGATTAACTTGCCTATGTTTCTTTTATTACAAAAGCAGGTTAAAAGACGAACCCACTCCTGTAGGGCAGTTAGGACATATAAAACTATTCCTAATTTTTGGTGTGACATCATAAGTCACAGATCAAGTAATACCACAAGGTTACTTGAGTGACCCGCTGTAGGCTTTTTAGAGAATAGTGAAAAGATAGAACGGTCACAATATGGATTTCTTGTAATATGTTACTCTGAACTCTATTTCTGAACAAAATTAGTAATCTCTCTTTTAAATCTATTGTTGTACGTGGAGATTTCAATATTGACTTTCTGAGCGACTCCCACGAAAAAGAGCAGTTTCTCAATTTAATTCATTATTTTAATTTAGATATTACAGTGAATGTACCTACACGGAATACACATAAATCACAAACAGCAACAGATCAAATTATAATTAACAAAACCACAACTAGATATGAAATAATAACGAGTCCGTTAGTGACCATGATGCACAAATTCTTACAACTACTAATAACATGAATACCGACACAAATAAAACAGGTATGTGTGGAGCATTTACTAAAGTTTTCATAAAATTATTTACGGACTACTTGCTGAAGGAACCATGGGACGCAGTTTATTACACTGTTGACACAAATGAAAAATATAATTTATTTTTCTCAAAGCTTTCATTTCACTTCGACGTGTGCTTTCTTATAAAAAAAAGAGAAAATTAAACATTTCACGAAAAAGTAATACTTGGATTACACAAGAAATTAGCACATCGTGTAAACACAAACGTATGCTCTACTTTATTTCTAAACAACATAATGTATCACCCGTTTTCAACGTCTACTTCCGAGAATATAAAAGAATTTTAAGGGAAATAATAGTCCAGGCAAAAATATTGAAAAATAATGAGGATATTTTGAACGCTAGAAACAAAATTAAAGCAATGTGGAATAACGTAAAAAATACGACCACGTCATCACGATATTTCGTAGAGAATGTTGTTTTAAAGGTTAAAGAAAGAGGAAACAAGTAATCCAGAAAAAGTTGCGACTTTTCAACACTTTTTGCGAAAACCAACACTTTTCTAGAATTGCAGTTGATCCCACGAAGGGACTAAATCCACAAAATTCAACATCATATATCAAAACAATTTCGGCACGAGGTTTATTTCCGAAACGTCTTCCAACAAAATGCTCAGAATAGTCACTAGACTAAAAGATAAATACTCATCTGATTTAGATGATTTTCCGGATTGTTTATTAAAAACGTGTGCACCTGCCATTATAAACCCATTAACTCACATTTTCAATGGTTCCTTGTGCACAGGAATATTTCCAGATATTTTCAAAACAGCAAAAATTAAGCCACTTTTTAAAATGGGAACAAAAATGAAATTCAAAATTACCGGCCAATTTCTCTTTTGTCAGTTTTCTCAAAACTATTAGAGGCATTTCTATACGCGAATGAAAACATTTTTCAGAAAAAACGAAGCGTTTTCAGACTCGCAACACGGTTTTAGAAATTTAAAATCTACGGAAACTGCCATTTTTTTCTTTTCTTAAAGATGTTGCTTCATCAATGGACCAAAATGAAGAACCCATTGGGATATTTTTAGATCTTTCGAAAGCTTTTGACGTTATTACCATAACATCTTGCTCTCAAAATTGACTTTTTATGAAATTCGTGGTATTGCCCTAGATTGGATAACCTCGTACCTTAAACATCGATCTCAAAGAGTAGAAATACCATTCTGGCACCAAAGGACATTATTTACTTATCTTCCCAATTCTTTGCCAATTGAACATGGGGTCCCACAAGGTTCGATCTTAGGACCTTGTACGTCAACGATCTGCCCTCATCTATTAAAAATGGAAGAACAGTTCTGTTTGCCGCTGACACTAATGTTCTTTGCAAAAAATAAACAATAAATAGCACATTTTGAGAAGTTACAAATTCGTTTTGTAATAACAAATAAATAGTTAACGAAGGAAAAACTATATAATGCAATTTTTCAAATCGACAATCATATGCTCCATTGAAAATGAACAATATGCAATTAGCCGATGTTAAGGTAACAAAATTTCTAGGTCTCTCAATTCAGTCAAACCTCAAATGGGATGTACATATAACAGAATTAAACACTAAATTAAGCTCATTATGCTACGCATTTAGAATTCTTTCAAATTCTGTCAGCCTTCATGCAGCTCGTTGCGTGTATTTTGCAAATGTACATCCCGGCGTGAGATATGGCACAATATTCTGGGGAAGCTCATCCTTTAGTGCCCAGACATTTAGGTTGCAAAAGAAAATTATCCGAATAACAAAAAAATCTCATCCACGTAATCCGTGCAAGCCTCTTTTCATTGAGCTTGGAATCTTACCATTGCTTTGCCTATTTATTTACGAATCTGTAGTATGTCACAACTGAATAACATAACGGTGGGAACATATTTTCATGTAAGCTGCATAAAGGCTGACAGAATCTGAAAGAATTCTGAATGTGTGACATAATGAACCTAATTTTTTTCCATTTGAGGTTTGACAGAATTGAGAGACCTAGAAATGTTGTTACTTTAACATCAGCAAACTGCATATTGCTCATTTCAATGGAGCATGTGATTGTCGATTTGAAATGCAAAGATGCATTTACAGTTTTTTCCTTCGTTAACTATTCTTTTGTTATTAAGAAACCAATTTGAAATTTGAAATCTTACTATTTTATTGTTTCTTTTTTGCAAAGGACATTCGGGTCATCTGCAAACAGAACTGTTCTTACATTTTTATAGACGCGGGCATATCGTTTACGTCCTATCCTCATCCGTAACTTGCACGCACTTACGCTTACTTGCACTACACTACCACACTTCCTAAGAGACGGGTCGGGAGCTTAGAGCTGGTCTCGGCTGAGACAGTGCCCCGCTAGTGGGAGATACCTGCTTGAGGGAAACCCCGCAAGGTGACAGGTCGGCGTCGCATCTCGCCATCCGAGAAAAACACCGCCACCTCCCGCGCTAAAAAACCTGCACTACATTTACGAGACTAATGAACTTAGCAGTTGATGCGCTCGGAATCATAAGTCATTCAATCAAGATAGAAAGCACGTGATTATAAAACCAACATCAGAAGGAGGTGCAGTTGTGCAAAAGCACTACAATTTACAAATGTTAAGAAATGCAATGTTCATTTCCATTCGAACTGTTTTCAGTCGTCTCAAGTTAAGAAGAATGGAGACCCTAAGGTCTCCAAATTACGTATACACAAAATTTTTCGTACATCGACGATTGGTTAAAAAATATTAAGTTTTTTTTATCCTTTCTAGTGTAGTATCAGGGTAAATACATAATATTATTAAAATATATTATTTCAATGCTTGGTCCTTAATAGGTTAACATAATCTTAATCAACGGAGAGCCAAAGATTGCCAAGCACTGCCTTTTATAACTTTTGTACTAGTTATGGTACTAGCCATCTGTTTATTTGCATATTGCTATCCCATGACCTTTGTCACCTCAGTGTACAATTGTAATTTTTTCCGACCCGAAAGGACAATGTTTCGATCTGGCTGAACACCTCTTGAGCCATTTTCACTGGGAACTCTATAGATTAGAGAAACATGGAGGATCCGAGACAAAACTAATCTGAATATGGGACAACAATTGAAAGGAGTTAAATTAGCGTTTAAATAAAATTGTGTGCATATTGAAAACCATTTACTTAGAAATTAAGTTATAATTATAGATATGCCTAAAACTTACAGCTAAGAATACAATATACTTGAATTTCTGAATTGTCCATTGTAGCATTATTGGAGGTATAAAATTACGAGTATAACATGTACTCGTACCTTGAATCCAGTCCACGCCGTGAACGTTTATCAACAATTCACTTTCACCTGAGCCACCTGTGGGGAGCATGACTACAACACGTCAAATTCTTGAATTTTTTTAATTTGTTGCGTCTACAATTTTGATGCAACGCGTTTCGAAGCCCGTTAAGGGGTGTTGAGCATTTTGCGCTGGGGAGTAATCCTCCATTAACTTCCTGTCATGTCACGTCACGTCACGTCACGTCACGTCACGTCACGTCACGTCACGTCACGTCACGTCACGTCACGTCGTACTCAGATGTCAAGACGACCGCTAGGTAGCATCTCCACGTACGCGCCTCCTGCGCCACTACCCAGCGGCCAGAATTGGGAACGAATTAGGAAAGGGGCAGGGTTTAGAACACTTCACAGGGCAAATGGCAAGGGACTTCGTTATGTGCCACGAGCGAGCTTTACATAAAGTTATGATCGCTCGACATAAAAGAATGTCCGTATAAGACGACAGAACCACACGTGATAATAGCAAATATGCTTTATGTAAAGATATTTGAAAAACACTAAGAAATTGCACTAGATTATAACATTGATAGTTTTGAAGTAGTTTGTATGCCCGGGTGACGCATATTATTCTTAAGAGGTTGTAGATTACGAAGATGTGTAATGGTATTGTGTAACAACAGTTTGATGGACATGACGTCGTGGCTTTGGGGGCAAGGGAAAGACTGGGCAGCGTGCTCGTTGCAGCCGTAAAATGGAAGTTTCTTGGAGGATGTTGCGCACTTTACCGCTGATGACGAAGCGCGTTCGGAATGCAAGCAGCTTAGCGATTGTAACATGTTCATTACCTACGAAATATATTAATTGACAAAAATTTAGTCACGATTCACAGATTAACTTCTTTGTGATTGTGTTGCCTGACGAAGAGGCAATTTCTTGTACACGTTCATTGAAGGTGTCGTGGTCAGATAAATATTTTTTCTCAATATCGCCAAACAAATTTCATAGATCGTTGTGCTTTTCAACGAAAATGTGATTGGTGATGATACACTGCCGCCTGTGTCGCTTTAATATACTTAAAAAACACTTAAAATGAATGAGCAATTGCATGATTCCTAAAACAAAAATATTATTAAATGAAATACCTCTGAGTCCATTGAGTTCTCCAACCCAACAATGTTCATCCTTTTGGCTCACGATTGTGATGATATCATTTTTACGAAAACCAAGTTCGTCATCATCATGGCGTTCAAAATCTAGACAGATACATACATTCACAAAATGAAACATCAAAATAATGCATACTTCAAATTTTTTGAGCAATTATAGCAGAAAACACATTACTCACCTAGAAGAGCTTTTGCTCTACGTTTGCGATTCTGGGATACATTAACATAGTTATCGTGATCTTGAGCATGACTTTCCATTGAATAATCAGGCACAAGGACGACTTTGCAAAGTTTAGGATCAACGGATATAAAATGTCTAGCCACTTGCAAAATAGCTTCTCTTAAATCAACTAGAATTTCTGAAACAAAAACAAGTAACTGAATATTCATTTTACTTTTTTAGAAACTTGGTGATCACACATTTTACAAGATGGAATAGCTTTCAATATATCATTTTTTTTCAATAGGTAACATTTTTACATGTTCAATTTTTTTTTATTTACATTGTAGGCAAAACCTTCAATTCTTCTAAATTTTTAACAATTTGTCTAAACTCGCATTTAACAACCTCTATGGATCGATGAATCTAAATTCAATAATATCATCTTGAAGATTTTTATCTGTTATTATTTTTGTTTTTATCATATTCTTCAAAAATGTGTTCACATTTTTTAATTTATGATTTGTTCATGTTGATGTATTTGTTTTGCATGAATTTGATCAATCATGTTTTGTTTTAAATTTTAAATACTTTTCAACTGTATTGGGTGTAACTATAATACCTGACTAATCTTCAGTGTTTTAATAACGAGAGTTAACATAGTACCGAGCCATATTTTAAGTTATGAAAGAGGATGGGAATAAAATTTGGAGGTCGTAAATGTAAATTACAAGTCTTACATGCTGCACATTTTATTTTACCAGTCAAATGATCATCATCTATATTTTTAATTTCATGGTATCTAAATTTAGGTTACAAATATAACAGGTAATAAGTTTTGAAAATTCTAGAGGACATTCTAATTTAATATTTCTATTTACATATACTTCACAATATTTACCTAATCTCACATGTTCTTCAATAAGATCTACTAATTCATCAATATTTTTATTTCGAATTAAATGTACTTTTACCCAGGATCAAAATCATTTTCTAAATCGCAAACAAAACAAAGTTGTAGGTTGATGTTCATGAATTTACTCTGAATGAAGTAATTTCTCTTGAGGTTGCTAATGTGTATTCAAAATCACAACATACTACGTAAGGATGAAATTGTTCAGCTCCGAAAGATTTATATTCTCGTAGTTTAGGAATTTCAATACATGTTTTATTTTATTTTTTTTGTTTATTATAGTCGCATCAACCAAAGGTTCTTAGCGACTTTTCAGTATTTTACATATTACACTTACATTACATTACTTACATTACCTACATTACATTACATTACTTACATTACATTACATTACTTACATTACATTACATTACATTACTTACATTACATTACATTACTTACATTACATTACACTTATATTTTTTATTTTGTATACATTGACGAATGTGTTTAATTCATATTAACTTTCATTCTTCCTACAACATTTTAAGCAATAATGTTTTACCTTCTTAGAAATTTGACCTTTTAACCCAGTAAGTCCTATTGTTACCTTTTGGGAACACGTAGATTTTTCTTTATTGGAAGCAGTCTAAATCTCCCCTGATACTGGTTTCATTATCAGGAGATCGAGATCTGCTAACTCAATTCGCTACTTTTGATGTGAATGTGAGTTGCTGGAGGAGTTAGCAAATCCAAAGTTTCCAAGAAGGCGTTCCGAGGCAATAATTTATATTTTTGTTCAGAATATTTTTCTACGAAAATCTGTGGTATGTAATAGGTATGTAAAGGAAACATTGAACAATAATTTTGTGGTTATAAATAATCGCAACTTCCATTTATACAGAGTGTGTGAAAGTTTATTTTACGATGTTCCCAGTTGAGAACATTGGGAAGATACGATGCATTTTTGCCCCACGAATTTTTTGTTTGTATTATTACTTTTTTGTTTTGTGGCAATTTCTTATTGCTCATAAGCTTTCTGATTTTATTATTTTTTATATGTACACTGTCTTTCATGAAATATTTAATAATTGAGGAAATTCCAAACGTAATGGAAGAAATTACAGATGAGGTCGATCTCGTTATTCTGCCTCCCGATAGTGGTGACGGGGCGCTTACCGACGAAGATATGAGAGAAGTTCGTCTAAAGAAATGCACTTTGGATGAAATGAAAAATGCAGATAAACTGGAGAGAGGTATTTATGATTTAAAATGTAACGGAGAAATTTTTGCTGTCAAATGGAAAGAAAACAAAGTGTGCCTTGCTTCAAATTATTTTTTCTTTCAAATTTTGGAAGGGATGCTGTTAACTCTTATTGTATAAAATGACAAACACCGTATTATATTCTTTTGTTTTTTTTTAACTTATACAATTGTAATTTTTTGACATACCTCCCTTAATATTTACATTACCGCCGACTTGTATACATTATTAGACGGTATTTGTGAGTACACGTGCTCTAAATGATGTCTTGTAGAGTTCCTCGAAAGCGCAAAAGTATTCTGAAAAATTTAGCTCGCAGTTTTACGTTTTCAGAAACACTCAAACGCCAGTTTCTTAATTTTTTCAACGAATATCTGACGAAATGACGAGGTTTTACTCTTCTATAGTATTCTTAAAGTAGTGTTTCAGTTCTACCATGAGGGGTGAGAAAAATTGAAAAAATTATCTTTAGATGGCAACGGATAGCAGCTGGGAAGAAGGTGGAGCAAAACCGAAAATATAGCCCAGAGCAAAGAAATTAGGAAACGAACTAGTACAAGGTCAGTGACATTCTGTAGTATCACTAGTTTATTTTATTTTACAAATCATACTACTGATGCTATAATTGGGGCAGACGTTCTCGCATCCTCTATAATGGAAGTATAGAACTGAATTTATCTTAAAAAATGTGATTCCAAGGAATTCCAATTTTTACCCAGTCATCCTTTAAAGCAGTCCCGTAAACTGAGGTGACTTGGTGGCTCAAGAATGATCAGTAGCAGCGATAACGAAGGTGGAGCGGGAAATATAAAGCGAAAAAGGGCAGGGAGCAAGCGAGCCAATCAGTATTAGTGAACGTGGTAAGGCCATTTGCAAAGTTGCCTATTTGCGAACCACAGTCCCAATGCCGCATCGGATTTGGAATTCTCGCACCTCCTCCTCACGAGGTCCAAAAGTTGGCATAGCAAAGTTTAAAAAAATTAAATTAAACTCAATCGCTTATTTTGTTGCTAATTTGTTACGGAAACAAATTGTCGCTCATTTGACCCTGATAAGCATTCGGCTAACTTGTCATCAAGTTAGCAACGCAATTACCAGAAGATCAAGAAATTGTAGAGATAAATAAAAAAATACTATATGGGAATTTGTCGCTTTTATATTGCTTAATAGTGTGGGGGTGGACTTTGGAAGGAAAGCTCTTCAAAAGAAAACATAGGTTTTGAACAATAACAATTTCATTAATAACTTCCTACACAAAGCATTCCCTGTTTACCCCAATCCCGTAACATCCACTTTCATAAGTCTTTCGCACGGCACGTTTCTTCGCCGCTGCCGAACGACCTTCAACCACACAGTCCTTCGCTGCCGACGGCCAAACGCTCACTGTTCTCTGCGCGCTGCGCCAGCCAGACAGCGCCGCCAACCTCAGCGCAGGATACGCACAATCCCACAATACTTCCCGAAAAATAAATTTTGTTGTTTTTCAACTAACACCGGAAATGCGAAATTTCGCTAAATTCATATCAGGAAAATCGACGATAAGAAAACCATAAATTTCAGAGATAAATAAAAAATAACTACATAGGAAATTCGCGCTTATTTGTTGCTAGATATTTCCCAAAAAAGAAATTTGGTTGCTCTTTAAACAATACTGGAAAGCAATTTTCCGCTAACTTGATGAGAAGTTAGCAAGAGAGAAAAGTGAAAAATAATTACATAGTAATTTGTCGCTTTTTTGTTGCTCAGGAGTGCCCGGAAGAGAAATTTTGTTGCTCTTCACCTATTACCGGAAATGTAAAATTTCGCCAAAATACCGGAAATACGAAATTTCGCTTCTTTCCGGAGGGTGGAGGGCCTTCAGCCTAGGTGTGTCAAATGTACTGACCATCACCACTACTCCGAGTGTACCAACACCAAATTTGCCCCTCCTAAATGCGTGAATTGAGGTGACGAACATATCGCCAACTACAAAGACTGCAGCATGAAAAAGGCAACAGATCCAATGAATAAGTCAAAAAATAAACCCACCTTTTAACACGTCCAACCAAACCAATATTTACGCTAACAATTTACTCGATAGGCCAATTCCATTAAGGCTAAACGTACCGACACTAGTTCAATTTGTCGCCACCTTGTGGCAGCACCAAAATAAGCAAAATTTACTTGACCGATAACGTCTGAACAAATTGTCTGATTTTCGATCTGTAAACGGCAGTGGACTCCTTTTTAAAACAGAATTTACGCTACGAAGTCTTTTTTCAAAAAAGATTTCAAAAAAAACTTTTTAAATTTTTCTCATAGTTCCGGGAAGAAATTAAAAATACTGGCTTAAAGCGCGATGACGACGTGCTTCCGCCGTGTCAATCATGCAAATCGGATGAATAGGAGCGGCGTAAAGTGAACTTTCGGAAAAACATCTCACCCACCTTCCCACTCCACGCCGTTGCGTCACCCGACCCTTGTGAACGTCGGTAAAGCTAGCATCCCCACTTTCGAAAAACTGAAAACATTTTGTGCCATAATTTTGGGCTAATTTCAGCCCCCATTCAAAAATTTTAGGCTACCTCCCAACACCCCGAAATTAAAACAAATCCCCCACTTCTCAAATCAAAAATTTTTGTACGCTGAAAAAGTGAATTTTGGGCTCCCGGGCCACTTTTCGAAATTCCGAAACACCCCTAAATAAGAAAACCAAAAACAAACACCCCAAATTCTCAAAACTCAAACATTCTTGCGCCATAATTTTGGCTAATTTTGTGCTCTTCAGTGACACCAAAAACATTATTTTTGATACCTAAAACCTCCCAATTTAAGATTACAAATATAGGGGGAGGTTAAGTTACTACCCCGACTTACTCAAAATTCAAAATTTTTTGCATGATCTAAACAATTGAATATTGGTTTTTCTATGGGCCACTATTACAATTTTTAAACTCACCCCTAACTACGAGGGAGAGAAATGAGAACCACCTAAATATTTCATAACTAAGAAATCATGCACCATAATTTCGAGCCTTTAACGACACCGATATCATTTTTTTACCCACATTTCGAGTACTGTAATGGATCGCGAATCCTACTACTTATCTACTAATATTTTAATATTATGACACTCCTTTATTGGCACCAACTGTAACGCTCTCCTCTTCTACTACCACTACTATCTCCCATTTACTCTTCTTCCTATACTCGACTTGGGCTGCCAATTTAACAAACTTTCGAATACACTTGGGTGCGTGGTTTTTTAACTCGCGTGTTCCTTTTAACCCGGCTTCATCTTTTATTCATGCCCGTCCGCTATTAAATTTACAAAACTTTCTAATTTTTTTTACTTCCTTTGATGGGCGTGAGGCTGTGATTGCCCTATACAGGGCTTGAAACAAAGTACTTAGGCACGCGGGTGTAGGTCAGCATCTAGCTACTTAAAACACAACACATTTTGCGGGTTTACTGACGAACCTGAAGATGTTCATCATTTATTACTTTTCTCTTTAGTAATTCCTATTTTTGCTAATCCCAAACATTACGCACACAAACGGGGTTGCTGCCCTCTAGTCACACACACAAATACACCCCATGGCGGATAAACAATGCAATAACATAAGCAAATAAATATGACACCAAAACAAAAAAATACTACTTATTCACTCTGATAAATTTACAACATATACAAAAAAAAACTCATTCACACCGAATGAGCATTCTGTCGAAATCAATTATTGAATTACGCTAATTATGCTACTACAGAACTTGATCTTCGACAAATGCTCTTCATGGATTTTTTTTGTTTTCAAAACAAACGAATCAAACAAACAAATAAACATTTATCTGTCACTTCCCTTTCGCCGACTTGATGTTGCGACACGCTGCGTACATCATCGTCGTCCGTTTGCTATCTCTTCACACAGCGCGGCTTCTCCCAGTTTTTATAAAATCGCACCTTTCCACCGCGTTGCACTGCCGAGAAATTCCACCAATCGCTTAAAGGAAATTTAGTCTTATTTCGTCAACTCCCGCGATGAACGAACGTTACAAGTTGCACGAATAATATCGCGATTGCATTTCCAGCTACCGTCCGCGACACACGAAATTAGTGTTAAATCACTTCTTTGTCCGGTTGAAACACGAATAAAATGTTATGCACTCGTTGCGCAATTCTATTTTTAAAACATTCATTACGCGAACTTCGCCTCCGACCGACCACAACACTGCACATCTGAGTCCCAGCGGTTCTACCCCTCTTCTTTTTGCCCATTGTTGTCCGGATCTTTTATTTACTTCTGGCGAACATCCGCCGATAGCTCGCCCGTAGCCGCAAATGACATTATAAAACTTTTCTTTAATTCGTGCTCGTCAGCATTATTATGCTTCGTCATCGCTTCCCACTATTATTTCTTGTTTCTTCGCTAATTATTATACTATTTCCCTTTTCTTCCTTAGTCTCATTTCATTAAATTCTATTAATTTCTCGTGACGTACACTGTGACGTCAACGCGATGCGTCATTTGTTCCGGGTTTATTTCAATTATACAATATTAATTTTAATTTTGACGCGCTTCCTCGGTACTTCTTGAAACTGCGAGTGTTCCCATAATTTTTCATAAATTTTGCCCTATCATTTCCGAAAGTCTCATATTGATATCTTTACGCGTTTTCTTGATATTTAATAAAATTACTCTTTTGCCTTAAGCTTTGCCATAACAACAATGGTTCTCGTATTCTAGTTTAATCACCAAAAATACAATTCCAATTCTGTCCAAATCTCCTGAACCTCTGACTCGATTTTTATGATTCCACCTTCTACTAGTTCCGAAAATTATGTATAATTGAGTGTTAATGTCTATTTCCATTTTCTATCACGCATTAGTTTAATTCAATAAAAATATTTATGCGCGATGTCGCCGTCTTTTGTCTTCTCAAATCTAAATCTTGATATTTTCCTGCCAAGTTTACACACTTTAAACCCAAAACTGTTCTGAGGGATTATGTATCATTACAGTACAAACACCCAAATTCAACTTAGCAAAAAAGGGGATTGAAAAGCTCCACATGCTCAGAACTAGAAAATCAGAAGAAATGACACACCCACGATATTACGTCGTCAGCCACATTCATGGCAATGCTGTTACGCGAATGTAGAACTACCTCCACTTCGTTGAGTCTCAGCACACCGTGTCGTAAATCCAACTTACACCCATATATCATTGGCCCATATGGCGGATTCGGCGAAATAACGGTCAGCGTACCGGACTGTTGGATCCGAGATTGCGGGTTCAAACCCGATCGAAGCCGTGGATTTTTAAGGGCGAAAAAATCCTTCGAACGCCTTTCTTCGGAGGGGAAGTAAAGCCGACTGTAGGAGATTTACTGCATGTAAAAGATCCTCAACCCCCAAACAAGCCTCTGAGCGAAATTGAGATCCGCCTGTTTCGTCGCCCAACATAATACCTCCTTTCTCCGGTAGGTGGTGAAAGGAGCGTAGCGAAATTTGCGTGGTTAGACGGAAAAGCGGGCCTGATGGCCCGAGTCTCCCCACGTAAAATAAGGCATTAACTTAACTATGTCATGATATCCATTCCTAAAATTACTTCTTCTATGTCAGCGACCAGTAGACGATTGAAAGCAGCAGTTCCAATGGCAAGGAAGGCATCCATTTCTCCAACAACACTGGCCGAGTCAGCAGTGGCTGTTCGAAGCTTCAATTTGGACGGCATAAGAGATGACTTGGCAAAATCTGTTCTTATAATGCTCTTTGTTGCACCAGAATCCAGAAGTAAGACGCATAGCCTTCCATTTACGAGTGCATCTACGTAAACACTGTCAGGACGGTGTCGAATGGACTTGACGTGTATTTCGTAAGGTGGAGCTCTAGTTTCACAGGCCGGTAGATGCCCCCTTCCATCAACCTGCTTTTGTTTCCCTGCTGGCTGCTGTGTTTATGAACAGACTGCTGCTCTCCTTGTTGCTTCAGTGGACGGTCACATAGACTTTTCACGTGACCTAATTCTCCACAATTCTAACATCGAGGTTGTCGCCTTTGACTCTAGAAATGCGTGCGTCTAACAACCTCTCCATCATTACCTCAAAATACTCTTCGTTACATGTATCTACATCGGGCTGCAGTGCTCGCACTCGCAGATATTTATTTTATTAGTCAAAAAGAGTAAAAAACTGTATGTGCCGTATGAGGGAGAACACCACGTTTCGATGCTCTTTTTGCAACCTGAAACTCTAGTGCTTGACTTAATGCATCAACTACGGTTTTCGGTCAGGCCAGCCTTAACGCCCGTTGGATTTCTGCATCATGGAGCGCTTCAATAAAGCAGCAGACGGATGTGCGTTGCAGGGATCTTTCAGAGCATCAGGGTCCGAAAGGCGCACCAATCGACAAACATCAGCATCCAGTTCTTGAAGACATTCTCCAGGGTTCTGAATGCGATTCCTAAGCTGAGTAAAATATGTTTCTTCTAGGTGTGCTTGCCCGTAACGTGCTTTGAGTCTCTTGACAATTTGCTCGAAGTTTGTCTGTTCTTCGGTCGATATTGTCTCTAGAATATAAACGGTGTTGCCATACAAAGCCACAATACGGGCCGCAGCACATTCTGCCGCGGATCAGCCATTTACCTTTGCAGCAGCCATGAATTGTTTCATGTAATTTGGCCACGAAGATGTGCCAGCAAAGGTGGGTGGTTTCACTCGTGCCATTTCCAGTGGTTCCTGTACGGTGTTTATATTTGATTTTGCTGTTGGGAGACTAAAATCATTTAGCTTCCCTTCGAATAGATTTAGTAATTTTTCCTCATTCTTCAAAATGTTCTCATCCATCTTCTCAGTTTTTTCTTCGTTCAAATTATCTCCTCCATTTTTTCTTCGTTCAAAATTATCTCCCCCATTTTTTCTTCGTTCTTCAAAATTACCTCATCCTTTTCTGTTAACTTTTGTTCTAATATTCTGGAATTTTCCTCTTAATATTTTGGTTACGTCCGAAAAGTTTTCGGTTGTCTGGAAGAGAAAATTCTGGATCCTCTCCTGCTGCCTTCATGGCGTTAGCAAGACGTTCTTGTAATATTGCTTTCATTCTGGTAGTGTCTTGTTCCCTTTCTTCTAACTCACTTCAACTCCGTCACTTTCAGATCCCGTACAATGTGTGTGAAAGTAATCTTGATGGTTTTTAATTCACCACGCGTTATACCCTGCACCTGACACCAGTTGTTACGAAACTATGAATAAAAACACATTTTAACAAAAACGTTTATTTTGTTTCTTAAAGGTACGCTAAAAATACTTGATTTATGTACAGATAGTCTTCACTTGATTATTTCTTGACACGCACAGTTTCTCTTTATTTTCACAACACTTCGCTTGATTATTTATTTTCACTGTTCACTTCTTTTGCACTGTCGCACAGTCCTAAGCACTGACCACAGTTCACGGCGCTGGCTACGGTTGACGTCACTAAGCACAATCCACTGCACTGTTATTCACCGCGATGCACACGCTTCACAGCTCAGCTTCCACTTCAGACTGACTCGCGGCCGCCGGCCGCGGCGTTTATACTCGGCTGGCGACCACCTAGATTTTTCTGGAACTTGCAATAAACATCGCGAACACTCCGGGACCATCTAGTTCGGAGGGGGCGCCGGCAGATATCGCAATCCGCGCATACCACGGAACCATCTAGTTCGGGGAGGCGTCGGCAGATGACGAAATATTCGTTACAATATATTTTCCGCAGCATTACATTACTTTCTCTATACTACGTATACTCTGTGTATACACGTACGTATACGAGAAAGTAAAACTAACGTTGTGATGCGGAAAATAGCGAAAGGAAAATTATCTTTCGGATCCCAGTAGGGCCACAAGACAATCGTTTGCCTGTTTACCTCGCTTCCAGCTTGCTCCTCCAACCTCTTACGGAATGCTTCCGTGGCCCTTGCAGCCATCCAGACCAGGGGCGGCAGGGGCGGGTGCATTTTCGGCGGCGACGGTGGAGGCAGCGCGGATTGGGGGAGGGGGGACTATATTTTGCAAACTTTCACTTTACGATGCGCTTATTCATCCGATTTCGACGATTGATATGTCATTGGATTGAAGAAGCACTTTGCCATCGCGCTATAAGCCCACAATTTTTAATTTCTTCTCGGAACTATTCCAAAACTCATTTCTCAATTTTTTTCCAAAAGGGCTTCGCAGCGTAAAATCTATATTAAATATGAATTAAATACCGTTTACTGATTGAAAGTCGGCCCATTTTTTAAGAAGTTATCGGTAAAGGAAATTCTTCTATGATAGTGCTGCGATCTATTGAATTTTGCTACGAGAAGTTTTCGGTACTTGGCCTTAACACAGAGTAGTAAACTACTCATTCATTTTGCGAGAATAATCTCTCTGAATTTCATTGTGAAAGATTATTTTGTAATTTAAAGTGGAGTTATTAGTTGGGAACCATGTTTCAAAGTTGAACGATGTAAATCAGACTAAAAGTGAATTCTGATGTAGGTTTCTTTTTTGAGTAATCTTACCACGAAAAAACATAAATTTTCATCTTGGTTATTACAGCATTAGAAAAGTTTCAATTCATTTAATGCAATTGTTTGTTTTAAATCTTTTTTAGACCAGAACAAAATTGTGAAGCAAGCTCTAGTTAATGAGAGATTTGTAGAAAAGTGCACCTTGTAAAGAGAGAAGTTAATTTTAAATTTTCTTTTCATAACTGGCAGAATTATTGAAAGAGTTTCTGTAGCACAAAGGTAATGCTGATTATATTACAAAAGTGTTTCATGAACTATTGGAGTATATCTGCGTTTCTTTTTGTATTCCATTATATGTTTTTGTGTATTTTCTCGTTTTTATTGAATTCAAGAATAATTGTTTAGGAATTTTTATTGTTCAATTTCACAATCGAGAAAGATCTTATACGCCCCGAGTCCAAAAGCATTCTATACGTTTTTTTAAGCGAGACTGAAATTTGATCAAGACAAAAGATTGTCTGTCGCCTAAAAAAACAATTGCTTGTACTTAATTTAAATGCGGTAATTGATGCGCCACACCCTAGGGCCGACCGGGATATATGTAAAAATTAAGGGTGGCGGTTGCAGCTTGGTACCCACAGCGGCACTCGATTGGATACTTTAACGTTATTTATGTACACGGTACTAATATTTCATTTTGTGGTTTGCAAATTCTCTGGCGTTTCCAACCATCTACAGAGAATAGATATCTGGCAGAATTTTTTTCTAAATTTAATTCAAACTAAATTTAAGAAACTGTTTGTAAAGGAATCCAGAATTATTGTATTTTTGAATTTTTGGATTGAGTGAAGTTACTCAACTGTTTCAAAGTAATCTCCACCACAAATGTACGAATTCCTGAATAGTGATTTTGTAATTGTGTGAATTTTAGAAACATCAGAGAAGACTGTATTTGATTATCGTAAAGAGGCAGTGTAAGTCAGCGAATTATCAAGATTAGGAAATATTTTTGGTGCACAATATGGCAGTTAAGTACAACGTGAGGAGGAAGGTAGTATAGTGAGGATGAAACAGAAGTAGTTCAGGTTCAGGAAGAATTAGAGGCAGCGATGGGACCGGCTGTAGGAATTCACAACCCGACTAGAACGGTAACAGAATCTCCTACCATCAGACGTCACCCCGACTAGAGAAGCAGCGGATATTCAGGGACAGATAGAGAGGGCTAATCAACTCATGGAAGGATTGATGCAACAATTTGTGAGACAGATGGTCAGGAAATTCATACTGCAGGCGCAAACTACATCTGCAGGCCATTCTCAAGTAGCCGAGAACCTTAACAGTAAGTTAGCGGAAAATTATTCTCAATTACCCGAAAAGCAATCTCAATTAGAGATAAGTGATTAATAGGAAATTAGCGGAGAGTCATTCCCAATTAACTGAGAACCCATTGCAATTAGCGAGTAGGTTAATTGAAGGCCAGTTCCAATTAGAAAGTAGGTTAATTGAGAACAAGACTCAATTACAGAATAGGTTGACAGAGAATTTAAACCAAAATTTTAGAAACATTTTCTTAATTAGAAGGAAATCTCAGAGCGGAAATTTTCAACACTAGAAAAACTGAAAAAGGAGTAAAAGGTTGAAATAAGTTAACCTAATAATAACTTAAATAAGTTAATGAACCTGATGGTTCAGGAAACTACTTTCAAATCAATGGTTTCGGAAATGAAGGATACTCTAGAAGACAGCATCCAGACTGCGTCTAATTTATTAACTGATAAAATGCTCAGGAAACTTGCACTGCTCAGGAAACAGCAGTGCAAGGTCATAACAGTAGACACACAATAGTGGAAAATAAGGTGAGGGATTGAATCGTTATGAATAACGAAGTCATAGGGAAAGTTAGCCTTCAGAAACAAAACTCGAGTGTGGGATTTCGATGTTATCGAATTAGCAAATGTGCAGATTAGATTTACCTGTCATGAATGGTGGAACAAATGTATTATAGTATTGAAACATTATTACCATAATTTCACTAACCAAATCTGTATGCCAATGATCAATAACTGATCACTGATTAGCTCTATCAATAAACATCAATGAGCATAATTGCAAAACATTATATAGCACACAAATTAATTTGAAAGTTCTGGACAGGCAAGTTCAAAAATTTCCAACAGAATTCCATTAGTTTTCACAAGGCCTACGTGGGGGTTTAGTAGTATATTCGACATCGTTCTCCTGACTGAGGACTTAATTCAGTCACAGACATTATAATATGATAATATATTAACAGCATTTCCAAATTATTTGTATCAATTCATACAATTTATCATTAATGATAGGAGAATACAATCACTCTCTCGTGAAAACTATTTCTAACCTTCACATCATGAAAACCTATTTAATTACAAAATCCAGCCAGCTGATACTACTACTCAGCGACCGGCGGAAGCGTATTTTTCGCGTAGCGATGGCGACGCTCATTTTTAATTGAAGCTGTCAGAAACATCGTCTGCCTGAACGTGTCCCCGCAGGGGGGGCGTGTCTGCGTAGCTGGACATGATCTCTGGTAGAGAGTTGTAGACGACCACCTGGACCCTAAGTTTCACGGTGTAACTTACATCGTAAGCTGAGTTGTAGACGACCACCTGGACCCTAAGTTTCACGGTGTAACTTACATCCTAAGCTTCAAAAGGTGGAGGCACATTCCTAAAGCCCGTTTTACCGGGTAACCCACCACTTGGGTAAGTGGCGCTGACCCTTTTGCTAGATTGGGCTAAGGGACGTTTGTGAGAACGTACCTGGATCCCACATATAAAAGTCTAGAAGGGGAACATGGATCTCTCTGTCGGGTAGCAATGGTCCTGGCGATACTCACGTCAATAGCCTAAAGGTCTAGATAGTGAGGAGACGGGAAGGAGGCCCCAAGCCGCCCGAACCTTAGTTCGGGTGGTCCCCGGTTGGCCTTGCGGCTTCGTCGTGGCAGTGGACCGATACTCGGGGCAAAGAGGAGGGACTTATCCCGGCGCATGTGACTGGGCATTGATTTGACTCCGGTACTAGCCTGGAAAGCTAGCAGCTCTCAGCTGGCAGGACGGCCCAACACTGGCATTTAATGGAGAGGTTGTCGTAGAACAAACTGCGTTCCGGCGGGATCCGGTTAGCAGCCTGTCGTCGAACATCTGCGGCAGACGGGGCTTCGGATAGAGACACGAAGCCTAAGGTTCCCACCCGGGGAATTTGTGCCCCCTGGTAGAACATGAGTAGAGTGTAGGGTGGGAGCCCACACACGTAATCCATTGAACACTGTACTTTCGATGACGCGAACAGTATATCCCACCAATTCAAATGGAATAAGAGCTGCCATGCAAAATTCATGGTCATGCAACTACTTTACTTACGATATGTCTGCTTCAGGAAGTGATTCGATCTCGTCGTCTGATGCAGATGATTCTATTACGGAAGAAGAACCGCAAGATCTCCAACAATGATGTCGCTTAGAGAATCCGATTACCACATTTGATTCTTTTTTCAAAACATGCGTCACTGCACTCTGCCAATTTTCAGGGATCACATGAAACAATGCCTCCGGGTTGTCCAACTGGCGGCCCGCGAAAGGTTATTAGCCAAACGTGAATATCCCTTACCTCCATGTCGGGAGAGAACATTGCGCACCTAGTGCAGGCGCCCTGTCACGTTTACCATCCCTTTCGTGTAAAAATAGGTTTAGTTTATATTCAATGATTTTTTCTAGTAAATTCAGAAATTCAAAATCATCCCAATGTGTTTCCCTGCGTTATGCATGGCACGGCCTGATATAACGCATGGTTCCACCCCCCCCCCCCGCTTTCAGAGCAGTCGGGACAAACTGACGAGATCAAGACTACGGGGAAGCCAAGTGCGGATGGCCCAAAGAGTAAATACGGCCCGCAACCATATTAAAAGTTTGGGACCCTTGAGGTCTTGCATGTTGGACATCCTTGTTCTAAAACGAAACGAAAAGCAGGGCCTTGCAGACCGATCGGCGGCGCGGCGGTCCCACGAGCCGCGTCCCAGGCGCCTGACCCATGTCGATCAGCACTTTCGTTGGATCGCTGGATGGGATGAAATGACAGAGGCTCCTTACCTTATCATACAGCAACATGCATGCAGTTCACAAGGGTATCATATTTACAATGGTATCGAAAACAGTTACAATAGTTTTGATGCAAGGTTAATTTAACGAACTATGACAGATAAACTAGTTCTTACACAGAACTACAGTCGACTCCGGTTATAGTAAACATCCGGGGACTAATATTTTGGTTCACTATACAAAGGTTCATTATATCCGATGATGTCAAAATTAAACAGAATTTCTCCATAACAATTCATTTTATTAACATAGACATACAGCAAAATGCATTACCAAAGCGAACTTACTATTTCAATATATTTATACTTAAAAAATAATTATTTTCAATTGTTTGTATCGTACATTTCTTGTTAGTAATTTCTCTATATTCTTCTCCAGAGTTCCTGCTTTCTCCATACTTCATTCTGCATTGCCCTCTGTGTCTAAGTAAATTTCGTATTGCAGTCTTGACACCTTTCAATGCGTGGTGTGAATAAAAAGTAAGCAAAAGCTTTGACTGGTAATTTTCAGCAAAAGCTTTGTTTAAGTTGAATAAAAAATAAGCAAAAAAAAACAAATTTTTTGGTAGTGTCTACTATCTAGTATGCCAGTCCAGTGTCACACATTTTGAACTAACCGGTCCGCGGCAATTTATACTCTATGCCAAAATTTATCCTTATCCGTTGAAAACTGTAATCTGTAATAAAAAAAAATTGCCGCGGACCGGTTAGTTCGACCCTAAGTATTTTAAACTAAAAGGTCCGCGGTAATTTTTTTTATTACAGATTACAGTTTGCAACGGGTAAGGGCAAATATTGCCATAGAGTATGACTTGTTACGGCTATTGGTTGAGGAGGTAACGTGTCTTTTCCTTGCGCAGGGAGCTTCCAACACTTCAATTTCGGGGGTACGAACCTGGGTATTTTAAATTAACTGGTCGGCGGCAATTTTTTTTTATTACAGATTACAGTTTGCAACGGGTAAGGGCAAATTTTGGCGTAGAGTATGAATTGTTACGGCTATTGGTCTTGGACGAAACGTGTCTTCTTCTTCTTGACGACGCTCGCCATAGGAACGTAGGTGTTAGTTTTCGTTTTTATATCTTTTGAAAGAATGAAGATATCAATGTGATTTCTTCACTAATCGTTTATAAATAAAATGCGGCAAATTTGGAGTACTGTTTGGTGTATATGCTTACATTATTAGCGGATTTAGATGTGTGGTACGGCTAACTTCCAATGGAAGTTAGTATGAACATCGACTTTTTTAATTGGCCTGCTAACTTTAAGCGTTGCCCCCTTTTTTAAAGGTAACGGTCCGTTACCTTCACCTCAGGGGAGACGTCTTCTATTGTCACCTTTGACCGATATTTTTTCAAGTTGCCTAGTGTTGGAATTTGTGGCACTGAGGCGATACACGGGGGAATTCATTTCCAGTTGCATTTCCTACGTACACTATAACCGAGGCTCAGATTCATTGTAACCGAATATTCTTATGCTTAATTGTAATGTAAGTGAAATGGGACCAGTGCCTTAAGTTCATTATAACCGGAGTCGATTGCTTTTACTATGCGCGCACGTTTTCTTGACCCTCCAGCTGCCTAGTTCTCTCAGCCCGGCATAGCACGGCCCAGTAGAAAATATGAGCTCCACTAGGAACGTCACGGCTCAGTGTGCAGTGCTGCCCACCTTCCTTTTCAATACGGACTTCCTAGTTTTCACTCTCTCTTTCTATCGACCTGTGCGTATCATGTTCCTTCTAGTTACTCGACTATTTCTATAGCTATAAATTACCCCTTCAGAATTAGGAAAAAAAACTTGGGTTGTTTCTCATTGCTACGTAGTTCAAAGCGCGCTGTTACGTTCAGTATTCGGTCGATGTAGTTGACAGCACTGCGCAGCCGGGACGTAGACAGAACCCGCTTCTCCCCGCACCCCACGCTGTGGAAGATCACGAAAACGTGGCGAAAAGTTAGCGTCAGGATCCCGAGAACAGCAGAGGTCATACTGTATACCAATGAAAATCATTGTAACACACGTGTAACCGTTTACATCAGAATTTTTCTAAGGGCGAAGGATAATAACAAACACTTCTTTAATTTAAGAAGTTTTGATCGCTGATTATGGAACTCAAAATCTGAAAGCTCACTACAATGTAATCAAGGCAGCTTTGTGTGAAATTATTCTTGATTTTCTGTATCACGTGCTGCAAATATTGTAACAGTTAAATTTATGTTTGTTTCATTTGTAAAAGGTTTAATCATTAAAATCATTACAAATTACAGAGAATCGTTATGAAGAATACTGTAAATACCTGTTTGACGGATGTTTTTCGACTTCATGTCTTCTTCATTTGTTTCTTCTCCAAAAAGAAGAAGTTGTATAACCGATTTTGATTTCTTGACTTGCCTCCTGGAACGCAAGTACAACCACCAATTAACATAATACCGCTCAAGCATCAGAGCAGGAATAGCCAACAATCGAAACATGCGGCGTTTGTCTATTTTCTCAAACAACACTGACTGTGATTATTACATCAAAATTCCACTAATAGAATGCGCAAATCAGGTTATATAAGATTTTAACGTAGAGAGAGTTCCAGTTGTCCCTTTTTTTCATTACACTTTCGCAAACGTTTTGGTGTAAAGGGCGCAAAAAACCATCATTGGTTTTCCTTTACGTCGTTCATTTACGCCCATATCAAATGATTTTTAAAACATTTTGCTAGAATTGTCATTGAAATCAGTAGTCACTATAATTAGTAGCTAGTTAAAATTGTAATTGATAGTATTGGCAACATGAGAAAACTTTACAATTTACAAATACCATCGGTTCCTACGACACACGTATTCATAAAAAATTATGTAAAAACTTAAATTTACAAATAAAAGAAGTGTCTGTACAGAGGCCATGTGTCGTATAGGGTTAAATATGCTCATGAGCATCTGTTCTCAGATCTTATCATATTTCCCCGACGGAAGCCATCTCAGTGATTAAACGTCTAAAATTAAAAAGAAGTCTTCGGATATCGATGGTATTAACAATGCAATATTTCAACTGCAATATTGAATGCATCTTTACGATGCAATTATTTTCCTACTGTTTGGAAAAAGAGCTGTCATTTTACCAGTCTGCAAACAGGGGAAAAACCAAGGATAGTTGAAAACGTTAGACCTATGTCTGCTTCCAATTTTATCAAAAATCCTCGAACGTCTAATCCATACAAGACTAATAAAATTTATCAACAATATAAAAGCAATCCCATCGGAACAATTCGGTTTCAAACCAAACCATTCCACCACCCATCGATTATTGCTTATCACTGAAGCCATAGCTAACGTTTTTCACCAAAAGAAACAGTGAAAGTTTTTCTTCATGTAAGTGAGGCTTATGACCGAGTTCGGCATCAAGGCCTCCTATACAAAATGCTAACTTTAGGTATACCCAAATACCAAAGATCACTGAAGTTTTCCTTACTTTTAACAGATCGTTTGTAGTTAAAGTCAACACAGACACATCTACTCTTCACACTATTGCCGCAGGAGTACCACATGGTACCAATGCCGTTTTAACCGTCCAAATTGGATGAATAAGTGCGTCCTAAAGTGAAATTTGGCAAAATATGACCCCCTCCCCCATGCCGCGCCGCCGCACGTTGGTGGATTTTCCCGAAATCCTGGCCAAAACCTCAAAAATGAAATCGCGTTTACTGAACTTTTGGAAATACTACGACACACTGTATACTTGGGGGCATCTGTTTCTGCCCACTTCGTGTCTCTGGGTCAATTCCCTTGACACCAATAGCCACCCGAACTTACCCCGCTCGGTAGACCTGCAGTGTGAGAGTAACATAGCGAGACAGTCTATATTTGTAAGTGGTGGCCATACAAAGTTCTGCACAGAAAACTGGCAGTATGGATTCTCTTCCTGAAGGTTTGTAGAGTATTTTCATGTTTGTTTTATAATGCATTAATGCATAATACCGACGTGAGATGAAATATACGAAATTAATACAATAATTTTAATTTCTCGTAAGTTCACGTAGGCTGAAAGTTACCAATTTCGCAGAACTCTGCAATGTTTTTAATATCATTTACCAGCTGAATCTATCTTCTTTTGAATCCAGTTATAAAAGCATGCCCCAACTTGCCCCATTAGTAAATACAAAAGAATTAACTTTTCGTCGAGCACGCGAATATGACTCGTCGAGATCCGTCCTGAGAACGGGAACTGCTTTTACAACGCTATTTCTAGGGGAAAAATTTGATTATTTTTACTGAAATAACAAATTTACTCAATATTATAAACAAAAAATGAATATTTTTAATTTTTGTAATAGATTATGACTTCACTAAAATTACACGAACATAATATTTACGTACATATTACATCTTCTGAACTGGATTACGTACATTTTATTTCATTAAAAATTGTACATAAAGTAATATTTACATAATACGTGGCATCAAAACTCGTTCTCAGAAAGGGTGTGCGCTCGATGAAAGGTTAAATACGTACGTATTTCGCCTCAACATTCACAACTAACACAGCTCAACCCCATTCTGAACATAAAACAATCACTACAGCATCAAAAGAATCGGTATATGGACCTCATTATAGAATTCACTACATATCTCCAAAAGAAATCACACAATAATTAGAAAACTACCAAATAAAAATCACCAGGTCACGATACAATAAATAATTTGATACTAAACAAGCTACCCCCACCAGCAATAGCTTATATAAATAACATATACAACTCTTGTTTCAGAATAAGTCACTTCCCTTTTACCTGGAAACATGCAGTTATTATTCCAGTTCCTAAACCGAATAAAAACACGGCAAATCAGCAGTTACAGGGCAATAAGTTTATTACCCTCTCTCGGAAAAAATTTAAAATTAATTCTAAAAAGACTGACCACACACATAGTTTGTACTAATCTCATAGCAAAAGAACAATTCGGCTTTACGAAACGAACTTCCACGCAACCAATTATTAAGAATCTCCGAACATTTATATTCATTAAAAAAATCATACAATAGCAATATTCTTAGACACATCACAAGCATTTGACAGAATCTGGCATCAAGCATTAATATACAAAATCAATAAACGCGGGCTTACCCCAAGGATCCCCCCTATCACCCACTCTTTTTAACATATATGTAGAAGACATTTCAAAGTTGAACCCCATACAAATAGCCCAGTTTGCTGACGACACAGCAATTTACTCATCCGGTACCTCACTCACAGCAATCAAAAATAGAATGCAAATATATAAATCTAATTGAAAGCTGGACAGCAAAGTCAAAAATAAAACTCAATCCAATTAAAACTGCAGCTAAGATATTCACGATAAGACCATATACCTCTCCTTCCCATCAAACAAGCCAATAAAATACTTGGGTATAAACATTGATACAAAACTAAACTGGAAACATCACATTGACAATAAAGTAATACAGGTAAAAAACAAACGATTACAATTAAAACCATTAATCAATAGAAACAACCATCTACCATATGACACCGCACTCGCAATATATAAAACAATAATCAGACCCCTCCTACTGTATGCATGCCCAATATGGCTAAATGCAGCTAGAACCAATCTTAAGAAAATCCAAATTATTCCCTAAGGACAATTACCAACGCACCATGGTTCATATCGAATGCACAGATCCATAAAGAATTCAATCTCCAACCCATAACCCATAACAACCCATAACAAACATTCTATACCTATCCACCCAATTCCACTCCAACCTAATGCATATACCAAATTTAACCGGATTCAACCTAGCCAGAAACCCCATCTATTCCACGAGAATAAAAAATAAGTACCCTTTCCATATATTCCAACAACAATTTTCCAAAATGGACCCTGATTACAGGTGACCATTAGGTTTCCTCGACCGCAATGCTAGTTGTAAGATTAATTTTAGTTCAGTTAGTAAGTCAACAAGCATATGTAGAGTTAAGGTAACTGAGCTATGTAAATATCATCAAAGACAACAATTAAAAAAACTCGCCCCATACAGAGCCATCTAAAGCATCGACAACGCCCAAAACCCAATCTCAACCAAACTACTTCCATAATTATAGGTGAATAATGGGCTAATTAAGTACTATAATCCAGAATTTTAGGCTTTTATGGATTTCCCAAAATCGTGGGCGCCGCTAGCTTTATACTGAAGCTAGAAGTGCCCAATCAGAAAATCCATCTAAAAATCAATTAAAAAATTTAAAACCCTACCTAAAATCTAAGAATAATTATGGGCTCTAGGAAAAAAATACTCCCGCATTTATATTCCAAAATTTAGGGCTGTACAAAGAGAAATAATTAACATTGGTTCTTATGGGGTGAATAAACACAAAAATCAGAAGAAAAAAAAACCACAGAAAAAAGCTGAAACCCTAGTCAAAATGCAAGAATAATTATAGGCTCTAGGAAAAGAAGTTACTCCCGCATTTTTTACCGAAAAACAACGATAGTGCACGATAATAATTTTGGCCTTCTATTTTTCTTTTCCAAAAATTGGAAATTCCACTACGAACAATATTAGACCTTTTGATCACTTTCTCATTATGCAGTAAGTAAACCCAAAATTGCAGAATGTAGTGAAAAATGAGTTTCACAATTGTACACATGCTGGCAAATGACATGTGACTCTCAAATAATTTTGGGCTAGTTTCGATCTTCTTAAAAATAATACCCTCTATTCAAACAATTCCAAATTTCTCTTTTTTCGAAAACGCAGAGAGATTTCCTGTGCGAACGATATTAGACTTTTTGATTACTTTTTATTGCAAATTATGTATATTCAAAAATACTGGACGTTTGGAAATAAGGTATTTATTGGCAATTGTACACATATTGGCAAAAAATGGGCCCTGAAGTAATTTTGATCTAGTCTTGAATTTATGAAAAGAAGTATATATTAATGAAAAGAATTTCTATTTTTTTCTCGATCTTCAATATTTGCGTTAAGATAAAAGTTAAACTTCATAAATTTTTCTTCCAGTAAGCGAACACTCTAAACCACATACAATGGTTTTCAACATTGCCCAAAAACAATTTATGAACATTCCTTCAAAAAATAGAAGCTTCAGTCTAAAGCTAGCAACGCCCACGATTTTGGGAAATCCAAAAGAGCCTAAAATTCGGGAATAGAGCACTTCAAAAGTCCGTAATTGGCCCATAATACCTCCGTAAAGTTAGAATCGCAAAGCTTAAAAAAAATTGATTAATTTTTTCGTGCTTCCGGCCGCGTCCATTGATTTGGTGATCAATCCCGTAAGAGTAGTGCATGTTTTCTGGGGAGCTGGCGGTAATCTTCCCCCGCTGGATGGCGAGATCCGGCGCCGAACTACCGTCAGCTAGTGGGGTTTCCCCCAAACCAGGACTCTTCCACCAGCTGGGACTAGCTCTAAGCTCCCGAACGGTCTCCCGGAATATGTGGTAGTGTAGTGCATGTTAGTATAAGTGTATGTGTGTGTAAGGGGAGAAGATAAGATAAGGAAGAGGAAGGAAATATCGCGCGCAGTCCGTGGCCTGTTTGTTAGGGTACTGCTCCGGCATTCGCCTGGTGTTGATCAGAGAAGCCACGGAAAACTACCAATCAGAGCAGCCGGCCGCTAGAATTCTCCTCCAGACAGCGACTGAATTCAACCTAGCTGAAAAGCTTGAGTCAAAAATCCTCCCGCCGTCAGAATTCCAACCTAGGACCTCCCGGTCAGAGGCGCTGCAGTGACATCAGTAGATACACTGAGCTACCGCTCCCGGTAACAAATATTGATATTAGGCTCAAAATTTGTCGCTTTTTTGTTAATTTTTTATGCAAAATAAAAATGTCGCTCTTCTTTTGACCCGACTATTAAAGATTCGGCTAACTTGATATCAGTTAGCATCGCAAACGCAAGAAAACCAACAAATTACATGGATACAAATGATGACATAGAAATTTGTCGCTTTTTTGTTGCTCGAGTTCCCGAAACAGAAATTTTGTCGCTATTCAAATAATACCAGAAAGGAGTTTTTTCGCAAAGGCGATGCCTGCCCAAAACGTTGGGCAACTAAGAAACTCTTTTAATGAAATGTCCAACAACCATTAAACATTCCTAGAATATACTTTTTCTGTAGTGCGTATGCAGAAGCGAGAAAATAAAAATTGTATGCATCAATGTACAATGCATTTTATTTTGGTAAAAAGTTATTGAATAATTAGTGCAATGTATCGTATTGGTGGTTTCATGACAAGAGGAGTGTTTTCACACGAAGAGATGCTACTGTACCTTAATCTGACATTATTCTTTTCTTAATGGTTTAGACTTAGGTAGAAAATATATTTCGGTAGGAAATTAATATATAAATAGAGCACTATTATAGAAATTATTTTAACCTTGTCGTGGGGTGACTCGTGGGGTTACTAGGTGTAAGTGGAATATCTTCTGCTTTTGCACTTGTTTTTAATATTTCATAATGTAGTAATTTACTTTCGTAGTAGAGAACGGAGGGTTCTGGAATACAACAAACAGCTGACCTGACGTTACGTGGTTCTACACCACAACATCCGCTATAAACAAACCGCAGTTTGGTTCAGCTGGCGTGAAGGTCGTCGTCCGTCACCTTGTAACGTCACACTAACTTGGTTTGGTATGGCTACCAACCTAAGAAAAATAAAAAAGCGGAGGCGGGGAGCGGGAGACCCTGCTTGGCGGGATCGTAGGTCGGTGCTAGGCCGTTAGGGCGCTCGAGGGCGGTGACGGCGGGGGCGGGATTTCTGAGGGCTCCCTGCAGTTTCCACAGGTCTTCTGCGTTATTTCTTTGGGATTTTTCGACGTACTCTTCCCACATCGCGTTTCTGTGTTCTCTCAGGAGGCGAGTTGTTTTCCTCCTAATGCACAGATACGAAGCCTTTGTATCGGGGTCACGCGATCGCTGATAATACCTTTGTGCCTTTCGGCGTTCTTGTATAAGGCGAATCAACTCAACCGGAGTTTGTGAGGGAGAAGACGGTGTTTCGGAGTGTTTAATGGTGGATTCGGAAAAGACAGATTTGATCTGATAATTTAGGTGGTTGATGGCGCGGTCGATATCGTGAGAAGTGGAGAGAGAGAGGGATTTGATATGAGGTTGTTATTTAATTTAGATTGGTAAGTTTTCCGGGAGGTTTCAGATTTGAGCTTGGAAGGAGCGGGGGCGGCGAAAATATCATTATGAAGGGCGAAAATAACAGGAAGATGATCAGAGGTGAGGTCATGAAGCGGTTTTGGAGTTGAAAGAGAGAGAGAGAGAGAGAGAGAGAGAAAGACAGAAGGAGAGTGAAGAGCGATGTCGATAATATCGCTTTCAATAGTGTTGGTGATGGGATTCGTGTGTAGGTGGGTGAAAGAAGAGGGCGGGGCAATGCTGAGCTGACCACTTTGTTTTAGATAAGCTAATAGGCGGGCGCCCGAGGAGTTTCCAACGCGGCATCCCCAATCCGGATGCTTCGCATCATCGCCCGCTATGATGATCGGCGCGCCGAGCGTCAGCAGTGCATCGACGTCGAGTTCCGCGAGTGGCTACTGGGACCGCTTGTAGGCGGAAACGACCACGATCGGTCCCTGCGGCGTTCCAATTTCCACCGCTGTGGCCTCGATGTTGGTGAGAGGCGGGGTCACGCGTGTGTGGGAGCGTGTGTGGGATCGTACGCCGAATCGCAATTAAAGTGCCACCGCCGCGGTGAGGGCCAGAGCGATCAGAGCGGTAAATGATGAAGTTTCAGAAGGCGAATCTGTCGCTTGGTAGAAGATGTCTTTCTTGAATTAGAAAGAGGTGGGGGGAATAATCGGAGATTAATTTCCCGATGAGTCCCCCGTTTGCGTTCCAGAATACTAATTTGATTAGGTTGATTATGGAAATGCCTCCTGAATAAATGGGGCGATTTGAATTAGTTTGGAGAAGATATCACCAGGGGAATTTCGATTGTTGTTTTGATTAGGTTGATGATTTTCTTAACTTCTGAGCCCTGCAGAAGTTTGAAAAGTTCGAAGAGCTCGCCGAGACCAGATTCGGAAGGTTTTAAGGCGTTCGAAGCGGGCGCAGTTTCGGCGGAGGCTGCGATTGGCCGGCGGGCTGTGGCGTCAGCAAATCCGGTGCCGATGGGAGTAGGGGCGACGGGAGCCAATGAGAGCGGCGGGAAGGCTGGTCGGACACCTTGGGCGAGCGCGGGTGCGCTGCCAGTAACTAGGGCGGCGCGCGGCACGACAAGCCAAGCAGCCGAGAAGAGTGGACGCACCTGAGGAGTGCTCCGCCCGCCGTGGGACCGTCAGCTGCCGCGTGAACAAACAGCCCTTATTAGGGCTAAAACAAGCAAAAGCCGTGCTTCGCCCTTCCAAGGGCGCATTTCTAAAAACAGCCCTTCTTAGGGTTCTACTTACAAAAGCCCTTCTAGGGTTTTTATAAATAAAAATGTCGCCGCCAGCGAGTTCGGCCGCGTCGACGCCGTTCCAAACCCCGCGCATGGGGGACCGAGCGGGTGCGCGCGGAAGGACGAGCGGGCGAAAGACGGAGCGGGGAACCGTAAAACGAAGAAACGATTCCCTATCAACGAAACGCATTTGCGCTAAACGGACACCTTCTGTTAACAGGAGGAGGACAAGCGGGTCGCAGGAAGCAGGGCCGTCTACGTCGGCCGCCACGCAGCCCGCCGCAGCCACACCGCTCGCTGACGCGGCGCCCGCCGCCGCCAGCACCACGCCGCCGCCCGCCACAGCGGGCACCACGACGCCTGACCCGGCCCAGAAGAAGAGGAGGATGGCGAGTTCACGCTCGTCACCCGCCGTCGCCGCCCACCCCTATCTTTCTGTACGGGGTGGCCGACATCTTCGGGCTCCTCGAGGGCTTACGCGCGGCCGGCGGCGACGCCGCGGTCACCGCAGAGGTGGCCGGCGACGCCGTTAAGGTGCGCTGTGAGACCCTCGAGGCGCACCGGGGGGTGCTGGCCGCCCTGGAGGAAAGAGCTGTGGAGTACCACACGTACTCCACAGGAAACGAGAAGGTCCTGAGGTATGTTCTACAGGGCATCCCTTTGGAACTCTCCTTTCAGAGCCTCCACGATAACCTGGAACGCATTGGGTTTCAGGTAAAGAAGCTGGAGCGGATGACCACCCAGCGGCCGGGGCGACGGGGCCGGCCAATCCCGCTGGTCATCGCCACGCTGCACATTGGGATAAAATGGACTAATTCTTGGCCAAAAGTCGAAAAATAAGTTGTAACATATCACAAATTAACATGAATACAAGTATTCTAATATAATTAAAGCATCATGATTCGCTATTATTACTCAAATTGGTTGTCCTGGTTTTACGTACAAGTTGCTGGAAGTTGGCACCTCTGAAAGCAAGTTTATGGCGCAAGTGCCATACGCCTAATAGTACAGAATGTTTTGTTTCTTGTAGCAGTATTAGAATCGTAGTCGAAGTATGGATACTAACAATGAAGGTAAGCTTTATTACTTTTAATAAGAAATGTATATGTAGTTATTCACAACGCGGAATATTCGTTCCTTAAACATATCCTGTTAAGGTTATCATATTTTAGGTTATGTTCATGTTTATATTGACTTATATCTAATATGCCGCCGTTTGCTGCGCTGAATCTATTTCTAAAGTGTCACTCAACTAAAGGAGATAGTTTTACATAATTTTAGCTGCCGCTACCTGCCGCCTTACACGAAATTTGCGTCTTTTCAGGTGTGTATCATATCAATCGAAAAGACCTATTCATTGTGTGGCATTCATCGGAGTTAAAAAGGAGCAAGAATGTGCAGTTCGCGATTATATTGTGAGTGGATGTTATGGTAATAATGTCTCTGAAGATCTTTTAAAGTATTTGAAGATAAAAACAAAAGATTTTTGCCCCGAACGTAATAGAAGATGGCAGAAAGGTCACCGAACTCTAAAGAAGTACTTATGAAAAAATTCTGAATGGCTTTCTGAGGAGTTTGTGTGCCTACAGAGCAAATTGACTGAATCACACGAAGACAAATCTCGAACAGCGTGACCTGTTCGTTCCTACGGTGAGAAATCTGAGAGGTCCAAACGAAGAGTCGCTGCAAAATTGTCCTTCGAAAACGACCATCAGGCAGATTTAATGGTGAAAGCTGCAAGTATGTCAGCTCGAGCTTCAAGGAAGAGATCTGGCTGTTGTTCTGGATCAAGTCACTGAAACTCCAACCAGACCATCTAAAATTTTCAAAAAATATTATGCAATTTCCAAAACAAGAAACTACCAGTTGCAGTCTTGGCTGTCCGGGAAGCTGTCGATTTGTTAGCTGACGTTTCGGCCACATATGGTTCTCAGAGCGTACTGCTCTTGTAGTACGCCTGAGGAAGGCCACAATATGTTGGCCGAAACGTCAGCTACAAGCTAATCGACGTGGCTTGTCCCGGACAGCCAAGAGACATATTCCGGCCGCGGAAGCCTACGTAATCACACCAGTTGCATTATCTGAAGAGGCATTATGCTATTTGCTAGATAACAATTTGAGCAAGCAACAGTATATAAACACAAAGCTACTATCTAAAATCCACAATGCAGATATTTTAATGGAATTAACGGCTGCATAGCAATGGACAGACTATAAGGGTTTCATTTGTTCTATATTTGACATTAATTCTTATTACATTTTTAAATATAATAACAGGAAACAGATCTAGTCAAACCTGCCCAATTTGTGACGCAAAACCTCTTCAAGTAAAGAATGCAACAGAATTTTACGCACACGAATTTTTGCCGAAGTCTGGTACTTTACAATTTGGGGTAAGTCCCCTACATCTTTGGATTAAGCTTTTTAATATGTTCTGCACATAGCTTATAGAATTTATTTAAAAGTATGGCAAGTCAGAGGTGATGTAAATAAACGGTTATTGCTAAGACGAAAAAAAGCAATTCAAAAATTGTTTTGGGGAAAAAATGCATCTTCATGTGGATAAGGTGAAAGATAATGGTTGCGGCTCGTCTAATGAAAATACTGCACGACGCGTCTTCTCGGAGCCTGCAGTTTTTTCACGAATTACTGCTGTTAATGAAAACCTAATTCAGAGATTTAGGATTATCCTAGTAGCCATGTTATGTCAATACAGTATTGATCCTGAATTATTTGGCAAATATTGTTTGGAGACTTCTAAAGTATACAGGAAACTCTATGATTGGTTTCCGAAGCCTGTAAATGTTCATAAAATTATTGTTCATAGAAAATACATTCTTCAATATAGTATTCTGCCATTTCGATGCCTGGAAGAAGCAGCTTCAAAATCCAGAAATAGATTGTACAGAAAGGACAGACCTCACGCAAGGAAAGACAGCAGAATTCACAACATAAGATATTTTGAACCCAGCTTTGGAAACATCGGATCTCATCATTTCGACTTCAGCCTCCAGAAAAGAGTTCATAATAATAATAAGAAAAAGGAACTTTTACTTAAAATAATTAAAATGCTTATTTGCCCCATTATTAAGTTCACATGAAGCAATTGAGTAAATATCTATCTTGTTGAAGTATTGGATGAGGATGCTATGGAATAGTTTGATCAAAGAGAACATTACTTAATATTTAAAATGAATGATGTCTATTGCTTTCACAACAATATGAACTCTTGTTAAATGAAAATACAGATGAATAATTTCATATAAAAGTTTTCATAGAATTTTTAATTCCTACCTTTTCCTACCTAAAGACAGTACGTATACATGAGCCGCCATCTTGAAATTATGCAACAGATAATATGGTAAATGTATTATATTCTTAAGGTCTATATATGTACCAAATTTCAGGCGATTTACTCGTCAGATAACCGAGTTATGACTTTTGGCCAAGGACAGAGCGCTTTCATTCCATAGTGCGCTGGCCAACACGGAGCGTCACCGGGCGCTTCACCAGGTAGTGTCACCGGGCGCTTCACCAGTCAATAGGTGGGCTCCGCGTGCGCGTGGAGGTGTATTGGCTACCGCGCGGGCCCACGCAGTGCCACAATTGCCTGGATTTCGGGCACAGCCGGAGGGAGCAAACGCTCGCACCTCTCGCGAGACGCGTCCGGAGGGCCCGGCGCAGGGGCGGAAGGAGCGGGTAGCGCCTCCACCTCAACGCCCACGCACCGACAAACTCAACCAAACGCAAGAAAACCTAGCCCGGACTCGAACTCCAGCTCCCACAAAGCCAAACTCAATGAAACTACAACTCCCCGAACTTCCCAAACCTAAGCCCAAAATCTCAACTAACGCGAGCGAACTCTCTCTCCCGGCGCTGGGACGCTTCAAAATTGCTTAAAGCATCGCTTCCCTGTTCGGCCGAAGTCAGCGAGAGAGCAGAGACTAGCGCTGGATTGAGCCGCGGCTGGCCCGCTTTCGACAACCTGCAAGGCCTCGCAATTTCGAACGATGCCATCCGCTAAAGATGCATAGTCGTCAATACCCGTATCGAGAATGTGTGTAGTAAAATTCGAACATAAGCTAGGAACATTATTCGTGAAATATGAATGAAGGGTACATAAAATGGTGAAGTTTATGTGTTACAGACCTGAACTAAAGAATATGAATTGAAATATTGTATTACTTTTTCTCCTCGTTTCTTTTATTTGGTGCAATTTCAAGTTTATTGTCTTTATCTTATATGAATGAATGTTTGTATTGCTTTTTCACTCGAGGTCAACTTATTTATTTGTATAATAGCATGGTGTATTTACCATGCTATTCGGAGTAGACCAGCTGGTAGTAAAATTGAAAAAGCATGGGGTGCCGTTTTCACTAATACTAAATAATGGGTCCATTACGAGGAGTACCCATGAAATAAATACTTTGTAACTCCCAAATGTATTAGTAGAATGTTTCAATAAGAACTAAACTTAAAAAGGAATAAATAGAATTCTTCAATTAAGAAAAATGAAGTAAAACTTACTTGAATGAATGGAATTTTTCGATTAAGACTAAGAAGGGAAATTTAAAGGGAAATTTATACTTTATTGTATCTGGATATCGAAGAATACAGGATTGATTTTTTAATGTAAAAATAGGTTATTGTATACTTGTGTGTTTTCCCTGAGACATTTCCTAGACAGGGTATCCTGTGGGGACTTAAGAATAACAACTCGACAGGCCTGTGGACGGATCGTCGTTGACGTCGTCGAACGTCCCACGTGACACCCACGCAGCAGCGCGGATCGGGTTAAAGAAGCCTGGTCGAGAAAGTTGTTGGGTGCCACTCACGTCGCGGGTGACTGCGTGATCGGTTTGTGTGTGTGTATGTATATATGTATATATGTGTATATATATATATGTATATATGTATATATATATATATATATATATATATATATATATATATATATATATATAGACACACACACAACGTTATAATTTAGTATCGTAGGCTTCCGCGGCCAGAGTCATGATCTGGGCTGTCCGGGTGGCGCCGCGTCGAAGGCAGGGGTGCCGGCGTTTCGACCGACATATCGCAGTGCTGTACTGCAGGGCTGTACTGCAGTTCACGCAGCTTCATGCTTCACGGCAGCACAGCCCTGAAGAGGACCGCGATATGTCGGTCGAGACGTCGGCACCCCTGCCTTCGACGCGGCGTCACCCAGACAGCCCAGATCAAGTTAAAATATAATACAAGTGATTCATAAAACTGTAGGTCCCGGAACGCACCACAAATTATTTATTAATTTTATAGAAATAGAAAGGTCTAATATGATAACTTTAAATCATTTGGCCATCATTTAGATAGTTCTAAAAAATTGAACAAAATATTAAGTGTGCGAAATTATTTCTGATAAAGTTTTAACCTTAAAAAATTGATTACTTTAAAATATTTATGGCCACCCCAATACATTATATAAGAAAAATGTCTAATGTGATAAACTCATGCAAACCTGCTCAAATGTTGTTTCGGTAAATTTGGCGTTGCCTCAGGATTGCCGACAAGAGTTCCCTGATCTGCCATCAAATATGCAAGATGCCTCCGGCGATGGGTTTCAATGACCATATCATTAAGAGAGGACGCGATGTTGAAAGAAACCTAGAATCAACAAAAAAAAACAGTTACTCTCAAAACAAACACAAACGACATATCCCTATACACAAGGCGAATCATTTCTGGTTAAAAAATCAATACCCTCATGATTTGCTTAATATTACTAAAGACTAAGTTCCTTTCGCGTTTCATCGTCACCCGCACAGATATATCTGAAGAAAGTGTTCTGTGAAATTTTATATTTCGTCGCAGTGTATCTTCCTTCAACATCACTTGCAGAAATAGTAGTGCAGACACTTTCTTGCATTATTTCTAAATTTGCAAAAAAATTCAACGAAATTAAGACCCGCGCCGTTTTTTATCCATGAAAAAAAATGAAGAAAAACTTTGAAGTGTTTTGAGAACAAATTCCTTTTAAAAAAAATTAATTTTCTACATTTCGTGCAAACTTACACAAA
This sequence comes from Teleogryllus oceanicus, assembly GCA_964035755.1. NCBI lineage: Eukaryota > Metazoa > Arthropoda > Insecta > Orthoptera > Gryllidae > Teleogryllus > Teleogryllus oceanicus. The sequence goes on from CAXIVR010000001.1 coordinate 161,577,320, forward strand.
ACCTACTCATATTTTCGAAAAATTGAACATAATCTTATTTCAAGATGTCTTTAACGAATAGATTTCATTACGAAAAAAATCTTCAATACTGTACTTGTAGAAAAACGCCACAAAAAATTGCACCTTTCCCATTTTCGAAGCAGGGATTTCAAGGAAAGTGATACCTACACCATTTTCTTAAGCGTCCTTTACGCTATGAGTGGATAGAGGTTAATGAAAAAATTTGGAGACATTTTTGAGAAAATATTGAAAATGTTCAGTACAATCGACTCCGATTATAGTGAAATTCTGGGGACTAGCATTTTTGGTTCAGAGTTTCAGAGGTTCACTATATCAGATGTCACAACTAAATAGAATATCTCCACAATTATTGATTTTATTAATATAGAGACCTAGAAAAATACATTAACAGCATGAACTGAAAATTTCGATATCATTTGACCTTAAAAAATTAATTAGTATTTTCACTTGTTTCCTTGGTACATTTTTCCTTGGTAATTTCTCTAGATTCCTCTCCAAAGTTCGTGCTGTCTCCACACTTGGGTCTGCAATGTCCACTCTCTCTGAGTATCATAATGCTGTCTTTACACTCTTCAATGCCTCTTGCACTGTTGGAACACCGTCCCACTCTCCGAAGATCTTTTTTCTCGCCGTAATAACATTCTTTCGGTAATGGCATGGCGCAAACGGCTAATGAAACATCGTTTCACCGCGGCACGGTAGGCGGTGTCAGGCCATGGAGTTCTGGCAGTCGCGCGCTTCCTGTCGCCTACATAGTACACTATGCACTTTGTCCCGCGGAATTTCAAGTAACATCAAGCTTGCAACTGAAATAAGCAGTCGGTCGTCTTCGTCGTCGTTGTCGTTGTCGTCTTCGTCGTCGCCGTCTTCGTCGTCGTCGCCGTCTTCGTCGTCGGTCGCCGTCGTCGTCGTCGCCGTCTTCGTCGTCGTCGCCGTCTTCGTCGTCGTCGCCGTCTTCGTCGTCGTCGCCGTCTTCGTCTTCTTCTTCGTCGTCGTCTTCGTCTTCGTCGATTTCTATTAACAAGTATTTTTATTTTTTTGCGTAATTTTTAAAGCATTTTTCGCTGATTTCATGGATTCTTATATCATTTTAATGGAACTTGCTACAAATAATATTTACGAAATGCAACAAATGTTCTCCACGGTTGCCTCATCGATTTCTTCGCTCAGAAATTGTAATGTCAGCCGTTGTGAATATGTAATCTAAGGTTTCTGTGAAACCTATCAGCGCTAAAGCGAAAACGCTGAAACCTATCAGCATGAAACCTATCAGTTCGGCCCATTTCAGGATAATTAAAAACACAGATCTCCTGGTAAAGAATGGTCCAAACCAAAAGTTTACAATCTGAGTTTACTTGAACGAAAGGAAGAAGCATCGATTACATCAGTAACATCCAACAGCTTGAGTTGGTAATCTGAAGTGGCTTGATACATTTTTACGTCATTTTTCTTTGCTTTTATGGCGTTTTTAAAACATGATTTTTTTTCATCAAATGATCACCATTCCGGGCCCTCCTTTGGAATTTGTGGCTCTGGGAGATATATAAGAACCAGGAAGAAATTAATTTCCAGGATGTTGTATTCTCTACGTTCACTATAGCCTAGGTTCAGAGTTCACTATAACCTAATTTCCAATGTAAGTGAAACGGCACCAGTGACTGAAGTTCACTACAACCGTGAGTTCACTGTAACAGACTTCACTAAAACCGGAGTCGACTGCACAATCAAAAATCAAAATGTCTACCTGAAACTCCCGAAGCATCGAGTTCGTTCAGATCGATCGCGGAATACCAATTTTAGAGAAAATCAGCTGAAGGGTCTAAACGCCAGCGCAAGCGTTGACCACGGACGGACGGACGGACGGACGATTTGGCATCAGTCAATTTTTCGGTATCGAGGACACAAAACATTGATTCTGGCTACGGTAGGAAGCAATTTACTATACATAGGAACCAAATTTATCCACTTTTTCGGTACCAGGTCCAGGATATAAGAGTTTTTCTACCGAAAATTCGCCGTTTTCCTGCGCAACATTCCATAACTTTCTCTCATTAAGTACGAGAAAGTAAAATCTGGACATTTCCTACACACAAGGCGCCTCTGATAAATTCGGGAGGTTATTTGTAACCCGCAACCATGCACTGCTGTTCATGAACTTCACAGGAGAGAGACATCACCAGAACGTTTTCGTGCATCGATTCAATACACAGATAGCGCAATTTGGCCTGAATGCCATCAATGCACAGATTTGATCGAGTGGTGTTTTCTATGCGATAAATAAACACAAATAATTAGCAAAATGCTTACCGATTCGATTGGACACCAGCTTCAGGTTATGCAACAACGTGTCGACAAGGTAGGGTGCAGTTCGGAAGGGACGAGCACACAGGTATAACAAACAGGTGCACAAGTTGGCCTAACCAGCAGAATCAAATAATAGTAATACCAGAAATTTTAGCTATTTAAATACTCATTCATTAGAACACAATCTTTTTTACCTCACATCATTTTCCCAAACTATTGGTTCAGCAACAGCACATCTTTTTTTCCTTGTGTTTGTAACGGTTACTAAATTTAATATTACAATTTTTATTCTACTAACACTTCAATATGACTGGACTCAATTTTACGCGAAAAGTACTGATATTTTGAGGAAAAGTGTTTATAAATGAGTTAATAATGTTTAATTGAGAAATAGATTGCATCACGAAGGAACTCTCCCACTTGACAAACGTTTGAAAAAGAAGTGAAAGTTCGCAATTTTCAAAATTCTAGAGGTTTTAATGAAAATCGGACCTATACAATATTATTAAGCAAACTTTGGCCTATTCCAGAAAAAATCACGATTCAATTTTAAACAGTTTTTGAGAAAATTCTTACTGCGAACCGCCCATTACTTCTAATTAGTTTTATTTAATACCGATCTTTAATATGTCGGGCAAATTTTCAACACATTTCGCGGATCGAAAACCTTTATTTGCGTGAATCATGGATACTTGTCTATACAGGAACTAACTAAATTACCAGAAGACCTAGGCTATAATTCGGGTTATGTTAATAATTACATTAATGAGACAGTGGTCCATTTCATGCATTTTCTCATCAAACAAAACATTCCTTTCATTATACATAAAGGCAAAACAATTACATAACCAAATTATATTCTTCGTCCAGTCATTTATTTTATTTGTACCGTAAAGATAAACATTCCACATCGACTTCGTTTCATTTCATTTGTGTGCACATACAATTATGAAAAACATTAATACGACCCTTCTAGAAAACGTTAATTTGCACATGTAATAAAGGCAGGAATTGTGTCGTAATATTACTTGACAATATCTTTACTATATTGCAAGAAAGTATGTGCTGTTGTAGCACTCCTTTTCGACCTGTCACCTAGACACTAGCCACAACGAGGAGTAGCAGGTGCCGAGTACTGAGTAAGGGTGAGGAAGTAACCAAAAAAAAGGATATACATACATTCATAAGGTCTGCACGAGGTTCTCGTTTAATAATTGATTACATAATACATAAATAGGTAATTATTACAGACAAATTAGATAACTTGATGCTATTGGCTAGGCCAAAGGCCTTTCAGCCATTACAATACCTACATTCTACCGCGTTCTAACCTTTCGAATTCAGGTATTCACCCCAAATGGTATCTCCATCGCATCAATGCCGCGGAAAGAGACCATAAGGTACGGCAGAGGATAACAACCCTGAAGCGTGAAAAACCTGCCGTTAGAAGCCGAGTACATGCTAATCTATCCGACTTTTTTAAACTATTTATTTCCTGGCGCGGGCGTCGCGCATTCTCCTTCCGGTGTTTGGCCTCAGCACCTGAAATCAAAAATCGCCTCAGAAGATCGTCCGCACCAACACCTCTGCCCTTACATTTCCGATTCCCACTTCTCTTTGCCCCCTAATGTTACCATAGCTTTGAGAGTTTTATTTTATTTTATTTTATTCCCTCATTTATGTACTAATACTTAACAATTGACTACGACTTATGACCTATTTTCTTAACTGTTTACTAACTTAACATCAATTACTGACTAAGTTAATTACTGTTAGCTTATTGACTTACTTATTTCTCCCCAGTCTAGGCTCCGCTCATACCAACCAGAGCTGTTTTCCCACTAAAGACCCACTTAGACATTTCATCACCTAAAATGTTTTGGGCGAGCGTTACGTTCCTATTTTGGAAGTAGTAATGTCCCATTCCCATCCATTTTTCTCTCCATGTTTCGGTCACACGGCAAATTAAAAAGATGTGGATCCAGTCTTCTCTATGACCGCAAAGCAAACAGATGCCATTACCACTAGAGTCCTTTAATCTACGTTGCATTCATCCCCCACCCTTAATCAAGCATATCCCCTCTTGCGTCCTTTCGAAGAGTGTGTACGTAACTTTCGCAATCCCATACCGGACTCGCGTGAATTTGTGCCACTAGCGAATGTTTTTCGGCCGTTGTTGCCAAGATCTCTTGCCTTTTAATATCCGCGAGTCTATTGGAAATTAGCCGTTCTATCTCACGTGTTCCCCTATCTCCTACCATCTCCAGAGAAACGTCTCCCAGACCTGCACGCTCTAGCAGTTTAATTTTGTACGTCCAAAGGTTTCGGCCTAGACACATAGCATCCAGTTATCTAATTTGTCGGTAATAATTACCTATTAAATAAAAAAATACATAAAATTAGCCTCGAGAATAATTGTCACAATTACTAAGAAATGCGATCACTGACACAATAAATAATACACGTATGACTAGATTGTTTACTAAAAGTAAAATTAAATTAGTCATTGAGTACTTAATGCAGGAGTCATGGGAAATGGTTTATAATACTGCTGATACAAACGACAAATATAATTCTTTTTTTTCAACTCTTTCATTTCATTTTAACACTTGCATTCCTCTTCAAAAACGAAAATTAAATATTTCACGGAAAAGCAATTCTTGGATAACACAAGGGATTACGACATCTTGTAAAAACAAGCGAATTCTTTCTTTCATTTCTAAACGTCATGACGTATCTCAAGATTTCCTTATCTACTTTAAAAAATACAAAACATTGTTACGAAAAGTCATAAGGCAGGCTAAAATCATGAAAAACGATCAGGATATTTTGAACTCAAATAATAAAACAAAAGCAATGTGGAATATAATAAAAAATACTACTAAATCAACTAGAAAACCCGTAGAGAATGTTGTTTTAAAATATAACGATATAAATGTGAACGATCCGGCAACAGTGGCTAATCTCTTTAACCAATACTTTTCGAGAATTGCTGCCGATCTCACTAACGGTCTTCAGGCACAAAATTCAAAAACAGACAGTTCACTCAAAATTTTAGACACAATGTTCGTTTCCGAAACTTCTTCCTATGCAAATTCTCAAAATAATCGGTAAACTAAAAAATAAATATTCGTCCGGTTTAGATGAAATCCCGGATTCTTTGTTCAAGACTTGTGGGTGTACCATTATACACCCGTTAACTCACATATTTAATGCATCTTTATGCACTGGAACGTTTCCAGATATTTTCAAAACAGCTAAAATTAAGCCACTCTTCAAAAAAGGCAAGAAAAATGAAATTCGAAATTATCGGCCCATTTCTCTTCTATCAGTTTTTTCAAAAATATTAGAGAGACTTTTTTACGTACGAATGGAAACCTTTCTCACTAAACACGACGCGCTTTCAGATTGCCAACATGGATTTAGAAAATCAAAATCAACGGAAACAGCAATATTTTCTTTTCTTAAAGATGTCGCCTCATCATTGGATCAAAACGAGGCACCTATTGGATTATTTTAGATCTCTCAAAAGCTTTTGACGTCATTGATCATGACATTTTACTTTCCAAATTACCTTCATATGGAATTCGTGGTATTGCTCTAGATTGGTTATGTTCGTACCTTAAACAACGATCTCAGAGAGTGGAAATACCTTACTGGAATGATGGAACATTACGTAAGCACCTTTCCGACTCTTTGCCCAGGGAACGTGGAGTTCCTCCAGGATCGTTTTTAGGCCCTATTCTGTTCCTACTTTACGTAAACGATATGCCCTCGACGATTCGAAACGGAAGAACGGTTCTCTTTGCGGATGATACGAACATCCTTTGCAATAAAGAAACAGTAAATAGTACAATATCAGATGTTTCAAATTGGTTCCGAAATAACAAATTAATAGTAAACGAAAAGAAAACGGTTTTAATGCAGTTTTCCATTTCAAATAAACAATTCTGTGCTCCATTGAAAATGAACAGTGTACCATTGACTGATGTTAAGGCAACAAAATTTTTAGGTCTCTCAATTCAGTCAAACCTTAAATGGAACGTCCATTTAAATGAATTGAACACAAAATTAAGTTCATTATGCTACGCGTTCAGAATTCTTGCAAATTCAGTCAGCCTTCATACTGCTCGTTGTGTATACTTCGCGAATGTTCATTCCCGCCTGAGATATGGCATAATATTCTGGGGAAATACATCTTATAGCTCCCAGACGTTTAGATTACAAAAACGAATTATACGAATAATAAACAAATCCTACCCACGTGATTCATGTAAGCCTCTCTTCATTAATCTAGGAATTCTACCATTACCGTGTCTTTTTATTTACGAATCAGTGGTTTTTGTAAAAAATGACTTGCTCAAGGGCGGGAATATTTTTTCAGAAAATGCAGATGTCTATTACTATAACACTCGACGTAGAAATCATATTCATCAGGTGACAGTATCAACAGCTCATTACAAAACATTCACATACAATACATGTACATTATTTTACAACACTTTGCCACATGACATTAAACGATTAAATTCAATAGAAAAGTTTAAATCCCAAGTGAAATCGTTTCTGCTGCATAACTGTTTCTATACAGTTAGAGACTATACTGAGCATCACAAGAAAAGTAACATTAATTTTAACAATGATACATAATGCATTCTTTACCGTTTGGACTATAAATGAGTATAAACAACCTGTAACAACTATTATACTACAGCTCCCGGGTCAATGACCCCCATCTCGATCAGGTTTTTTGTTCAGTTTCCCTGATCCATTGAGCAAATGCTGAGATGACCCCTTGTTTTGCTTCTGGACATAAATGTAATTTCATTATCTGTGCACGTCTTCTAGAATTCAGTAGGAAATACAATTATTCAAATTATCGTTTCCATGTTGTCGCGGCAGGAAGTAATAAGAGCCAAAATTTATTATTACATGGGAGTTTTTTTGTTTTTTTTTCTCCCTTTCAAAATTCAAAATTTATTGCTTATTTATCCTTGAAAATAGATTTTACTACATGGGAGTTTTTTTTTCTCCCTTTCAAAATTCAAAATTTAAGTAGTATATAACTTAGTGTAGGGATCACGGAATTTTGAAAATGTGCACACAATTCACTTTTCCCCATAGCACGTCATACGCAGTTTTTAACTGTTTTTTTGACGTAAAACAAATAAATAAATAAATAAATAAATGTGACACAGGCCACCCCCTTATAAAATCGAAATTACAATTCTGGTCAAGATTGACAAAAACTTTAAAGAAGAAAAATGTAGAAGAAAGGAAATCAGATAGAAGACTCACGGTGTATTTACTACAAAAAGAGAGGCTAAGTAATCTTTATCAATACAGACACACAAATTCTCAAAGAAATACCCCCAAACCCAAGAATGAACAAAGAGTGGGTACATATTAATAATTTCATCAAACAGATACCTACGGAAGTGCTAGGTGAAAAACAAACTAGTGGTGCTTTCAAAGCACAGACGTTCTCACATTATTTCTAAATGCTCCGCAATATTATACTACAATATGGAATAGCAAAAATGTTTTCAACCAGCAAATTATTTTTCTGCTCCCAAACCCGAACACCGACTCTCAAAGTTTACAAGCCTGCACTCACACCACTACGCCACACAAAAGCCTACTCCAGTTCGTTTAGATCGATCAGAGTATTAATTTTGGAAAAATCGGCTGAACGGTTTAGGCGTCACAGGTGGATTGATTGATGGTGATTCTGGGAGCGTCATCTGCTGAGGTCACTAGTCCCGTAAGAGTAATACAAGTTTTTTTGTTCGTGAGGTAGCGGTGATCTTCCCCTCCGGGATAGCTAAATTCGGCGCGGACCTCCCGTTGTTTAGGTGTGTTGGTTTGGAGCCTGCACGAGTAAGTGTGTGTAAGGAAAGGTTAGGATAGAACAAGGAATGAGAAGAAAAGATCGCAGTATGTTTGGCAGGGATACTGCTCCAGGATTCGCCTGGCGTTGATCAGAGGAATCACGGGAAATTAGCGATCAGAGTAGCCGGCCGCTAAAATTCGCCTCCACCCAACGACAGAACTCGACTTAGCTATCTGCCTAGTATCGAAAATACTGCCATCTTCAGGACGCGAACCAAGGACCTCCCTATCAGTGGAACTACAATGGCATCTGTTGATGCCCTAAGCCACTCGGTCAGCCCTTAAGGATATCGGAGTTCGTCGCATGGGTAGTGACATGGCATGGGTATTTAAATTTCATGTTGATCAATTCATTAGTTTACTTAATCCGGTTCATACAGATGCATAGAAAGTCAACAATCTATTTGGTATGACGTTTTACAAATCGAATAACAGACAAAAAAAAGTTTAAAAGTTGCAAATTGGTAAAGCATATACAGACACGTCTGGTTTATTTATTCTTTTGATTCTACTCTGGTGAGTGGAAGTGCCTCAAATGATTTTCAATAAAGAGTCTCGAATCCTCATTAGTTTTCTACAACAACACATTCATCAAATGAAAATTCCAGCCTGGGATTCGAATCCAATTCCTTCTGCCGCGAAGCGCTCAATCCATACACGCCTTAACCAGCACTGCCATCCGGGTCAGATACGGGCTGTGCACTACTATATTAATCAAGGAACAATTGTATCAGTTCTAGCATTAGGGAACCCAGAAATTCACAAAATGTGTAAAAATGCCTTTTGAGCGACAAAAGGCAGCCGTAAAGAGAATAAGACCTACTCGCAAAGCTTGACCAGACTAAAGAGATAAGAAAACTAAAAAAACATTAAAAAATCCAAAATTCAAAGTTCGGTCTACAACAGTAACGGAAGAAACTTGAACTTCGCGTTTTAAAATTCTCGAATATAAAAGTAGTGAATTTTTTCAGGCCTTTCAGTAGGTTAAGTAATCTAATTGTATTTATTGGTTTCCAGCTTAGATCTATTAGCGTAAACACATTGAACTCTTTTTGCAATTAATTAATCAATAACATTTAAATACTAATTAGATTCACATTGCTTTTATTTTTAAATAAATACGTAACTTAATTTAATACACTTACAGTGACTCAAAAAAAGTCTTCAACTAAGGACGGTTCTTACGTGAAAGGGATCTTTTAACTAAAAAAAAAGCAATGAAAACTCTAGTTTCTTGTACTTAAATACATATTTTGTAGTTATATACAAGTAAAAACAGAAAGAAACTCCTATGGTAATTGAACATATAATATGTACAGAAGAACAAAAGTCCGAGTGTGTAATTAGAACTCAAATAAGTATTCAACTTCTGTGGTTGGGAATTAAAATATTATTATATATGAAGTTCTTAATATTTTGTGGGGCCCCCTTTCCTCTTGATAATTTCTTGCAGCCTTTGTGGGATTGATTTCACTAAAGACTCTGTTGTTTGTTGAGTAATCAACCTCCATTCGCTCAACAATGTGTGCTTCAGATCATTTTTGTTAGATATGTGGTGTTTTCGAATTCTTTCTTCGAGAATATGCCAAATATTCTCGATGGGGTTTATGTCTGGCGACTGGGGAGGTGTTTGCATCCAGTGTGGGGTGTTGTACAATAACCAGAGTTTGGTGTTGAGGGCTGTATGTTTCGGGTCATTGTCCTGTGTAAACACATAATCACCAGTAAGCCCCATACTATTTACACTGCTGGCTAGGTGCTTCTTTAAAATGTTGATGTAACACTTGTGGTCCATAATACCATCAATGAAACACAAATCCCCAAAACCATAAGCACTCATACACCCCCACACCATTACTGAACCTCCACCATGTTTTGTGGAACCAGTAATATTTCTCTCTTCTAGTTCACTGTTCTTTTGTCGCCACACAATCACACGGCCGTCTGACTTAAATATATTAAATTTACTTTCATCAGTAAATAGCACCCTCCGCCAAAAGTCAAAAGTGTCATTTCGGTGTTCCTTCGCATAGGCCACTCGCTTCTTTTTGTTCGTCCGGTTGATGTACGGTTTGCGACGGGCAGTGCGACCACTGTACCCAGCTTCATGTAAAATATTTCTAACAGTTTGTGCATTTACTTGTTTTCCAATTTCCCGTGCCACTTCACCTCTGATTTTTGGGGCACTCAATTGAGGGTTTTTCTTTACTTTTCGAATCAGATTGCGTTTTTCTGTTTGCGTCAGCAGGGTCGGGCGGCCACTTCTTCCCTTGTTTGGTACAATGTGTAATATCTTATATCTGTATATAATGCTCTTCACTGTATCCACAGGTCTACTGAGAATTTCCCCTATTTCTTTAAATGTTTTACCATTTTTGTAGCAGGAGACAGCTATTTTTCACTCTTCTTCTGTTGTCTCCTCCTTTCTTCTCATTGTTGAATATTTCACCCCCGATGACCAGAATAATTCACCTCACCAATTAAACACCACAGACACTACTTCTCAGTAACCACAGCAGACTCTACACCAGCAGTTGCTCTACTGCCAATGCATTTTGCTTCTGAGTTGAATACTTATTTGACGTCATGATCAACGGACTTTTCCAGGGTCGCGTACTACGTGGCGACCCTGGAAGTTAGGAACGTCTTTTCGGTCTCAAAGGTACGAACAGATGCTCAACGACCTTCCCCGTTACTCTTTCTACTTTTCACACATTCGTTGGTAGAATTTGGGCCATGTACGTAATGTGACTACAGGTAGTTGAATACTTTTTTGAGTCACTGTAAATTAAAAAGATAATTCAAGACATATTTTTTACATTAGTATTGTGACATACCAGATTGTCACCAATATGAAATTCAGCGAATTTCATTAAAAATAACACGTTATTAGCAAAAAGACGCTGGTTGCCATGGTACCGAAGTGCAACATATAAACAATTCCCATTAGTTCAAAAGCGGACGATAAGTAGATCGCATAATTTAGTTTTAAACAAGAGAGTAAAGGATAAAAAAAATTGGCATGTTGAAGAAGGATACAAAAAGATTCATTCGAGCTCTAGACACAATAGCGATCGGATCAGGGTGCTAGATATATAGCAGTTTGCTTGAACATAGAAAATTTCCGCGAGTTCGGACGTAGTGATTTGTCGTTGTTAGTATTCAAAAAATAGAACTCAGAAATTGTTTATACAAAGTGAACAGTGAATGCCAAAAGTGGGACTTATAAATTTTATTAAGCGGACAATGATAATCGAACTTAGTCTCCGCTGATAGGAACCCGATGATAACTTGGTGAACTTATATGCTAATATTTTAACATCACTTAATATTTTGCTTAGGTAATGAACAATAAGGAGTATTAGAACTTGTAGCAATTCAAGCACGTGAATGGGGAAGGAAAGACATAGTGGTTTACGAGAAGAAACGACAAGATACGGATTTGGTCGGCAGCAAGAAAGAAAATTAGACGAGGTCCATTGCTGAAGTCTACAGGGTGACATCCTTTATCAGGACAGCGTCCAAGATTCTCATGGATAACAGGTTCTATAGCGCTATAGTACAGGTCATGGCTAAAAAGAATCTTATGCTAAAATTTATAAATAAATTTGTTATTTTTGCTATTGATGAAAGCTGATTATCATTTGCCGTCACGTGCAATCTAGTAGGATATTTAAATTTTGCATTTCAGATTCCACGCTTCTCCGTATGGGGGCGAGTTAAGTACTCGTAAGTATTCACGATTATTTCGGTAAAGAACCTACCGACTTAGCAACGGAGTTATAAGTAAATATAATTTGTGAGCTCATTCTCGTAACCATTTCCTGGCGCCCATATATTTATTAGAAATTCGGAATCAGGTTACAGGAATTTGAGGGCAGCAAGACGGGTATATGGATGGGTATATTTCAATATGAGTTCTCGTCCATTTCTTTATTCTCATATTTACCACGCACTTGAAAGTGGGAGTCAGGGGGAAACTCCTATCCAATTTCTCTGTCACGTGTGTGTTTAAACTTAACGGGAGGTATGCCGACGTGATCAGTGAGTTGGACACCCCCACAAAAACTCTAACCAAACGGGACACAGTCATCATCATAGGAGGGCAGAATGACATCAATTTGGGAGGCCAATTTACACCTGAGAAACATGTTGACAAATTACAATGTGCCGCCCCAAACACGAAAACTATAGTCTCGACTCTGCCCAACAGACAACACTGTGCAATTAGACACACAAACAACCAATTGAAACTGCATCTGCTAGATACATATGTCAAATTACTTGAGCTTAACTTCCTCTCAGAAAAACACTTCACCCGGTATGGTCTTCACTTGAACCTTGTCGGAAAACATGCACTCTGTAGCGAGCATGCCAACTTCAGCAGTGTCCTCCCAAGACTCATCCCCACCGACATCCCCGACTTTTCCATCCTCCGGAACCCCTTTTGACCCACTTACCTTATCTTCTGAACCTAATCGTTGTACTACCACTCCTATTACTCATTCCTCTACGCCTGCCTACATTTCCTCACCTATTACTGCTGGGACACGATACTTCCTTCGACCACGCACTCAAAGTAATAATGAGATACATAAATAGCAACTACAGTCAAGTGCAACAGAGAAACATCCGTGCAGGTACATGCAAAATATTATAATATTGCATCATAATGTGCAATCTCTTTCAAATAAAATTTAATTTATCGAGGCATCATTACAGTGTGATCCGAGTCAGATGTTTTTTGCTTCACAGAACATTGGTTGTCTGTCTCATAACGATCTAAACACTTCAAATTCCTAGTTTTTATCTCACAAGATCGTATTGTACAGCGAGGGAATCAAATAAAGGCCCAGCTTACGGAGGTAAAGTTTTTGTAATAACAATTGTACATCTTACTATTCTCAAAATTTTCTTACTTTGCATCTACAGACCTCCAAACAAAGCAATATTTATATTTCAATTTCTTTGAAAACACAGATAACTTTGAACAACATTAGTAATATCTTTCACATCCACTGTTGCATGCGGAGATAATATAGGTTATCTAAGCGAATCCCACGAAAAAGAGCAGTTTCTCAATTTACTTCGTTCCTTTAATTTAGATATTACAATGAATGTACCTACACGGAGGGCATTTAAATTACAAAAAGCATTAGATCAAATTATAATCAACAAAACCACAACTAGATATAAAATAATAACGAATAATCTAAGTTACAGTGACCAAGATGCACAAATTCTTATAATTACTAATAACATGAACACTGACACAGTAAATAATACACGCATATGCAGAGCATTCACTAAAGTTAACGAGAAATTATTTACGGACTACTTGCTGAAGGAATCATGGGACGCTGTTTATAAGGCTGTTGGCACAAATGAAAAATCTAATTTGTTTTTTCAATGCTTTCATTTTACTTTAACGCGTACTTTCCTCTTAAAAAGAAAATTAAACATTTCACGGAAAAGTAATACTTGGATTACACAAGGAATTAGAACATCGTGAAAAAACAAACGTACGCTTTACTTTATTTCTAAACATTATGACGTATCACCCGGTTTCCATGTCTACTTCTGAGAATACAAAAGAATTTTAAGGAAAGGGATTTTAAGGATTTTTAAGTCAGGCAAAAATAATGAAAAATAATCAGGATATTTTGAACGCTAGTAACAACACAAAAGCAATGTGGAATATCGTAAAAAATACAACTACAGCATCTCGATACCTTGTAGAGAATGTAGTTTTAAAGAATAATGAAAGAGAAGCAAGTAGTCTGGAAAAAGTTCCAACCAACATTTTTCTAGAATTGCGGTTGATCTCACGAAGGGACTAAATCCACAAAATTCAACATCATACTCTTCCGAAAAAATGTCTGACACAATATTTATTCCCGCAACTTCTTCCGAAGAAATTCTCAGGATTGTCAGTAAACTAAAAATTAAATATTCATCTGGTTTAGATGAATTTCCGGACTATTTATTAGAAACTTGTGCACCAGCCATTATACACCTATAAACTCTCATTTTCAGTTATAGTTCTCAGTCCAGTTATAGTTCTTTGAGCATAGGAATATTTCGAGATATTTTCAAAATAGCAAAATTGAAGCCACTTTTTAAAAAAGGAAACAAAAATAAAATTGAAAATTACCGGCCAATTTCTCTTTGGTCAGTTTTCTCAAAAATATTGGAGACGCTTTTCTACACGCAAATAAATACTTTTCTCAGGAAAAATGAAGGGTTTTAAGGCACTTAACACGGCTTCAGAAAATCAAAATCTACGGAAATCCCCTTTTTTTCTTTTCTTAAATATGTTGCATCATCTATGAACCAAATGAAGAAACCATTGGAATATTTTTAGATCTTTCGAAAGCTTATGACGTTATTGACCATAACATATTGCTCTCAAAATTACCTTCGTGGTACGATCCCAAAGAGAAGAAATACCGAAGAGATGACTCAGGGTATCAACTGATGTCAGTGGAGTTCCTCAGACCGGGAGGTCCTAGGTTCGAGTCCCGACGGTGGCAGGATTTTCGGCACTAGCTAGTCAGCTAGATCGGATTCAGTCGCTGTTTGGAGGAGAATTCTAGCGACCGGCTGCTCTAATCGGTAGTTTTCCGTGGTTTCTCCAATCAACACCAGGCGAATGCTGGAGCAGTGTCCTAACAAACGAGACATGGACCGCGCGCGATATTTTCTACCTCGTCTTTGCCCTATCCTCACCCATTACACACACTTACACTAACATATACTATACTTCCACACACGCCGGGAGACTTGTCGGGAGCTTAGAGCTTGTCCCGACTGAGGCGGTGCCCCGCTGGTGGGAGATATCTGGTTGGAAAATCCCGCTAGCCGGTAGGTCGGCGACGGATAGGGGGGAAGACCACCGCCACCTCCCGAACAAAACCACGCACTATACGTACGGGACTAACGACCATAGTAGTTGACGCGCCCGGAATTACTAAGAATTAAGCAGAATGGCAAATTTAAATGCGAAAAAATTAATATAACGCTTTAAAATAATCAAAAATGTTTATAAGCTATTGTTACATTATCCGGTTCAGCTTTTAAAATATAAATGATCATATATACACGTATATAGATGTCAAGAAGTAAATTTGTTTTAAAGTAAACTAATATTAAAAATTTAACGTAGAGTGTAATGTAGTGTAACAATGTGTTAAATTTAAAGTAATATAAAAATGTATTCAACTTTTATATTTATTAATAATAAAGTACAATTTTCTATCTCCAATTTTGTAGTTTTGAAATGTTCAAGCGTTTATGGCAATTTCGAAAATACGGAATAATAGCCGAAAATGGGAGTAGCACCATATTATTACCGTCCTTACCACATAAGCAGAAATTTTAGAGAAACATTTGGAGCGGCTATTGAGAATAAATGGCCAATATTTCGCCCAAAATTACACAGAAAAAACTCATATTTTCGAAAAATTGAACGTGAAGTTATTTAAAGAACCGTCTTTAAGGAACAGATTTCATTAAGGGAAAAAATCTCTACCTTCAATATTCTAGTTTTAGGAAGACGCCCAAAAAAATTGCGCTTTTTCAATTTTCAAAAAAATTTGTGGTTCAATAAACACGAGACCACTACCAATCTCTTAAGTGTTCTTTGGAACCGTTTTGAAAAAAATTGTGAAAATGCGTTTGAGGCTTCATGTGAAGTACCATCAAGAATCAAAATATGCATTTGAAACTCCGAGAGCTACGGGTTCATTCAGGTTGTTTGGGGAAAAGCAATTTTGAAGAAAATTGGTTGAACGGTTTAGGCGCTAGCGTTCACCACAAACGGACAGACACGTTTTGCCGTCAAACGATTTTTCGGTATCAAGTACGAACAGAACATGAATTCTGGCTACACCACTTGTTAGAGGATTTTTTTCTAAATTTTGCAACAGGATTTATCCACTTTTCCGTTACGGAGCGCGGCAATAAGTTTTTCTGGCGAAAATTCGCCGTTTTCTGGGATAAGATTACGTAACTTTCTCTTCTTATGAAGAATTTCATAAGGCGAGAAAGAAAAAATAAATAAAAAAGATGTTTAAAAATTTAGAACGCACCCATTAAAAAGCTATTGAAGATACAGATTACAATGAATATTTAATAAAGAAATCAACAGAAGCCTAGGAACAATACCACAAAATCAAAAGTAAAACAAAAGCAACAGTATATTCGGGATATCCTATGTCCACAGTAGAATATGATGTCGATCAAAAGGGAAAAATGGAGGCAAGAGAAAACATTCAAACTAATGTAACCACAGTGCAGAGAAATATACTGTTAAACTTAAATTAAGAGGAACATCAGAGTGGATAAAACACTACAAAGAACTGAGGGAATCACTTACAAAGATCTGCAAGAGGTAGATTCTATAAAATTAAATGAAATAAATAAAGCTCTTAAAAATGAATAATAGAAAATCTCCACGTTCTGGTAGAATAAATTCCGAAAATATACCAGATGGAAGAATCGTCTCCTATATTCTTTCAGGAGTATACATACCTTTTGCGGCTCTCAACCGCAACTACTCTTTATAAATGAGGTCTCTAAAGAGAAATTCGCAGAGAATTGCAATTTGACTTTAAAAATATGAATGATTTGCTTTAAAAAACCATCTAAATATTCATGTCAAATGCAACCCGCAACACTCGGTTGTTGTTAAATATCTCTTATACGAAGCGTTCTAGGATCTTAAAAGCGAAAATTTTCAGGCCCAGGGACTCAAATGTTTCCGATGCCATAATCTACAGGATGGACATTCCTGGACATTCTTTTAAATTTTTGCCGGTTCGATGCTTATCAACAATACCAGCAATACATGGAGGAATACATTTATTTATTTATTTATTTGCGTCAAAAAAACAGTTAAAAACTGCGTATGACGTGCTATGGGGAAAAGTGAATTGTGTGCACATTTTCAAAATTCTGCGATCTCTACACCAAGTCATATACTACTTAAATTTTGAATTTTTGAAAGGGAGAAAAAAACAACAAAAAACTCCCATGTAATAAAACCTATTTTCAAGGATAAACAAGCAATAAATTTTGAATTTTGAAAGGGAGAAAAAAAAAAACTCCCATGTAATAAAATCCATTTTCAAGGATAAATAAGCAATAAATTTTGAATTTTGAAAGGGAGAAAAAACAACAAAAAAACTCCCATGTAATAAAATCTATTTTCAAAGAAAATAAGCAATAAATTTTGGCTCTTATTACTTCCTGCCGCGACAACATGGAAACGATAATTTGAATAAATGTATTTCCCACTGAATTCTAGAAGACGTGCACAGAAATGAAGTTACATTTATGTCCAGAAGCAAAACAAGGGGCCATCTCAGCATTTGCTCAATGGATCAGGGAAACTGGACCTCCATGACTGGACCTACATTCCTCCATGACCTACATTTCAGCCCTTGGTGTTGGCCATCTTTGCGACGTCACGCTTAGAAGGCTTACATTTTTCTTTTTTATATTTACGCTTTCTACATACACCGAAATTTGCGCCGACTGACGAGGTATATTTGGGTAATTATTAGTTCAAGATTTTCTCTCACGGCCACAACAAGTAGTACTACAGTTGCTTGATAATCGATAAAGATCGACTCTTATGCGTGTAGTGGAATCATTCATTTAATAGTTTGCCGTGGTGTACAAGTGCTGTGTACCTAATTGGGGGATGGGGAGAGATGGCCCAAGGCATCAACTGATGTCACTGCAGTCCCTCTAACCGGGAGGTCCTAGGTTCGAGTCCCGACAGTGGCAGGATTTTCAGCACTAGTTTGTCAGTCAGCACTAGGTCGAATTCGGTCTGAAGGAGAATTCTAGCAGTCGGCTGCTCTGATCGGTAGTTTTCCGTGGTTTCTCCGATCACCACCAGGCGAATGCTGGAGCAGTACCCTAACAAACGGGCCATGGACCACGCGCGATCTCTCTTGTCCTATCCTCTCCCCTTACACACACACACACACACACACACACACTGCCACACAACGCATACAGTACACTGCCACACAAGCCGGAAGACCGGTCGGGAGCTTAGAGCTTGTCCAGGCTGGGCCGGTGCGCCGCTGATGGAAGATACCTGGGTGAAAGGAGGGAAGATACCTGAGTTGTGAAAGGAGGGAAAACCCCGCTAGCCGACGGTAGGTCGGCGCCGGATCTCGCCATTCAGCGGGGGAACCTCACAGCCATCCCCAGAGGAAAAAAACATGCACCGCAAGCGTATTACGGGACTAATGGCCTAAGCTCTTGACTCGCCCGGAATCACTAACGACCAACCTAATTGCGGAGGGAACTACAATGGAAACATACCACATGTTCCCATCTTTCAGTTTCACGATACGCTTAGAAAAAAGTAGTGTGGGGATTAACATGCGAAAGTTCTCGCACGGGCACGCTAGTCCTTTTAGAATTCAGAATGCTGCTTCTTTTCATCATGGGAAAGATTGGGAATGATCGGGAAAGAGCTCAGATGATAGAAGTATATCCAACTAGATATGTATCAGTATTCTTAATTCAGCTTGAAAAACTTTACAGTAAAATAGTTGACAAAAGGCTGAACATAATATTGTAACGAAATAACTTATACAATTTTAACAGATGAGCAAGTAGGCTTCTTCAAAAGAAAATCATGTACATACGATGCTTTTTCATTAAACCAGATTTTATTTTTGAAACATTGTTCTTTATGATGCATTATTCGAATCTTTTGCTTGTACCTAACACGGGTATTTTTCTTCTGCATATGACTGTAGTTGCTATTTGTTTATCTCATATTTACCTCGAATGCGTGGTCGAAGGAAGTATTGCGTCCCAGCAGTGACGGAGGGGGTGAGGAAGGGAGGGCGACAGATGTAGAGGAACGTGAGAGGTAAGATAAGGATTAGGTCCAGGAGATGAGGTAATTTGGCCTAAAGGGGTCATGGGGGATGGAAGAGAACTAGGAGGTGCGAGTGGGGAAAGTTCTTACGCAGGACACTGCCGAGGTCGTGAAAGAATTGTCGGAATGCCGACGAGGTGTTGACATAATTAAATAGTGAAATAAGTGAAGTAATCTTCGTCAACTTGTTAGAATTATTCAGAGAGTCGGCTTTCGACGACTTTGCTGTCATCATCAATTTCGCTATATGTGGCGAAGTTGTGAAAGGATGTGTTCTGCAAGTTCGCTACCGAGTGCATCTTTTCCGGGAATATTCAGGTGTAGATCATGCCGGGTGAAGTGTTTTCCTAAGTGTTTAGTTCAAATATTTTAACATTTGTGCCTCTAAGATGCAGTTTCAATTAGTATCTAAGTATTCAAGTAGTAATCAAAGTATCCCTTTGCCTGTGACCACCCATATTCAATTGGATTGAACATTGGCGGAAGCCTCAAAACAATGCTTTTCATAAAGCATTGAAGGCTTTCACGGCCGGAGTCAATATTCATGTTTTCTTCCGGGCCGTGGTCCAATTGGCTTTGAGCTGCCAAACGTTTCGCCCACGACTGCGGTGGGCATCTTCAGTGGCGAGGTCTCGGGCGTAGTGTCCGGGACGGCGGCTGACTGGCGACTGTGACCACGATGGTCTCGGCCGCGGCATTTATAGGCCGCGGGTGGGGGTAGCGGAGGGGGCGCTTTCGCGCGCTAGCTACTGATTGGCTATGCTTCGTGAGCTGGCTTGCGATTGGGTATCGACCGAGATGGGAGTGGGGCAGGGAATTTTATTATTGTAAGGTTTTGTCTTGGTGTTATGGAGTAGGGATGCCAGGCGGAATTAATTTTGACTCCTCCTTCTTTCCTGTTAAAACTGTTTGGGTGATTGAAAATTTCTATGTCTTCCCGTTGTAAGCGGGCGTGGTAGTGGTTTGTTGTGGATAAAATCTCGGTGTTGTGGAATAAAATGTCAATTACGTAATCTATAATTATTAAAGCTAGAACAAGGAAATAAATACGGTTAAACTTTGACTAAGTCATGGTAGTCCCCACTTTGCTATATGGAGAGGAATGCCGGACGCTTATAAATATTTTAAACAGCTAGAATGCTCAGAAATAAAGTTTCTTAGATTAGTTAAAGGATGCTCCAGAGAAGACGAAATACGAAAGGAAGACAACAGAAACAAACTAGGGATGCAACCAATAACCGAAAAGGCGATCCATCATAACGAAATTATTTAAAGCATGTCCTTCGTATGCCACCAGAAAGGATTCCATAACAAGCAATGGAATATAGTATTGTAGTCCACTTGGCATAAGGACTGTCGGAAGACCGAAGAAATAGTGAGATTGGAACAGGCCTCATGCCTCATCCTCGCAAAGCAGATTTTCAAATGCCGCGATAATAAGAATTTAATTTCGGAAGGGATGCACCTCAGATGCAATATCTATGCCTTGGTACCTTCTCCAGCATGAAAATGGTATAGATAGTAACCTTCACGTATATACTGACGAACTCCTGTAAAGGCAGATCCCAACTAGGAAAGCACGCGCGACACCTCCCACTCTCACCCTCGCTAATAGATGAAATACGCGTATTAATGAGAGACAGATGCCATCCTTAATATATTTCGAAAGTGCGAAAATGACGCATACAAAAAAAAACTGAGAAATCTTGTAACGCACTGTAACGCTATTCTTGGCACTGACAATGACTGAAACATGTGGAAATCACTGCGAACCCTATGATTGAGGAAATCACGAGGCCCAATGCAAATTAATATACCCCTTGACACACCAACGTTTTGCTGGAATGACCCGTCATATTGATTATTAATTAAAAAATAGAATCCTCTCAGCCTTAAGATCCGATTCATTATACACTCGGGAAGAATTCCTTTTTGCCTCCACAAATCATATTCACTTCTTCAAAGCCATTCACAGACTTATGTTAAACGCTTCAGGAGCAGATACTATTAAAGCTAATTTTCTAAGACTGAGTGTCGAAGTAATGTGTCCTACTGTAACCAAGATAAACTTTTCATTGTGAAAGGAACATATCCGACCTCCTGAAAAACCGCTCTTGTTCCTAAATCCACCACAATTCCTCCGGAACACAGGCCTATTAGTATATCCTGCCTAGTTTCAAAAGATCGATGTTGGCAAGTTAAAAATACATATTCTTTTAGATTTCACCTAACTGTTCGACTCAGTGGATTACGAAATTCTTCTAGAAAATTGAAAATATTATGCCTTGTTAAACACAATATGATATTTTCCACAATAGCTTTCAAACCGCCAACAAGTCATGGTATCAGGAGAAAAACCATCCGCTGCTGTTCCCGGGGCATATAGTAGGCTAGTCTCAGGGCCTTTAGAAATCATTACTGTAAATGATGCAAGACAATAATTCACAACTGTAAACACAAAATGTCTCCAACTCTGTGTTTGTGTATACCCATCGGAATTAAGATCTTTAGCGAAGAAAATTAACATGAACCTACATACTCTCAATAAACCCGCCGTATCCCTAGGACTCCTGTTAAACTCAACGAAACCGGCAAAGCTTGATGATGGGCTCTCGCAACGGGATGAACAATTCGGAAAAATCTCTTACCTAAAGGCGCGTCCACACGATGCGTCTTTTCGTTCAATTTTGCGCATGCGTATAGAGCACGTAGCGCATGCGTCCTGTCGTCAAAACGATGGACGCATGTAATAGCGCAACTTTCCCAGAGCTGACGGGAATCTCGTTCGTCTTTCTCGTGCGCGTCTTCCAAAGAATGTGTATTTCATAGCGAAGTCATCCGAAATACCGAGCCGTACGTGCTCTTTAAGTAATCTTTTGTAGTCTTCCGAGTCATTGCGTAGTGTTCGTCTGAGTTTTATTGCGAATTTCTTGCAGATTATTCTTTTTTATATTTACCGGGTTGGACAGTACTTAAATACTTGTATTTGAAATACGTATTTTAAATGTATTGTGACATACCAATATGTGGGACATTGTATTGCGTGACATTTATTGTAAACAGGGTGAATTGTAAGGATATACATATGTAAATATGGCGTCCTAGCAACGGTAGACGAGTTGTCGTCAAGGTCAACAAACTTCATTGCTTTGAACCACGGGGCGCGGCTAGTTGATAAAGTAAACTGTTTGGGGATTGGCCGAGAAGAGAAAGCAATAATAGTCTGGGGCGCGGCTAGTTGAATTTGTAAATAATTTAGGGATTGGCGAGGCGTGGAATGACAATGTATTTCGACGGAAGTGGGTCGAATTTTTTCTGAAAAGGAACAGTAGAAAATGTAGACCGAGTTTTGAAGGGCTGAAAGGAAGGAATATGGATTCATTCCGACTTATGCCGTGGTGCTGTGTGTAGATAATTGATGTTAGGAGTTTGGGAATCGTGAACGTCTACTTGGGAGCGTATGGTTGTCGGACTTTGAATATTGATGTAATGTGCGGAAATTGGAACTTGGAAATATTTCGAGTGCAACAGCTGGAATTTAAACTTTGAACTTAGGTGAATTTGCCGTCAACAGGACTGGGTATTTGGAGCAGATTATAGTTTACTGAACTTTTAAGATTTTAAGCATACGTGTAGAAAGAACTGGGAACTTTTAAAAGGCAAATTAATTAAGACTTATCAACTTATGAGGCGGCGAGGATCAGTGACTTGAGTACATTTGGGCCAGAACGGAAGAAAAGAAGATGGTATTTGGACCTGGAGCCATCGACACCGGAAAAAACTGAAAATGGTTCTACGCGGCGACATCGGCCAAGAGCGCGCGAAGACGGGTACTGCAGTATAAGGTTTGAAACTGGCCATGACCGAAAGTACGTTTCGTATTGTTACCAATTTAAAATTTCATGGACATTGAATAAACTTACAAGTTTCTGTGAATAGAAAAGATGATTTTCATTTAGCCAATTCCAGCAAATGAGTAGCTAGAAATGTATATTTGCTTTTCAGATTCCTCGGCCACTCTGTACAGATGGCAGATCGAATAATCGGCTATTAGTAGGCAATAGCGATTTTTCTTATAAGACCCATCGACCCAGTTAGCCGGATATTAATTTATTGGAAATAGCAGTTTAAGATTAATTTGAAAAAAAAAACCTGTATTTCTGAGTTCTTTTGAACATGTATTTTAGAGATGCATTTAAATACATAAAATAGGTGTATTTAAAACAGATATACTTTCAATACAGATGAAGACGATTTTGAGTTTCTTTTTGTTTGATTCTGCTGATGAATGGACCTCATTGAAAGAAAAATTAAAAGCCCCTTTTAGCTGAACTTGAATTATCTTCATTTCTCAATGATAAATCTAAATCATTTAAAATGCTGGACAATTATCCGACAAAAAGAAAGTTATTCCTTATAACCTAGTTTATGTTTATCAATGCCAGTTCAACCATTTTTTTACCTTTGCTGGTTTTATACTTTCGCCAACTAGACGTTCATTGTCTGATTTGTTGGAAAAGCTAGTCGTTTAAAAAGGAAATTCCGTTTATTTGATTAAGCCATATTTCTGATATCATTTTATATTTGAACGTGTTTTTGTGAACGTGTTAGTGAAAGTGTTTTGTATTTGGAAGTTTTTAGTAATTGTTCAAAAATGTATGACTGTCAATTAGTGATTTGTTGTAATTGACAATTACAATATAATGTTACAATAGAAAAGTTATAAAGCAAGATTATTGTATTTACTGTATTTTGAGTATTTTAAATACGTTTGTATTGAGCAATAGAACAATAACAAGAAACAGCACCATGAAACACTTCGAATAGTGTACTTCGCAAATGTGCACTCTGCCTTCCAATACGGAATAATAATCTGGGACCAAGCACCAGAGGCTAAGCAAACTTTGAAAATACAAACAAGAATCATTCGAACAATAAAAAATACAAAAAGGAGAGTCCTGCAGACCTCAATTCAAAAAACCTAACATACTTCCACTGCCTTGTATATTCATTTACGAAGCTCTCATAATTGTAGTGAAAAATCTAATAAACAATGACACACATTACAAATTTAACTCAAGCTTACACTCGCATATATATTTTCAAACATTTATTGTCTCTAATCACGGCAATTCCTGCCCTGCTCTTTTGGTTTGTTCTACTCCATGATATATAAGTGGTCATTTATATCTTTCGAATCTCATAACTTTTTTTTTTGTTTCTATTATTACCATGATGTTTGCTTTCTTTCTTTTTCCTCCAGAATTTCAGCTTGCACCCTCAGTTCAACCTCCTGACTGACTATTTCTGAAAGAAAAATCTAAAGAGCAGAAAAGTGAAGGGGCAGCCCGGCCGTCGAGGATTATGCCAACTTTCCTGGTTCTCGTGGGGCGCGGGCTTTTCCAGCGCCCCAAGAAGGGGCTCAAATGGGGCGCTTGTGCACCTCTGGTTTAGGCGCTATTAGTGTTCACAGACGGACGCACGGCCAACGGACGTTTTCAAATAAAAAAAACCTTTTTCGGTATCAGGGAAACTCAAAACATGTATTTCCGTTGACAACTCGAAATCGATTTTTCGCATGTTTTTCCGTTTAACAAATTTATTTCTTTAAGATAATTTGTTTCAGTTTATTGTAAATATATATATTTTTGGTGTAAGATTATATATATTACATATTAAAATCTGTCTACACAGGAACCTTTATAAGCTGGACACCTGCCTAAACTGGAAAATTTCCCCGGCCCGTGAAGTTAAATGGCATTTTACACAGCATAAAACGGAACCTCTTCAACGCGGAAACTGAACGTTTTTTCACGTCCTCCAGGGAAAAACGTCTTTATAAAAAGAAATTCCTATCAATTTAATGCAATTGGCAGAGGGACGCGAGATGTTCTTAATGAAATGAATGCATCTGCAAGCTTGTTTTAAATTTTCTCTCACTGTGACACGCGATTTAGTCGTGGCAGCCGTACATTGAAGAAGATTGGCTTCAGCTGTCAGCGTAGAATTCGACATTGGTGGCGCTTGTCTCTCAAGGCGTAAATCTTAGGGGAATTCCCTCTGTCCCGACTCTCTGAGCGGGGGAAGGTGTAGGACATGGCTTGTATTCACGCGTCTCCCTGCTCCACGTTGAAAAGAATTACTCCTCGACCAGATACTAATTGCGCAAAGCCATGCGAGAGTATCAGAAAGACACAGTACTGGGTAGTGACGCATTGCGCGTTGAAAGAGTTTGCAAACTAGTCCGAATAGCCAGGAAGGTGTGTATTTTGCACTAAAATAAAAAGCTATCAATGAAGTGTTTAATATTCATTTATTAATTATTACTTCGATAAATACGTTATATGATTATGCATTTTGAGAAATATAATGAAGTCATGTAATTTACTGCTTTCTGGGCAGAATCGTCAATATCAGGTTATAAAATGGGCAACCTAGCATACAATGGAAACCTTGCTCAACCGGAATTTTTTGTCCCGATCGATTCCGACTAACGCAGATTTTACTGCATATATATTCTAACGGTACACCCTTCTTTATTTATGGGGATCCAACATTTCGCTCTGTCCCCTACGATCTTTGATACCCATCTTAGTGGTGGAAAGAGGGTCCTGAAAATAGTCCCGAACAACGACGTGCCGGTCACTATCTTCTGCCGTGGAGAGTGTTAGTTACAAAACAAAATGCGCGCCAACGACGCGACCCCAATTCATTGGATGCGCATACTTCTAGGAGGAGCGGTTTTCAAATTTTATTACGGCCTTTTCAGCCACTTTGTTGGGGAAGGGTGTGTGTGTGTGTGTGTGTGTGTGTGTGTGTGTGTGTGTGTGTGTGTGTGTGTGTGTGTGTGTGTGTGTGTGTGTGTGTGTGTGTGTGTATCTATATATATATACACACATACATATACATATCGCTCGTGGCACATAGCGAAGTCGCTAGCCTTTCACCACTGAGGTCCGGGTTCGATTCCCGTCGAATCTCATGTGAAATTTGTTCCAACAAAACGAGTTTGGCTGCTTCACAAGGGCTAGACCAACCCCTGTGAAGTGTCCTAAACCCTACCCTTCCTTATTCCTTCCCAATTCTGGCCGCTGGGTAGTGACGCAGGAGCGCGTAGCAGGAGACGCGTACGCGGGAATGCTACCTGGCGGTCCTCTTGACAACTGACTGCAACGTGACGTGACATGACTTAAAGGTAATGGAGGATTACTCCCGCGCTAGTTAATGGAGGATTACTCCCCAGCGCAAAGCGCTAAACGCCCCTTAAGGGGTTTGGAGACGCATTGCGTCAAGTTGTATGAACAAATTAAAAAAAAAGATTTAGTTCATTCTGCTGCCGCGCAATGTCTTCGCAAGCCACATTGTAATGCCAAATTATTCCCGTCACATTGAAATGTCTAATTACTTTCAAAGGAAAGTTTTCTCGCTTCGCTCGCCCGGATCCGTCACGGCGAGGCTCGGGTCTTCGCCCTCGCGTTCACTATAAACAACCTATACACATCATAATTACCAAATTACTTTTACAAGAAAGCACTTTCATGGTTAAGCTGAAGCTCTCTGAAATTAATAAAACCGAAAACTCACCTTAGCTTGCTATTAGGTAAACTTGTTTGATCAATCGAAGGAAATTTCCATTTTATAGCATTAACAGCCTCATCTTTTCGCAGAACAGCAAAGAAATGCGCATTCAAAACCTCCATTGTTAACACACTGGCCTCCAGTATTCAAACTGCGCAGTTATAAACATGTTGTGAAGAAAAACCACTACACGCTTTGTTTAGAATCGAATCCAATGCACAGTCTAAAGTGGGCGAGAGTCTTATCTTAAAATAACAATTAGCCCCATTTTCATTTAAAGATTTGAATTTTCAATAAATGAAAGATTTGTATCGTGTTTCAAACCTCTCGCGCTTCTTTTGGTTAGGAGATTTTCAAGGGATCGGTGAAGAGCCAATATTTTATTACGTAACCGTTACCAATAATACGATAAAGAATGTGCTGTTGTAGCACCATTAGTCTTAAGTGTTCTTTTATCTTAGTGTTAAATCTTTGTGTTTTAAACAGACTTCATTATCATGTTTTTTCCGGCTTCGTTTTTATTTTGGTTGTTTGCCTCCTGTACAAACAAAAATAAATGGAGTGGGAAAGTATGTTATGTTATCCAGCACACGTTCGCACAACCGTTCGCGAAACATTATGCAGGCTGAAACAAGGTTCAGAAAACGACGAATTTCACAAAAGATGGTAAATCTCGAGATGTTAATAAAGCAATGATTTTGCAATATGACGGCAAAATGGGTCTAAGAGCAATAAAAACGTGCGACGTCAAATTCGTAATGGAAGTTGTCGGAAGGGCAGTATAGATTTGGGTAAAGTTGGTGAACGAAGGTAGGATGTGTGTGGGAGAGTGGGAATGCATAGGGGCACAGCATACTTGCGCAGTTAGTGGACTTATGTCACAATCGTTTAGGATCAAGTAGAGAAATCAAAATATTTGTATATTTTTGTGGATAAATCATCATTAAAAATGTCATTTCTTTAAAAGAACTGAGAACCCCTTCCCACTTATCCTAAACACATGCAGCTAAACACGAACGGTTTCTATTTCGGGGTATGCTCACATGATGACCTTCGCGCATTACAGTAGTAGCTACTATAGACTAAATGTAAATGGTGAATTGTGAGATTTCTACTGTAATAGAAGTATAAACTAAAATGTCCATCACTGTAAAAGAAAAGTCTGCAAAAGTGATTAGTAATATACTTACATCTAGAAGTTGATCCACATCTTCTATGTCACCCGGAATATCAGAAAGTGCATTGAATATTTGGGCCGAGTTCTCCAAAGTCTTGAGTTCAGGTTCTAAAACACGTATTTTGGGGTAAGAAAAAAAGTCATTACTATGCGACTATGTTAATTTATGAACAGGATTTATTTCATTAAAATAACTAATCAATTACACTCCACCAACCTTTGATTTTCAACATTCCTAGAGTAACTTGGAATAGGACAATTGATCCATCAAAAAAAAATAAGTCCCAAATGCGTAGAAGAATTTTCATATGCACAACTGATGCAAACAGAGTTAGAAACCAATGAAGGGTTATCAAACTCAGTTCTATGTCATGTTCTTTCAACACCATATCAACATCTGGCAAATAACTACAAATCAATGTGCGCAGAACTCTCTGGTCAGCTTGAATACCTGCAAACATTGAAAAAACAGGAAAAATCATTTACCGGAATATAGATTGAATTATGGCAAATATATCGCCAAGCAAGTTTTATGCAAACTGGGAACTACGTCGAGATGAAACGTAATTTAACATAAAACTAGTGGTGACAATTCTGATGCGGTGTTGTTGACGTAACATCAAGATATAAAAGAAGTCATCTCTGTCAACTTAATACATTTATTTAGAGACCTGCCAAATACATCAGGGTAGAAGTTTCCAAAATATAATAATTTTATTTGTGTAAAACGCGTCGAAGCAATAGTGCTTGTTGCAATGTGCTGGTGTCGAACGTACGTGCCCTGTGGAAATTGAAGCCAGAAACATGTGCGGGGGAGGTGTACATGCCTTATGCGAACACGACGCATAACAGAGTGACCAGCTATCTGCCTTTTTCAAATTCAAGGTTTTTTCCCGGTTTTCCAGGTCCGAGATAAAAATTTTCCAGGTTCTTTTTCACACGCTACATCATATTTTTACCTTCTACCGCTTACGCAGTAGAGAGAAAGTTATGTATTGCTGCGGAAAAAAAACAGCGAATATTCAGCAGAAAACTCTTATTGCCGGGTCATGTGAAGGTAGAAGTGGATAAATCCAGCTGCTAAATTTTGAAAAGAATTTCTCTAACTCATGATGTACCCAAAATCCATGTTTTGCGGGTTATTGATTCCAAAACTGCGGTTGACAGCAAAACGTCCATCTGTCTGACAGTAAACAACCCTAGCGGCTAAACCTTTCAGCCAATTTTCTTGAAATTCGATATTCCTTATTCGATCTGGCGATGTCGCGGCCCCTTAAATTTGAAGCTGATATTTTAGTTTTGGGGGGTACTTACATTAAGCCCCTGGGACGTTTTCAAATTTTTCAAAGAAGCGGCTCCATCGCTTTTATTAAATTTTGTTGTTTGATAGTGTGAAGACCGTTTAAGAGAATAGTGCAAGCGATTAGTTCGTTGAAAATTCTGATTTTTCGAAAATGGCAAAAGTTCAACTTTTTCCGGCGTCTTTCTATAACTGATATAATGATAGAGATTTTTTCCCTTCATGGAATCTCTTCCTTAAAGATATATTTTGAAATACGATCACTGCGTAATACGGTTTTCGGGTAATTATGCGAAATATAGGCAATTTTTAATTTTCTTTAAACTATTATTTTCTCAAAAACTGCATCAACAATTTTGATTAAATTTTCTCCTCGGATAGCTTATAGGTAGTTCAAGAGTGCAGATCTCATGTTTGTTGAAAATTTTGATTTTTGAAAATTGCAAAAATTCAATTTTTTTTCGCCGTCTTCCTACAACTGCAATTATGAAGGTATTTTTTTCTTAGTGAAATGTCTTCATCAAAAACAGACATTTAAATAATGTCATGTTTAACTTTTCGAAAATGAGCATGTTTTCGAAATTTTGTGTCAAACATCGACTTTTTTAAACAATTTTTCTTAAGAAACGACACAAATTTGTTTGATTAAATTTGGATCTTAGATAGGATTAAGGGCGATTAAGAGAATGGTGCAGGTCTCGTGTTGGCTGATATCGTCCATCTTTTCGAAAACAAAACAAAATTCAGTTTTTCAGAAGACGCAGAATTTTTCCCAACAACTTTTTTTCTCGAAAACGTCATCAACTTTAATTGTTTTTCATACCGAAATTTCCACAAAAACGGATCTTCAAATACGGTCATATTGAATTTTTCAAAATATTAGTATTTTTTGTGTAATTTGCATCGTAGTTACGCTTTCATGCGCTTCGTGAACACAATGAGAGGTTTTGGTAGGTTATTTCTATTCTCATAAAAGGAAGTAGATTGATGGAAGGTAATAACCTTAACTTCGAACTAACAAATTTCTTCTTTACTTCAAGAAATTGTGATCGCTGATTGTGGTATGTTTCATTTGTAAAAGTTTCAAATGACTACTGTTCCTGGCTATCGAAATAAACGCTAGTATGCACCACTGGCGCTTCGTTTGAATTGATTGGGTATGGATTATATTAGCATTATTTCTAATACTTTACATGAAAGAAAAAATGAAAAAAGTGAGTACCATAAATTTGTACCAACATTTTAACTTTAACTGCGCTGCTTTGGGGAACAAGGCAGCGACAGAAGTAAGGATTACTCGTATTTCCTGGCGCGCAACCTTAATCTCCATAGAGACTATAAGCAAGGACAGTTTCGACTGCGCTCTTCTACAAAAGAAGTTAAAATTCCCGTTGAATATGATGGTTGTTTCGACCAGAACGGATTTATCCCGTTCAATAACATGGTCGTTTCGATGGGAAAAATAGCAAAGGTACTGCCGATGTCGTCATAGACGATATGCGACACTAATCGAAAGTCCAACTTACATGCATTATAGTAAAAAAACCAGAGGTGCTACAGAATGGCACAGACTTTCTCGTAGCAGTTTCTTCTAATTTTCTCTTATGTAGACTGGCTCCAAGGTCTTGCTCCATTCTCTGGCCAACTCCCATCTATCGTCACCGAAAGTACATTTTCATGACATTTTCTCAACTTTTTTCACAGGAATCTATTAAGTTTTCGAAAACACTCACAATTGCAATAATGTGTTCAAATTGATGGAAATGTGCATATTAACGGCGTAAGACGTATTTTAAAAAAAATTACATTTGTGTAATTTTTGATAAAACAAAATGATACATCAAAATAAACTTAACGCCACTTTAAACAGTACAATAATCACTATCTATTGGAAGAAATTAAAAAAAATTGGAGCCAATGTTGAGAAAATAGCGTTTGAACGTTTCTAAAAATACGGAATTTAGAGCTCATTTTCACAGAAACGTATGCTTTTGAGAAAATTTATTTGACATTATTTAAACCACATGTACTCATAAATATAATAATGTGAAGAAACCCCCTCTAAAGTAAGCATTACCGACGAGAGAGAAGTGAAAAAAATTGTGTAAATTTTGAAAAACAAAAGAGTAGATGGCGTTTATGTCATCGTATAGGGTTCGTTTTGTACTAGCAGTACCAAAAATTTAAAGAAAAATTGGAACCGTTTTCGAGAAAATCGTGTTTTTTGTAATTTTTAAAATTGCAAATATTGCACGAAAACTATTAAAATTTACATGACCATACTGAAAGTACTATTTATGGACAACAGTTTTAATTTGAAGGAAAACGTCTCTAAGTTTAATATTGTAGTTGTAAGAAGTTGGCGAAAAAATTCATACTTTTACAATTTCCGAAAATTCAGAGTTAATCCTGAAAATCGGACCTATGCTACCTTTAGAAGTGTATATAACTATTCTTAGAGGAAATTTAAAGAATAAATATGGTGCCATTTTTGAGAAAATTTTGAAAATGCCCTAAGGGCTTCACATACAGTCCCCCTCAAAAATTAATAAATGTTTTTCAAAATTGCAGAGCTTCGGCTCTCGCAAAAACGACAGGGGTTTCTTCAATTTGGAAAAAGTCCGACGCATCGTTTAGGCGCTAGGATTGTTCACATACACCAGGCCATGAACTGACGGACGAACGTTTTGCTTTCAATTGGTTGTTTGGTATCAAGGACCCACAAAACAGAGATTCTAGCTACACTACATGTTAAGAGGATTTTTTTCTCTTAATTTAGCAACTTGTTTTTTGCACTTTTTCGTTACCAGAGCCCAGCAATGAATTTTTCCGCCGAAAATCCGCCGTTTTTTTCGCGCAGCATTACTTAATTTTCACTATACTACGTATATTATTACTCCGTATATACGTACGTATACGAGAAAGTAAAAACTAATCGAAACTCAACTACTGAGTTCTCGGTCAGACGTTTGTTCCAACAAATATATCGCTCATGCATATGCAACCCGCAGGCAGCCAAATAGGTGCTAAGTGGTGCTAGGTACTTTACCCATGTTGCACCTATACAAATGGCAGTGTTTTCGATTTGATTTGATTTATTTGGTCAAAAAACAGTAACAACTGTGTATGACGTATGGGGGAGAAGATTATCTGCGCACGTTTTCTTGAGTACTATAGCTGAACCGCTCGCAAAAAAACCATCATGGCGGTCGTACCTTTGGTAAAGTCTCGTAAGCTGCCCCCACCCTGCGGCATCTGAGATTTCCCCTCTCTGCGATAAGGGAAGCGCGTAGGCGACAAGGAGAGGCGACTGCGAGACGCAGCGATCGCGCTGACCGTCACTCGTCATCACTGCCCCCTTCGTCAAAAGAGGAACTCGCACTCCGAGGAGTGTCCAAAGAAATGAATACATCGTATTGTGCAAACGCTTCTCTGCAAAACGTTTCTTTTTCTTTTAAGGATGCACCAATTATTTCTGCTGCCTCGCGCCCTTTTGTAAATCCCCGAACAAATTCTATTGGATTTTGATCTGGATGGTACGGTGGAAGACGGAGAGGAATGTGGCCATGTTCAATGATTATTTGATCAACGACCTATCGTTTTTCAGTGGATATACTTTGAATTATTTGTAATAATTGCGTTCTTGTGAATAACAGAAGCTACTGTGTAAAGCACACTGTCACTGCTCACTAGCCACGGTCAAACAGGGACTGGAGACCGAAACTCTCCAAGACACGGCTTATTTTCTGTTGATCGTTTGGACAACCCCTACTGTAGAAACACGAATGCTGCCTTTCGTCTGATCCTTCTCACTCATCAGTTTGTTATCACCAAACTCGCAGTGTTGAATTACCGCGCGACCCACGAGAGAAAGACAGAGGGAGAGCTATGTTGTGACAAAGAGCGCAGGCAGGCGGGGAAATATTAGGAGCTTTGGAGGGAGAAGCCAAGTTCGAGCATGCGCAGTGGAAGGTTTTTTTGAGAGTGGTAGAGCAATAGAATCCCATCCCAACATTTTAACGATAAATAGTTGAAAGATTAATGAAAGTTAATAATATTTTTGCACTTTTTTCAATTTTCAATGTTTGAAGTTATGTTATGCGTGAGTCAAGAACACCACAATCTTTAAGGAAACCTGTGACACCTCTCATACATATTTCTATTTTACGACTCGCCATTATTAAGTACTGAGATGAATTCTGCTTACTGAATACGATGCCGTACGTGAATTTGTGCTATATGTTCGGGGAAAATCTGAAAATAACGAAAAATCCAGGTTTTCAAATCAAAATCCCGTTTTCTTCAGGCTTTGTCAAATTCCCTGTTTTTTTTCGGTTTTCAAGATTTTCAGGTTCGCTGGCCACCCTGCATTAAATTATGTAAGTAGTGTTTCAATATAGACTTTTATTTCACTTAGTTTTAATTGATTTGAATTGCGTACATATTGAGTTCGTATTTTGAATTTTGGAAATTACATTTCCGTCATTCGATGGAGGTGCAACCTCCAGTCTGTTGGAGCACCAGCCGCTACTGTTGACTAAAATGTGAGTCATTTGATTATAAAGTCTACTCCGGGTTGCAACCAGCTTCCGAAGGACCAGATCTAGGCACTATCCGTGCCTCTACATCACGTGTCGCACATGTGAGCTGTTCCAAATAAATCAATGTCTTGCTCTTTCCAATTGTTTAAATGACCTGGGAGTTAAGCCAAGTTCTTACACAAATTTAGCGGAAGAAATCCCAGAGCTCGGATAATTATCGGGACGAACTGTGCTTTTGCCCCCACATTCATCTGATCTCGATTTCCAAACTCTGTCCACTTGGTTACGATGTTTTGATTTCATGGCACAGTAACATCTACAAGTAGACAAGATTTTTTCCAAATCCGGGGTAACAATATCCGGTATGTTTGCCGCTATCGTGCGATCAATTTAAATTTGTTGGTCGTACAATATTGTACACAGACCAACGTCACAGGTTTTGGCGAGTGTTCGTAACACTTGGGGCATGTGTTTGGAACTTCCAGGGCGGTACAGATCTGTCAGTGGAGGTACCTACACACCCTGTCGTGTTTCTTCATGTATTTAGTCTTTGCTGCAGTTGGACAGCCTTTGCTGCTAAGACGATATCATCTTGGGAAATTTTGAGAAGCACTTTATCATAGTGTGTTCTCAACGCCTGATCTGTGGCAGTTATTGCAAGTACTTCAGATTCTGGCTTCATCGATCTGCACCTTCTCCATTATTTTTAAATAATGTTCATGGAGTGGTTTGTCTCTACACGACTTCTTTAACATTTATTATCTCACATTTCATGATAAGTAGCATCAGAAATTCAGTGTGTTATTCTTCGTGTCGTACGTAGTTTTCTTCACAATTCTTCTTGCTACACTTAAAATGCCCGTTTCCCATTCTTAGGTCAATTTCATGACCTGACTCATAAGTGGGTCATCTAGATGGCTAACTACATACTTTCCCATCCCGACAACTGCATTGAAGCAGGAGACTTCAATTTGTCTGAGGCCTCTTCCTTCTTCCTTACGTGACACACAGTTTATGCATTTCAGCTCGAGGTTGAGCAACATGATACATTGTAAGCATATATATATATAACCCTGTAACATATAACTCCTACTCCACACTAATTCACTTCATCGGGGGGACGAGTCCCCAGTGGGCACCTATGCCTTTTGGCTTTATCCTCACTCCCCGCCGGCGCGTGACGCCAACAGGCCGATGTCCGGATACAGCCGGAACCCAGTTGACCTTGACGGTAACCTCCCCATACAAAGCCTGGGTAGGAGCCGCCCTGCCAGCTCAGAGCTACTAGCTATCCGGGCTAGTACCGGAGTCTCAACAATGCGCCACTCACATGCGCCGGGAATAAATTCCCTCCTCTTTACCCAGAATATCGGGCCACTGCCACGACGAATCCGAGAGTCTAACTGGGGGCCACCCAGACTAAGGCCCGGGCGGCTCGGAGCCCCCATCCCGTCTCCCCATTGCTTGCCGCCAGCTCACGATGTGGGTGACACCGGTACCGAAGCAACCTGGCGGGTGGTGCCTGATGTCCTGCCGAACTTTTAAGTAGGATCCGAACACTCCGAAGAAGATTCTTCACCAATCCTGCTCCAAGTTCGGCGCGCGCCATAGGCCCAACTGGTGGATGGCCGGTTGCCCGGTGGTCGTCTGACACTCCACCTAGACCGCGACAACTTTCGTCGCCGCGATCCCCCCTGCGGTTGTAAGCAGTTTTCTGTTTGTTTGTTTTTTTATCCATGATTCGAATTTCTTCCTCAGTCCAGTCCACGAGTCCGAAATTATTCGGTTACAGGCACCGCCAAAGTACCTATTGCAGATATTTTATTCTTGGAGTTCAAAGCCGACTGTAGGACATAGTTCATTCTTCTGTAATTCTCTTTCGCTTTGTCGTTCCAAATGGCCTCATATTCTTCAATGCCCAGATCTTTTTAAGATTTAAATGGTTCAAGATCTTGAATCACAATGTCAGCTTCAATGTTCTCTGCTTCAATGTTCAAAATATCAGCTTCAATGTTCTCTGACGTAGTTTCGCCTCTCTTGAAGCTGATTTTTGCACACTTATAAAGACCAAACTTCATGCTGATGTCATTGCTTATTATTATTATTATTATTATTATTATTATTATTATTATTATTATAATTAGCCTCCGACTCATTTCTTTGTGAAGGCTCCTAATATGTTAGAAATAATCACATTCCTTTTAATGACATCGAATATTGCAGATATTGCAGCAATATCGATGTGTATGAACTCATTTTCAAATCAGAGCGCACAACAAGCACTCTCACCGGCGTCTGATGCTCTCCCACGCAGTGTAATATACCACGCTTTTGGCTCCATTACTGAATTTACTCTTTGGCTCTCGGTTTCAACATACGGCCCTGGTTGTATTCGCTCGCCATTTACACTCTACCCTGGACCCCAACCGGCCACCGGCTTTCAACGCAGAAGGGTGGGGGTGAGGATCTGTCCACAATGCGCGGAGCGGCGTCCATAGTAAAATAGAGATGGGCTTAACAGCTTTTCTTCAATAACAGTTGACTCGTAATAGCTGTTATTAATAACAGTTGAAAAATAACAGGTCCATGAACAGCAACCTACCATGGCCGACTGCTAAGAGTTAAAGCAGTTGTTGCGATTGCTAAGAGTTAAACCACGAAAAACGAATAACGTTGGTAGCAGCGTAAAGCTTGTGCAGCTACCTTACGGCGTTTGCTTGCACTACTTTCCCAAACATGTTTGGACAGAGAAGCAGCTAATATGAACGAGACTGGATGAATAGTCATTTATATAATGTGTATAGAATATTACTAAAATAAAAGTGATTCGGGTTCACATTGCAAATATTCTTTCAAAAATGCAACGTGCATAGTAAAGTGACGAGTGCCAAACGTAATGAGGAGAAACTGTGTTTTTGCTTACCTATAAGCTAAAGTGGTAATGCCTGTTGAATATCAAGTTATTATAAGGCGAGTTATTTCACCATAACTCATTTTATTTTATTGGAACTAGGGAAATATTTGTTGATCTCACATAAGCAGCAATGGGACAGAAATAAGTTAACAAACATATTGGACCGACTTAATTTAAAGGACAAACGTCTTATTGTAGTGTATACAATCGAATATAAAAAATACATGGCGTGTAATAATGAATTATGTATTAATGAATCTATTACTTGAACATTGGTCAATCATGTTTGATTAGCTGCAGTTAAGCTATTATCGTACTAAATGGTTGCCAGAAAAGTTTGTAGTAGTTCGGATTAGGTCCAGTAGATTGCATGTCTATGCATTTCAATCGATAACAGCCAATAACAGGATAAACGAAATAACTTATTTTGCGTAACAGTGACGAAACGTTAACGGTTATGAAATAACAAGTTAGCTGTTAAGGGCACATACCTATAGTAAAGAGGGCGCCGCATGGCAACCAGTCACCAGCTTACAGCACAAAACGCTGGTACATCTCCCAACAAATGATTGGTGGAACCACAGACATGCCATCTTTTGAGCAATTGGCCGAGTTCTTAGAAACTCGTATTAGCATTTTAGATTCAGCACGAGGCCAGACCAAGAAAACTTGCAGGTCGAAGTGGTTCCAACGAAGTGAAAGTACACCAAGTTTCCTCGGAAGTAAAAAGTTGTGAGCGTTGTGCTGATAAGCACCCTCTTTTTATGTGCTTTCAATTTAAGAAAGATACACTTAACACACGTACAAAGTTGATAGTAAAAATAAACTTTGCTTTAATTATTTAAGGCTAGAGCATTTGTCAGCGGAAAGTGACAGAATGAGTGTGTGCTATACATGAAAAAATAAGTACCACGCATTGTTGCATTTCGACAGTCGACAGGAAAGCTTCTGCTTCCGAAGCCACTTTTATGCCCGATTATCCTAAGGTATCAATTAATCATTACCTATAAGTATAAATTTCACTGGCAGCATCCTGCCCTCTGCTTTGGTGCGACTGAATGCCGAGAATGGTAGGTCAGTAGTGGTGCGTGTGTTACTTGACCAGAGATCGCAAGTGTCTTGGGTATCGAGACGCCTGGTTTCGTTAACACATAAACCTCGTAATGTCTCGATCTATTTGAAGAGCATCGGAAGTAGCTCCGGGGAAAGTGTACGGAGGGAGATGTGGGTGTGTAATATATATATATATATATATATATATATATATATATATATATATATATTATTCCATCTATTTTGACCCAGACTAATCCAACTTTGGCTCGGGTCATCTCGTTGAATGGACGATTCCCACAAGCCCAAATTGCTGCCTTGTTGCGGCGGACGGAGACCCACGATGAATCGTCGCTGTTACTTTATTGCTCACACCCAATCGCAATCTCTGTCACCTATTCTCGCAAAGTGTGTGCGAGGATATCCTGAGCGACTTTATAGTGGTTCAGATTTATTTGAACGATTCGTATGGTGTGTACAATATCGCCTTTAGCTCTCTATGGTAGGAAGGACACCTGTTACATCCAGTAGCATGTTTGCGGTCTTCGCAATTCTCTACGCACACTTCTGTCTGTGTCTGCCGTGAAAATACAAATACACATGAGATGCTAGATTTAGTTAATGTCCTTCTGCGCGAAGTTTACAAATTTCAAATTATTTCGGAGTCAGTCACTTCACCTGCTCTCTTAAATATTGTGAATGCGACGAATGTTTGTGCACTCCAATTCTTAATTACCTCACTTTCGAAGATACGCTTCTCAAGCTAACTTTTAACTACCAAGTTAAAATAAACTCCTATGCTATCAAGTTACAATCGCCTTCAGAACTCAGTCTAGTCACCGTCGCTGCTGCAATCGAAGAGAGCTCAGTC
The DNA here is from genome assembly GCA_964035755.1 of Teleogryllus oceanicus. NCBI lineage: Eukaryota > Metazoa > Arthropoda > Insecta > Orthoptera > Gryllidae > Teleogryllus > Teleogryllus oceanicus. The sequence goes on from CAXIVR010000001.1 coordinate 161,615,880, forward strand.
TAGTCGCCGTCGCTGCTGCAATAAAAGAGAGTTCCTCCGAGGCGCGCCGCGATACTTTTGGAAATTTTGGAGGGGTGAATATTCTCCTCCTTTCGTGACCTCCCGGAAAAACATTATTCACTAGTTCAGGCGTCAGAGTTCGAAAAGCTGTGGGTAGATGGCGCGTTTACCAGCCATCGCTCTACCACGTACACTACTCCTCTCTGTTCGTGGGTTTCCTTTCGTAGCTGATGGTAGCGTTATGGGGTTGTGTAATCCCATGACGTCACAATACATATATGTATATATATATATATATATATATATATATATATAATATTATATATATATATATATATATATATATATATATATATATATATATATAATATGAAATGAATGCCCAAAATTGTTACCCTAACATCAGTCAATTGCACATCGTTCATTTTCAATGGAGTATACAATTGTTTGTTTGAAATGGAACACTGGCCCGAAACACTTTTCATTTCCTTTACTACTGACGTGCTACTTCGAAACCAATTTGAAACATCTGATTACTGATTACTGTTTACCGATTCTTTATTGCAAAAAATATTAGTGCTATTCCCCAAGAGAACTGTCCTTTCGTTTCAGTTCGACGAAGGCATATCGTTTAAATGTAACAGGAAGAGAGAGGGCCTAAAATCTAACCCTGCGGGATCCCAAGAGCAATTGGCAATTACTCGGCAAGGTGAGAAAGATTATGTCCCATCATTCTAGGACGATATTTCTCCTCTCTGAGATCGTTGCTTAAGAGTACGAACATAACCAATCTAGAGCAATATCACACGCCTTCCATACAAAGGTCATTTTGAAAGTAAAATGTAATGACCAATTACAGCGAAAGTTCTTTATAATCTAGAGACATCCCCAAAGGTGCTTAAGTTTGATCTGTGGATGAAACACCTTAAAGACGCGAAGAAATACATCTAAAACGTTCCTTAACAAATATTGTTAAGCTTTATTTTCTGACAAGAAAATTTTATTTACATTTTTCCCAAACTTAATGAGCAAAATTCATGATTGAAAAATGGAGTGAACTCTACTATCAGCGATTTGATGAATTACACGAAGACTGCTTCGGGGACCCCGCAAGGGATCCGACCTTGCAATTCCATATATATATATATATATATATATATATATATATATATATATATATATATATATATATATACACATATATATACATATACACACTTCATGGGGAAAAATAAAAATACCAAGTTAATTATTTGTTTAGGGCATATGATTATATTATGATTTTATAGCATATACACAGATTTGAATATGATACCTTAATAAAACGTAACAAAATAGTAAATCAAAAAGCTTTCAACTTCAAAAAATAATAGAGCATTAATTCGTAATAACAAAAAATCTTTGCACAATATTGATTTCAAACTGAAAAGAACAATACATTTATTTATAAAAAATTTACCAATTTAAAATAGTACCTACGTTATCTTCCAAATAACGAAAGGCCTTGGAAATTGGAAGTAAACCCAATTCCCCCCCAAAGTCCATTACTTTTCCGTTATTTCCGATTGATACTGCCGATATCACATTCCATTCTTCACATCCAAATTTTCCACAATGTTACGCTACTCCGACAGTAGTGCTCTATCAATAATTTATGTGTACATTCTAGAACGTCCATTTTCTCTCTGGTTGTTGATTGCATTTGTCTTTTTAAGTCCACTGTCTCCATGACATCGAAAGCATTGCGAAACTGTGATTTTATCCCAGGAGGCCGTGTGTATACATATCTTGATGCCAAATATGGACGAAATATCACCTATTTCGACTCGTTACAATACGGAACTTACAAAATCAGACAATATTTGAGAACAGGAATCAAATAGCAAAGGAACAAAAAATGTTTAAAACAGAATTTTGCTCCATCGTTAAAGAAAAAACCTAAAAAAACTTACTTTTTCTTAAATAAAATTAGTTAAGTACAAATTGGAATTTGGCATTCCTAACTTTTTTCTACAATCTACCGCAGTAGTTTTCAAAATGGCCGACATCAATATTCGTTAGAGAATGCGTCGTACGTTTCAATTCTGGAATACAGGTGGGAAGTGCCCATTCTCATTCATGAACGACTGAAAAATTTGTACAGCAGTACAACAGTGGATGTCAGCACTGCTAGATGAATTGTGTCGCATTATCTCCCTCCTTTAATCTGCGGTCATCTACTCGGTCACAACGAACGATGACATCGACTTGCTGAATACTGCAAGGCGTGACTGCAGTCACTGACCTGCCGTCCTGCTTTTCGTGTGTAAACGGTGTTTGCCCTTCAGCATCAACACAGCGATGAACCCATCGTCTAACAGATGTATTGGGTGGCATTATCTCCCTCACTTCATCTGCAGTCACCCAACCGTCACCACGAATGATGCTATCGACTTGCTAAATGTTGCGCGCAGTGACTGCAGTTATCGACTTTCCTCTCCGCTTCGTCAGCCAACGATGTTTGCCCTTCAGCTTCGTTACAGCGACAAACCCATCGTCTAACAGTGTGACATCCTCTGTTGTCTCACCGTACACATTTTCCAGTCTTTCCTGAATGTGAATGGGCATTTCACTTTCTGCACTCAAGAATTCAATCACTCAACGCTGTCTCATACTAACAGCGATGTCGGCTATTTTAAAAATGACTGCTGAGCTGCGACATTTCGCACCAAGTTACAACTGCTGTAGAAGAAGGTTTGAGGAATATTGCCATATTCAAATTCCCCACTTAACTAATTTTATATAAGTAGATTAAAATTGGGAGCATTACTTTCTGATTGGCCTACGTATAAGACAGTGGAATTCTCGAATATTACAATCGAACATCAAGTATTTTCATTACAATCAAACATCAAGATTTTAAACAATTGTTTTTACAGGGGTGAATGAACTAAAAACACGTTTCATACCGACACAATATATTGTTTTAACAAATACTTGACGTCCCATTGCCTTTAATAACCGAGAACACCACTGTCATTTAAAATATATATTATACACACAATTATGTTTGATTTGGTTTTTAATTAAAACTTTTAATATTACCTATTAATGTGGAAGAATAGTACGATGCCGGAAGAAGATCTTCAACTATAGTACTCATCATCCAAAACGCATCTTCCTCTTCCATTAATAAAAGTAACGATGCTGCCATCATGCCAGTTCCTTGGCAATACCTAAAAATTCACAAGAAGGCAATTCACAGTTGCGAGGAAAAGTTCGATCGAAATGTGATATTGGTAATGGAACCATTTAAATAAACGAATTGTTTACCCTATGTCAGGATATAACCATGCCAGGCCTCTTAAAACGCGGCGAAGGCGTGATATTCCAGTGCTTGTGATATTGCTAAAACAGGCATTTCCAGGCATTGTTCGCAGAAGATCCTTTTCTATCTGCTTCGATGTCATTAAGGCATCGTTACTTGAGGCTTTCACAATGTCTTTATAACTCATTTCTGATGACATTTTCTTTTGAAGAGCTCCTGAAATTAAAAATCGGTAATAGAAATGCAGTTGTGCCGATACACGTTAACAGAATATTACATGGATAGAATAATAACATTAGCAGATCGGAACATGTAGAAACCTTTACTCATAAGAGGTCAGTGGCGGATGGTGGGTTTAAGACTTGGGGAGACCCAGACAAATTTAGGCACGGAATCATATTGTGAAATTGAAAATTGATGACCTTTGTTTAACTAGTAAACTGTTATTGGCGACATTCCAAATAGAAGAATTAGATTTTTCTGTTCTTTAAGGATTACTCCTTCGCGAAAATGGCACTTCCGATATTTTACTGTGTCCACTGAAATACTACGCCTACAACACAACCACAGAGTACCCACTGTCTGTGACCGCAACACGCCTTCACAGGAGGCGGCCGGACGCGCGAGAGCCTCCGTACCAAAGTAACTCCAAAGCTGAACAAAACGAAACTACTCTTTTCTTATTGGTTGAGGGGCGTTGTCATGGCAATAGGGGAGGCGCGCGCCAGCTTGGGCCGCCGGTATCCTGTAGGCACAAGCAACGAGTACATTGTAGGGCTACGTACGTGTAATGCACAGAACTACTTAGCCCCGTCTTTAATAGTAACGTTATGTTTGCAGCAAGATAAACGACTTCTTTTAAATGTTTACTCGTCAGTCTTAAACATTTACGTCAATTTTACACAGATATTTCTAACAATTTTTAAGTTAAAAATATACCTTTTAGTGCTCTTACTCAATTTTTTTGGGAGACCTGACGTCCCTTGGCTCCTCTGAAAATTCGCTACTGTATGAGGCCAACTATCAAATTCTAGCCAAGTTCAGATACAAGACCTGCAGAGTTTAGCTCAGAGTCAGCATTGCCGCTGCCTCTGCAGTGACTCTGGCCTGGAGGTCCTAAGGTTCCAGTCCCGAAGATTGGCGGATTTTCAACGCTAGCTATTACAGCTGGATAGAATTCAGTCACCGTCCGAAGGAGAATTCTCGCAGCCCGCTGCGCTGTTCGGTAGTTTTCCATGGTTTCTCCGACCAGGTGAATGCAGGAGCAGTGCCTAATACACAAGACATAGACCGCACACGATCTTTTCTTCCTCTTTCTACCGCTCCACTTACACCCACCCACACTTGTGTGTGTGTGTATGTGTGTGTGTGTGTGTGTGTGTGTGTGTGTGTGTGTGTGTGTGTGTGTGCAAAGAGATATAGCTTGATTCAAATCAGGTGACAAGTCTTCAGCAAGAATTCTTATCTTAAACATTTGATTTACATTTACTCTCGGTCTTCTGGGCGCAATTAAAAAATCCTCATTCCTGGAAAACATTGCATTTGATATTAACCAGATAGTAAAGCTGAAATTTGATGGATATAATGATTTGTGCGATCTGAAAGAAAAAAATCAATTCAATTAATATTAAAAATGAAACACTTTTATACTACTCACTATGAGTAAATGGCTGACCGTTAGAGTTTATAGAATTTTGTATACATTTTAGTACATTTATACATTCAGTACAGCATTATTATTTCGTATTGTGCCGTAGGTCAGCTTTCTGAGTTTTGCTCCTGAACAATGATTAATTATTCAAAAATGATTTGTATTCCCTTTTCACTTTCTTGCCTTAAGAAGGAACTTATGTATGAGAAAGTAATGTAACGCTGCAGGACAAAGCGGCAAATTTTCGACAGAAAATCTCTCATTGCCGCGCCCTGCTAACGAAAAAGTGGAAAAATCCAGTTGCTAAATTTAGAAAAAAATCCTCTAGCACGTGGTGAAGCCAGAATCTATTTTTTGTGGCTCCTTGATTACGAAAAATCGACTGGCGACAAAACGTCTCTCCGTGAACAACGCTAGCAGATAAGTCGTTCAGCCGATTTTCTCCAAAATTGATACACCCGATCGATATGGCTGATATCGCGGCTCCTGGAATTGGAAACTGAAATTTCAATTTTGGGATTAAATTACAAAAGCTGAAAATCTCGCGTGTTCCTAAACTAAAATATTAAAGATATATATTTTCCCCTTAATGGAATCTGTTTCTTAAAGATAGATTTTGAAATAAGGTCATGTACAATATCTCGTAAATTAAAGAGTTCTTTACGCGGAATTTTGCGGAAATATAGGCAATTTTTAATATTGTTTAAACACTTTTGTCCTCGAATACTGCATCAACAATTCTGATTACGTTTTGACCTTGGATAGCGTATAGGACGTTTAAGAGAAATGTCCAGGTCTCATGTTTGTTGAAAATTCTAATTTTTGGAAATAGCAAAAATTCCAATTTTCACAAAAGGTTTGCAGATGTAACTGCAGAGTTAGACACCCACACGAAGACACTGACCAATCAGGACACAGTCATTATCATAGGACACAACGACATTAATTTGGGCGGTAACTTCACACCTAAACAACATGTAAACAAATTACAATCTGCCGACCAAAATACTAACATTGTAGTCTCACCTCAGCCCTCCTTGTACATCAGACCAACACTGCAGAGAGATTAAGCACGCAAATCAACAATTAAAGCTGCAACTGAGAGAAAGAAATGAAACAATTTTTGAAATTAATTTCCTATCAGCAAAACATTTTACCCGGTGTGGTCTTTTCATGAACCTTGAGGAAAAACATGCAGTCGGTAACATGCTTGCACAATACATCATCAACTCCAGTCCTACTCAGTCTTCTGGCAAAATCAATTTCCTTTCATCTTCCTTGCGTTCTCCACCCCCACCCTTATTTCGAACCCTCGTAACTTCTCCTCTGAACCTACTCCCGTTTCTCCCATCCCCACTACCGATTCATCTACACATGAGGCCCCAATTTCCTCACAACCTGTCACTGCTGGGACACATTACAACCTTCGACCACACACTCGAGGTAAAAATGGAGTAAATATACAGCAACAGTCAGATGCCAGAAAAACAACTATTTGGTACTTTCTAAATATAAACATACTGCACCATAATGTTCAATCCCTTTCCAATAAAACTGAGTTTATCGAGCAGCTCTACAATGCGATTTAAACCAAATGGGTGTTCTTTGCTTTACAGAACATTGGTTATCTCCTAATGAACTTAGCATTTTTCAAATTCCAAACTTTTACCTCGCAGGCATTTAATGTAGGGAGAGGGAATCGTATAGAGATCCTACATATGGGGTTCTTGTGAAATTAGAAATAAGAATTAATATCAATTCTATTTCCTTGACAGAATTAAATGTGTATTTCGTTGAAAATGTTTCCGAAATTTCTGTTGTACATCTTCCTACGCTAAATATATTACTTTGTATCTACAGGTCTCCAACAAAAAGAGCTGCAGATTATATTTTGTGAACTAGAGATAACATTTATTAAAGTCAAAAATCACTCTTTTGAAACCATTGGTGTATGCGGAGATTTCAAAATTGATTTCAACATTGCGTGTATCGTGTATTTATATAAGAAATAATATTGATTCTACCTTCTTGTCAGAATTCAATTTATATGCAGTTGAAAAAGTTTTTGAAATAACAGTTGTACATCTTACTACGCTCAAAATTATTTTACTTTGCATCTACAGACCTCCAACAAAGCAAGCTTTAGATTATTTCAATTTCGTAGAAAATCTAGAGATAACTCTGAACAAACTTAGTAATCTCTCTTTTAAATCCATTGTTGTATGTGGAGATTTCAATATTGATTTTCTGAGCGAATCCCACGAAAAAGAGCAGTTTCTCAATTTAATTCATTCTTTTAATTTAGATATTACAGTGAACGTACTCTCTGAATCTGAATCAGTGAAATTGTCGCTGATTCAATCAGTGAGCGCAGTCACTGATTTCTTCAGTCGAAACGTGTAGTTTCACTGACAATCAGTGAATATGTGAACCTTTTCATAATGCCCGCCTGCATTCACTGGTTGTCAGTGGCGCCCAGGTGGCGCTGCCGACTGATCGTCCAAGTGCTCTGTTCAACAGTCTGTTGTGTATGGATATGGAAGCAAAATCCCACGAGTTGAATAGAAGTTTCCTGTGAGAAAACTGACCTGTGTCTGAAGATTGTTTTAATTGCGTTAGGTAAGTATTTTTCGCTTTTCTGTGACTCGTCTTGTTGATAACTGTGAGACGTTTTATTTTATAGTGAACATTTAGCCAAACTAAGATATAGGTTATGAACACGTGGTAAATACCACGTATTTGTTTTTCTTCTCCACTTCTTATGTAACTTAAGAGTTTTTGTGTAACTGATTGGTGATACAGTGTGAAATATCTGACGTGCAATGTATAATTTCGTTTATGAAAGTTGTAAAAAGTCCAAAATGCTCTCGATTACACCACAGCAGAGCCAGCAAACTATTAACTCTTTCTTTGGTTTTTCCAATTTAGTTTAATGACACCAGTCCAGGAATGGAGTTTTGAAGAAGTGTAAGAGAAAGTGCGGGAGCTAACTGGGGACTATAACACTGTGAATATTTAGAAAGGTATTTTAATTTGCCAAAGACTGCTGTAATACTGATTTATTTTGATCAGTGTTCCTTGCTTTCCTTAGTCACTAAACACATTATATTTTACTAATTTACATGGCGAGGCTAGTTTGGCAAAGTAGAGGGGGAGTGCAGATGGTACATCAAAGCCATTTGCCACTCCTGAGGTTCCCTATCCAGACCTCATAATTCTGCCAGTTAGTATGATTTTGTATGTAATCTGAAAATAAAGTAACCATTTTTTCCTCACATAACTTCTTGACCTATCTATGTTTCTGTTTTAGGAGGGCTGTAATTTGCATCTGGAGGAATTGGAAAGGAGAAAAACCTTCAAGAAAAATGTCCAGCAATATTTGATATGGGTGAAAGGATAGAAAAAATATTCTTGTTTTGTTCAGGGTGATGGTTTGTTTTAACATCTGCCCTTTTTTAATAATAAAATATTCCTTCACTCATGGCAGCATTTGACTTACTTTTTAAATTAATATTTACAACAAATTTGGCATACCCAACATCATTAGCAATTTTTTTCATTTTTAGCAGTATATAATGATTATATCCTTTGAGTATTTAATTTGAAATAAAAACTCAGTTGGGTTTCTGTAATAAACCCTCCTCCTGGGAAATGAACAATGCTTCTGCAATTGTTCAATTATCAAAACCTTCTACTACTTGGTTTTATTGTATTCTTGAGTGCTATTTTCCTCTCTCTCTCTAAATCTTCGTCTGTGCATTTTATTTTTAATTCATGTGGTAGGTTATTTATGGTTTTACCCTCTAGAAAGTATTTTGTTGAGACTTATGTCACTGTATGTTCTGTCTCATATTTCTCCACAGCTTTTTTCACAATAGTTGTCCATAGGAATAGCAGCCTTTTTGTCAGTTTCATTCATAATACATCTTATTTTATTCACCAAAGTCTGGTTTAATCTTTCATTGAGACCATTGCCGCATCTATGGTAAAAATCTGGTATAATCTATGTAATAAAATACGGTCTTATCTATAGTAAAAATCTATTTTTTTATTTGGAATTGTTTTAATTCTTTTGAATTTATTCCTGGATATTGATCTGTTAGTACCATCTGGATATCATGGTTTTTGTTACTTCCTCAGTTAGTTTTACAAAATCATCAGCGTTTTGATTTTTTGATGTTAAAATATAAGCATATCTTGTGAAATGGTCGACCAGTAGGTGTGGGTATTTTTTTGTTGACCGGGATCCTCCGTAACCTCTGATGGTATCTATAGAAACTATCTTAAAAGGGTACGTTGCTTGACCTAGGTGTGACATTAATCCAAATTTTGATTTTCTTCATGATTTATTCTTAGCCGAGTCACAAGTTTCACAAATCTTCTATATTTATGTTTATATTTTGCGCTGTAAAGAATGGTGTTACTTTATTTATCATCCAGGACTCTTCCCAGGTAACAATAAGTATTGTGTACATATTTTAGTAATATTTTAGCTAAATTCTTCTGATAATGAGAGTTTTTCCTTCTTTTCAATTTTTATAATAAATTTCATTTTAGAATATTAGTTTTTTCTTATTGTTTTGTAGTTCTGTGCATCTTCTTTGATCCTTTTTTATGTCTTCTAATTTCACTGGGTTTACAATTTTAATATGTCATCTGAATTTTCATCAGGCTCTAGAACTGGATGCCTGTTTAAACAGTCTGCCTCTTGGTTTAATTTTCCAGCATTATATTTAACTTTAAAATTGTATAGGGACAGATAGTATGTCAAATCACCCAGTTCTTAATGTGTTCTTGCTTTTATATTTAAATTTTTTAAAAGTTTATAATTGGAGTGTACCAAAAACTCTCTTCCAAGTAGCCAATGTTGCAATATATCACAACCTCTTTTATTGTCAAGCACTCAAGGTAAATTGTTTTTTTCCTTTGAGCTTCACTCAATTTTTCGAAAAATATGCCACTGGCTTATTATCCCCATTTTTGTCGTTGTTTTAGAACAGCTCCGATTTCTTTTATGCATGCGTTCTTTGTCCAATTGTTCCATTCTGATTCTACTGTATTTTTCAAAATCATACTTGAGTACCAATCTGTCAAGGGAAAATTTTAGAATTTCTCTTCCACAAAACAGCGCTCACACTCATTTATCCATTGGCATGCGTTGAGTTTATCCATTGAAATATATTGATAATAAAATCATTGGCAATTTTTCTCAAATCTTTACTTCAGATATTTGTTGCTTATCTTCTAAAACTTTCTTTAAAAGTTTCTCAATTGTTTCATCTGAAGTACTCGGTAGATTTTCAACTTTTCCTCTGTAGTCTCTTCTATGTAGTAGTTGTAAAATTGCAAATTTTCCTCTTTATCCAAATATACTTTTGATAGATTTTCTGATAAAGAAATCCAGACTTTTCGAAATTGATGTCTTTTTTTTAAGTATTTCTTACCCTACCAAATATTTGTGTTGTAATTAGCTCCTTGTGAAGGTTTGTGTTTTGGAGTTCATCTGGTAAGCCATTTAAAATTTTTACCTCAAGTGAATTAATAGCTTAGAACTTGCGCTTTGTGTCAGGTATCAGTCATTTGTTCGGTACCATGGCAGATTCGAAATTTTAGGAAACAATACACAATAGTCTTTGTTTTCTTTATATACATATGTGTATATATACATGTGTATACATATATATGTATATATGTACATAGAAACAAAGGCATGCAGTGCTGTTAGCATTTCCAATTTTAAGCTTGGCAATGCTGCTGATTTTAATTATGAAAATTATAATTAGCAGAGGAAGCTGATTAAGTTGCCCTAAAACTTGCCACATACTTGTAATAATACTAAATGTTTATTTGTATTTTTACTTTAAAAATTTTGACAGATTTAATGTCCTTTATTTATTTTTATTGTAAAATTCACATAAAAATCCATTGAAATGTATTTATATATATTTAAATTATAAGAGTCCTTTCTTTCACTACTTTCTTCCCATCTTTCTTTTCAGAATTTGTTGTATTGTCACCGAAATTGTCAATAATATGTACATAAAATGAAGAGTGTTAACTGCAGGCCAATTTTTCTCTGTAGTGAGTTTTGAAAAGTTCCTGAACATCGGTTTTCTTCTCTGTTGTATGTTTTCATTGGTTTAAATAAAGACTTGTATTCTCCTATCTCACTTAAAAAGGCAGTATCTCCCTTTAAAATTACCTTAATTCCAACCTATCTCTTTACCAGTATTCCTTTCATTGAAAAGCCAATTGTTTGTAAGTAAATGATGTAACAAAACTCTTCCTATCCCAAGGATAATGTGACTTAAGGAACTAAACCATAACATTGGACAATTTTTTCTATGTGATAATGTTGAAGACAATAAATGAACAGATTGCTCATATGAAATAGAATACAGGTCTGTTATTACCTCAATTTTCAATTTTTTTTCTGAGTTAAGATATTGACTCAATATCTTTGCCATAATATGTATTTGTTTTGTAGTTATTGTATTTGTTTTGTAGTTAATATGTACAGTGCTGTTCAAGAAGATCATTTTCCCATAAAATCTTTCAATAAATTTGTGAATTAAACTCAATATCTTTGCCATAATATGTATTTGTTTTGTTTCATTTGTTTAAAGCGATACAGTGATTCTCAGTAGTAGGATTTTTGGGTTTGTGCATTACAGTACTGGAGAAGCGATGAGATACTTCACTGATTCAAATAGTGAAGGTTTCACTGATTCAAATAGTGAAGTTTCACTGATTCAAAAAGTGGACCCGTTTTCACTGATTCATTCAGTTCAATTCACTGATTGTCGGTGGCAGATTTATAACTACCACAATCAGTGAATAGTCACTGTCAATCAGTGGTTTTTCACTGATTCAGGCTGAGAGAGTACCTACACGGAATACTCTTAAATCACAAACAGCAATAGATCAAATTATAATTAACAAAACCACAACTAGATATGAAATAATAACGAATAATCTAGGTTACAGTGACCACGATGCACAAATTCTTACAATTACTAATAACATGAATACTGACACAATAAATAAAACACGCTTGTGCAGATCATTTACTACAGTTAACATAAAGTTATTTACGGACTACTTGCTGAAAGAATCATGGAGGCAGTTTATAACGCTATTGACACAAATGAAAAATAAACGATTCTACTTCATTTCTAAACGCTCATGACGTATCTCAAGATTTCCTTATCTACTTTAAAAATACAAAACATTGTTACGAAAAGTCATAAGGCAGGCTAAAATCATGAAAACGATCAGGATATTTTGAACTCAAATAATAAAACAAAAGCAATGTGAATATAATAAAAATACTACCAAATCAACTAGAAAACCCGTAGAGAATGTTGTTTTAAAATATAACGATATAAATGTGAACGATCCGCAACAGTGGCTAATCTCTTTAACCAATACTTTTCAGAATTGCTGCCGATCTCACTAAGGGTCTTCAGGCACAAAATTCAAAAACAGACAGTTCACCCAAAATTTTAGACACAATGTTCGTTTCCGAAACTTCTTCCTATGAAATTCTCAAAATAATCGGTAAATTAAAAAATAAATATTCGTCCGGTTTAGATGAATTCCCGGATTCCTTGTTAAAGACTTGTGCGTATGCCATTATACACCCGTTAACTCACATATTTAATGCATCTTTATGCACTGGAACGTTTCCAGATATTTTCAAAACAGCTAAAATTACGCCGCTTTTCAAAAAAGGCAACAAAAATGAAATTCAAAATTATCGACCCATTTCTCTTCTATCAGTTTTTTCAAAAATATTAGAGAGACTTTTTTACGTACGAATGGAAACCTTTCTCACTAAACACGACGCGCTTTCAGATTGCCAAAATGGATTTAGAAAATCGAAATCAACGGAAACAGCTATATTTTCTTTTCTTAAAGATGTCGCCTCATCATTGGATCAAAACGAGGCACCTATTGGATTATCTTTAGATCTCTCAAAAGCTTTTGACGTCATTGATCATAACATTTTACTTTCCAAATTACCTTCATATAGAATTCCTGGTATTGCTCTAGATTGGTTATGTTCGTACCTTAAACAACGATCTCAGACAGTTGAAATACATTACTGGAATGATGGAACATTACGTACGCACCTTTCCTTCTCTTTGCCCGTTGCATGTGGAGTTCATCAAGGATCGATTTTAGGCCCTATTCTGTTCCTACTTTACGTAAACGATATGCCCTCGACGATTCGAAACGGAAGAACGGTTCTCTTTGCGGATGATACGAACATCCTTTGCAATAAAGAAACAGTAAATAGTACAATATCAGATGTTTCAAATTGGTTCCGAAATAACAAATTAATAGTAAACGAAAAAAATGGTTTTAATGCAGTTTTCCATTTCAAATAAACAATTCTGTGCTCCATTGAAAATGAACAGTGTACCATTGACTTATGTTAAGGCAACAAAATTTTTAGGTCTTTCAATTCAGTCAAACCTTAAATGGAACATCCATTTAAATGAATTGAACACAAAATTAAGTTCATTATGCTACGCGTTCAGAATTCCTGCAAATTCAGTCAGCCTACATTCTGCTCGTTGTGTATACTTCGCGAATGTTCATTCCCGCCTGAGATATGGCATAATATTCTGGGGAAATACATCTTATAGCTCCAGACTTTTAGATTACAAAACGAATTGTATGAATAATAACCAAATCCCACCCACGTGATTCATGTAAGCTCTCTTCATTAATCTAGAATTCTACCATTACCGTGTCTTTTTATTTACGAATCAGTGGTTTTTGTAAAAAATGACTTGCTCAAGGGCGGGAATATTTTTTCAGAAAATGCCGAAGTCTATTACTGTAACACTCGACGTAGAAATCATATTCATCAGGAGACAGTATCAACAGCTCATTACAAAAAATTCACATACAATACATGTACATTATTTTACAACACTTTGCCAGACGACATTAAACGATTAAATTCGATAGCAAAGTTTAAATCCCAAGTGAAATCGTTTCTGCTGCATAACTGTTTCTATACAATTAGAGACTATACTGATAATCACAAGAAAAGTAACATTAATTTTAACAATGATACATAATGCATTATTTACCATTTGGACTGTATAAATGAGTATAAACAACCTGTAACAACTATTGTACTACAGCTTCGGGGTCAATGACCCCCATCTCGATCAGGATTTTCGTCCAGTTTCCCTGATGCATTGAGCAAATGCTGAGATGGCCCTTTGTTTTGCTTCTGGACATAAATGTAACTTCGTTTTCTGTGCACGTCTTCTAGAATTCAGTGGGAAATACAATTATTCAAATTATCGTTTCCATGTTGTCGCGGCAGGAAGTAATAAGAGCCAAAATTTATTGCTTATCTTTGAAAATAGATTTTATTACATGGGAGTTTTTTTGTTTTTTTTCTCCCTTTCAAAATTCAAAATTTATTGCTTATTTATGAAAATAGATTTTATTACATGGGAGTTTTTTTGGTTGTTTTTTTTTCCTTTCAAAATTCAAAATTTATTGCTTGTTTATCCTTGAAAATAGATTTTATTACATGGGAGTTTTTTCTCCCTTTCAAAAATTCAAAATTTAAGTAGTATATGACTTAGTGTAGGGATCACAGAATTTTGAAAATGTGCACACAATTCACTTTTTCCCACAGCACGTCATACGCAGTTTTTAACTTTTTTTTGACCTTTGCCTTGCCTCGCGTCAAGGGCGGGAGCAATGTGTTTCGCGACCTGGAATTGGGACTCGTGCCCGTAGGAGCGTCTGCTCGCTCAGCGGATATTCTTACAGTAGGTAGGGCTGCACAAACTCCAGGCGACCGACAATTTGCGTCGTGAAAAGTGTGGAAATTTCTTAATTTTTTTCAGTAACGTCCAGTGCGAAATGGCAACTATTTTTTTTACTGATGTTATAAATAGTAAATATCTTTCGAAAGAAAATTAAATCAGACTAGATTTCGATCTGAACCTGTTGAAAGGTCCCTTGTTAGTGTAGGGATCACAGAATTTTGAAAATGTGCACACAATTCACTTTTCCCCATAGCACGTCATACGCAGTTTTTAACTGTTTTTTTACGTAATATAAAAAAACACAAAACATGCCGCCCCGCACAATTACATTTGGCCAATAAACATGCTAAAGCTCAATAATAACTTAATTGCATTAGGGAACAAATCTAACAGATTGGGCGCAACATGTACGTTGATTAGAAATATTGACTTAAGCGGTACACCCAAAACTGACTTAAATATTAATTTTCGAATATAGTTTCACATATCTGCTTCCGCTGAGGCCGCCATTCAAGTCATGAGATAAATCGTCTTACGAAAGCGTCATTGTTGCGCGACGGAGATGGCATCGGATTACCTCACACTGCGCTCCGGCAGATAGCGCGACCCGGACTGAGCATGTAACAATTAACACCACCGCTGGCATGCTCACCGGCTCCACCGAACACGAAATAATCACCAAAAGCCGTCTGAAACATAATTAAACTGCCCACTCTATTGCCCATAGAATGCAGACGTGTTGCGAGTTGCAGATTGCCCCAGAAGACGGCAAAGCCCCTTATGCGCCACATAGCCAACTCTTCCATTTGCTTCTACTATGATTAGGCTATGAAGTAATTGATAAAGGCATAGACACAACGCCCACAAGGTGGCCATTTTTGAAACTCGCGGCGCGTGTCGCGAGCCAAGCCAACCAGTCAGCGTAGTGGGTGAACAAGCAACGCCGCACTTCGAGTACATCCACATTACCCCTATGAGCTGAAGTCACTGAAAGGGTCGATAAACCCGAGCTTGAAGCTGGTGGCCAGCTCTGTAGAGCGCTGAACGAGCAACACTCGCAGGGCTCGCTCATGACATATAGCGAAGTCGCTAGCCTTTAACCAGTGAGGTCCGGTTCGATTCCCGTCGAATCTCATGTGAAATTTGGTCCAACAAAACGAGTTTGGCTGCTTCACAACGGTTAGCCCAACGTCTGCGATGTGTCCTAAACCCTACCCCTATCCTTATTACTTCCCAATTCTGATCGTTAAGTAGTAATGCATAAGCGCGTAGCGGCAGGCGCGTACGTGGGGATTACTACCTGGCGGTCCTCTTGATAACTGACTGCGACGTGACGTGACATGACAAATGGATGATTACTCCCCATTGCACAAAGTTAATGGAGGATTACTCCCCAGCGCAAAGCGCTCAACGCCCCTTGGAGACGCATTGCGTCGAATTGTAGACGCAACAAATTTAAAAAACCAAAACACCAGCGCTGTGGGTGGTAAGATCCCCAAATCCGCAGTTCGACTGCAGCGCCCCATCGATTGGTTAGGGAACAGATAAGTTCGTGCTGCTCAAATGCAATTGATACTATTTAGCTATGACAGTTACGCACGGACCATCTCAGCCACGCGAGAATAAAAACTAAAATGAGCTCACATAGCCCTCGCAACCGAATAACTAGAGCTGCCCGCACTGCTGTTGCCCCGCTGGCGGCAGCAGCCGCCATTCCTCCGCCGCCCGCGAACCAGAACCGCCGCCGTTCCCTCACGTCAGCCCACCCGCCACACAAAAGAAAGACAGAAGAAAGTTCAGCTACAGTGCGTCCCACTGACCGGAATGACACTAACTATACTAACACATACAGTTTTATACGGTTCTAGCCTTTCAGTACAATTACTCATGTTTGTATTCCACACCTGTTTATTTCATCACAGGCTCTAATTAGAATCTGTGTCTCAATTGTGTGTGTCTCTCTGTGACTGTGTCTCTCTCCGAGTCTGTGTATCTCTAAGACTAATTAGAGTCTAACCATTCACAACACACTTCAGCTGACTTTTACATACTGTAAATTCGAGCTTACATTCGAATCTATTTTTTTCATTTTTTATTTTTTCCCTCCGTTCAACTTCTTAAGAATTTGATGGAATTTTCTTGGTGGATACTTCTCCATTTTAAAACTAAATCAGTAGAAGCGCACAAAAGTTTCAGTGTCCTCTACTGTGAGGCATTTAAATACACACAACTGTAAGTTCATGCATTGTTTTCCTCTGTCATAAATGCTAACGACCACAGGACTATTAAATCTAGTCCGGTTTTCCTCAATATAGTACAACTACAATAATTCATTATGCAAATTATAAACCCAGCGAAATGCCACTATGCGTTGCCAATAGTGAAGGACCGTGTTGCCCACACAGCTGCCAATATGGGGTGTAGTGGGGGTCTTCTTCTTATGTTCAAGAAAAGCATCGAGTTAAAAAAGGTTCAGAAACACTGTTCAAGAGTAACATGGGGTTGAGAACATGTTTTGTTAAATATCACAGTTTTATGATTTTGTTGAACTATAATTAAAGGAAAATTTAATTTTTAATTACCTGATAATCGCATCCACATCTGAGGACGTAGAGAATGGGGAATACCCGCAAACACCATTGACCGCAATTTCTCAGTTCGTGGAAGGCGAACATCAACTTTATCCCATGTCAAATCAGAAGCCTCTTTACTGTGACTAAATTCTAAATGGGCTACCCACTGCAATCTGAAAAAAACAAAAAAAAAGGGAAATTATTTAAAATTTGAAAACTAATAATAATAATAATAATAATAATAATAATAATAATAAATAATAATAATAATAATAATAATAATAATAATAATAATAATAATAATAATAATAATAATAATAATAATAATAATGAATTTTGAGCGTTCAAAAATTTACTGCTCCAACCAGGACTCAAACCTGGATCTCCCACTTTCCACCCAATTGCTCTAACCACTTGAGCAACCAGCACAGTCAACTCTTCAAACAGCCTTTATTGATTAAGAGTCCCTATGGCAGTTATAGTATACTTATCAGCATCTTGTTACCACTGTAAGTTTTAACACTTACCACAGAATATGCTTCCCATTTTGCAATTGAAAACACTCATGCGACCACTTCGCCACTAGCTCAAGTAGTTATTATAAATGATACTTTGACTATTCAAAGAACTGTGAAGCGAAAGTGAAATGAATAAAATAACCATCTCAGAAGCACTTAACTCTCAAGACTGTGCGAAGAGTTCATGGTCTCCTAAAGTAATTTGAGCAATCGGTCATTCAATTCCTGGCTCTGGCAGCCAAATCTTTCAATTGATTGATTTTTTTCGTGTTTCCGGGCGCGTCAACTGCTTTGGTCATTAGTCCCGTTAGTGTAGTGCATGTTTTTTCTCGGGAGATGGCGGTGATCTTCCCCCGCTGGATGGTGAGATCCGGCGCCGACCTACCGTTGGCTAGTGGGGTTTCCCCCTAACCAGGACTCTCCCACCAGCGGGGCACCGCCCCAGCCGGGACAAGCTTTAAGTTCCAGACCGATCTCCTGGAAAATGTGGTAGTGTAGTGCATGTTAGTGTAAGTGTGTGTGAGCAAGGGGAGAGGATAGGACAAGGAAGAGGAAGGAGAGATCGCGCGCGGTCCGTGGCCCGTTTGGTAGGGTACTGCTCCGGCATTGTTGATCAGAGAAACCACGGAAAAATACCGATCAGAGCAGCCGGCCGCTAGAATTCTCCCCCAGACAGCGACTGAATTCGACCTACTGAAAAGCTAGTGTCGAAAATCCTGCCGCCGTCAGGACTCGAACCTAGTACCTCTCGGTCAGAGGCGCTGCAGTGTCATCAGTTGATGCACTGAGCTACCACTCCCGGTCCAAATCTTTCAACAGTCAAAGCATATATTTGAACAATGATGTGGGAGTGCATCAATAGTAGACAATTACGAAATGAGAACATGAAAGAAAGATAATTGTTTACAAACACAAACTTCACAAATATTGTTACATTAAATATCTTTGGAATTAAATGACCAGAATCCATTAGCAGCCAGTATTATCATACAAAGAAAATGAAAATACAGACGTACGGCCAGTACGTCCATGTCTAATGTCAAATATAAGTTGAACATAAAGAAAATGTAAACACTACAATATAATCTTACTGATGGCATATAAGCTGATAACTAAACTAAGTTACATAAATCGAGTATTATCAATTACAGAACAGATTCCTCTGAAAGAACAATAATACCCCCAAATTCTTCATTTCAAAACCATGTCTGCTACTATCTTGATATAATTTATAAAAGGGAATCTAATCCCACTTATTACATTTTAAGGCCTCATTATATCCATAACTTAATCATTACACCGAAATGTTTACTACAGAATATAGGACTGCAAATAATTAACTTCTAGAAAAAAGATTTACTTGCTTTTCACTTCTAACTGCGGCAGCTGGCACATTTAACGCATTCTACAAGAAATACTATATCTGAAACAACATGATTGTACCACAAGAATAGAACTTTATACTTCATAACAAATCTAGATCACAACTCAAATTTACAACAATAAAAATTATAAAAGAACACCAAATTAGATTTTATATAAATGTAGGAATCTCAGGTTTATGACTAACAGAAACTAGGAGCTACAAAACCACATACTTTCGCGTATTATTTCTGTTCCGCTAAATTACATTACTACATAAACCCGCAAAACTGTTTTCAATCAGCAGACATTCTTTTCCGCTCTGAGACCCGAACTCAGATCCTCTGCGTTAACTTTCCGTCACTCAGACCACTACGCCACAGAAGCGCCGTACGGATAGAACCCGGACACTCGATTACAAATGTAAATGCTCAATCGATACTTCCTTGTCAAAAATCCTCAAAAATCAAAATATCCGTTTTAAACGCCCAAAGCCTCGAGCTCCCCTAAATCGATCGGAGAATATCAATTTTGTAGAACATCCGCTGAACGGTTTAGGCGCTAGCGTTGACTACAGACTGACAAACGTTTTGCCGTCAATCGATTTTTGGGTATCAAGAACCAACAATACATGGATTCTGAATGCACCGCATGTTAAAGGAAATTTTCTGCATTTAGCAACTGAATTTATCTCCTTTTTCGTTACCAGGACCCGGCAATAAGAGTTTTTCTGCCCAAAATGTGCCGTTTTCCCGCACATGGTTATATAACATTCTCATCTCATGAAGTACCTTCGTAAGGGCGAAGTGAAAAAACTGGACCAAGTCCCGTTTTCGACGAACTCTCCGTATTGGCGAAAAGTGCAAAATTCCGTGTTGGAAAAAAGTTGAGTTGAGACGATTGCATCTTTACGAGTCCGTCCAAGTTCGTACTTTACGTCTCTTCTGTAGCGTAGTTGTGAGGGTGATGGCGAGTTACTATAAGGACTTCAGTTCGAGTCTCGGCGCGGAAAATAATTTTTGCTGATGGACAACACTTTTGCATGTTCATGTAGTGTAATATAAACGAAAATGAGACCCGCGCCATTCTTTTACTTGTAGCTGGTTGCACTCCTTAAAAAAATTTAAAAAATATTTTTGAGTGGTTTTTGGATTTTGTTTATACTTTGCACATACTTGAAGCAAACATTGCCCGAAAACTACTAGTTTTTCCAAAAAATGTTCATGACCTTTCTTTAAAATCTGATTTTTTAGAAGAGATTTTGTATAAGACAAAACTTTCTATATTCACCTTTGTAGTTCTGGAATGTTATCTTTTTATGCAATTTTCGAAAATACAGGGATCGCCGGAAATGAGAGTAGCGGCAATTTTTTACAGTTCTTTGCTATTTACGAGGAGAAAATGTAAAGAAAACATTATGCGCCTTTTAAAAAAAACAATTTTTTATAAAATTGCCTGGTTTCATTCTAAATTACAAGAAAATTACTCATATTTTCGAAAATTTGTACATGACTTTATTTCAAGATTTCTTCAAATAACATATTTTATTAAAGGAAAACCAGACGGAGGACAGCAACTTGGACAAGCTAGTAGACAGAACGATTGAGGTGATCATACAAGCGTGTTACCACAATACCACGCAAAGCAAATATCCCCAACCGAAGGCCCGTGTATTGGTGGAATGAGATAGCAGACCTGAGGAGGGAATGCCTTCGTCTCAAACGCCAAGTCCAGCGCGCCAAGAAGAACGCCAAGGCAAACGAGAAGACCGGGGCATACAAGCAGGTAAAGAAAAAACTAAGAAAAGCCATTGCTGAAAGCAAAGCCGCAAAATGGGAGGAGCTACTCAAGGACGTGGATAAAGACCCTTGGGGACTAGGATACAAACTAGTCACCAAGAAACTAGGTGCTGGCCCTTCGCCGGAGACCATGGACACAACCACAATGGACAACATAGTGCATGCACTATTCCCAGTGCACCCGGCAAAAATAGAGAGTTCCGCATAAACAAGAGCGATATTCCCCTCTTCTCGAAGGGAGAGCTCCAAACAGCGGCAAGCTCCCTACAAAATAGAAAGGCTCCCGGGCCAGACTGAATACCAGCTGAGGCGCTGAAGACACTGGCAAACTCCCACCCACACCGCTTGCTGAATATATACAATGCGTGCCTAAGGGAGGGCAAGTTCTGTTCAAGATGGAAGAAGGCAAGGCTTGAACTAATCAGCAAGGGCAAAGGACAGGAGCACTCCCCTACATCCTACAGACCACTGTGCATGCTCGACACAACGGGCAAACTCCTCGAGAAGCTCCTGAAACCCTGCATCCAGTCTGCAATCGATAAGGCAGGAGGCCTATCAGACACGCAGTATGGCTTCTCAAAAGGCAAATCAACCTTGGACGCCACAAGGAAAATAACAGACGCAGCAGCCAAAACGAAAGAGGGCAACCACTGGACCAGACATGTAAATTATTTTGGCTGTCCAAGTGACGCCGCGTCGAAGGCTGTGTTGCCGACGTTTCGACCATCTTGTCGTGGTCTTCCTCAGGGCTGTTGTGCTGATCGGCCAAAGCCTACACACTGGCCAGACCGCTGTGATGGTCGTCCTCTGGATGCGCAATGCATTCAACTCTGTGGCTGGGACGTATCATGGAGGCTCTGGAAAACTTTGACGTACCGACGTACCTACTGCGCATCCTGAGCAGCTACCTGACAGACAGACTTCTAATCTACGACACCGAGGACGGACGGAAAAGCAAGCGACTGACGGCAGGAGCGGCAATTTTGTTTTCGTAATCAGTGTTCCTCAGCTATGCAGGCGCTTCGCTTCGCTTTCTTCGCTTCTTCGGCTTTAAGCTGCCACTGCTCTGTTCCCGCTCTTTTCTTTGACTACTCGTCCGCCTTTGACACATTTCACCACGCGCTTCTTCTTCACAAACTTCGCCCCTACATCCCTCTTCACCTTCTCAACTTAATCGCAAGCTATCTATCCCACCGCTCCTTCACTATAAAATACCAACTTTTCACTTCTTCCTCTCGCCCTATCCACGCCGGCGTCCCCCAGGGCGCCGTCCTCTCTCCCTTCCTATTTTCCCTCTTCATAAACGATGCGCCGGCGATCACCGGAGTGCATAGCTTCGTCTATGCAGACGACATAGCGTACGCTGTGAAGGATAGCCGGATCAACTTTGCCACTCGACGGCTGCAGCGCGCCGCACTCACGCTATCGAATTGGAGCGCGGAAAACGACCTCGCGCTGAACGCACAGAAATGCCAAGCTATCATCTTCACACAAAAACACAGTCACAACACGCACACCGTCGCGCCCATCCGCCTACATGCTCACACTCTTCTATGGCGACAGTCTGCCACCTATCTAGGCGTCATCTTCGACCGCAAGCTCACCTGGAGGGAGCACATTAAAGAAGCGCGTAAGAAAATGACATGGCGCATCAGCTCCCTGCTGCCACTCTTCAGGAGCCGCTCCCTTCAGGAGAAAACTAAAATTAGAATCTACCTCGCGTGCGTAAGGAGTGCGGGGCTCCACGCATGTGAGGTCTGGGCCACGGCGCCAGACACGACGCGCGAGCTGCTCACACGAGCAGAAAACTATTTTATAAGAAAGGCCTTAAAACCAGCTCCAGGTGACGCCTGCGCATATGTTCTCCGCTTACACAATATAAATACTATTTCCTCCACCATTCACACGTTCGCCACGGATAAAATAACTTCTATCTTTTCAAACATCGACACACACCCTCTTTCGCCCCCTACATCCAATACTTCAACAAAAAATCCCGACTTCATCTTCTTCAAACCTCCCTAATTTCTTCAAATATCTATCCGCGTGTGTGTATCTATCCGTGTGTGTGTCTATCCGTGTGTGTGTCTATCCGTGTGTGTGTGTCTATCTATCCGTGTGTGTATTTTTTTGTTTTGTTTTTTTAACGAGGGTAGGTGGAAATCTTCAAAAGACACCATGCGGCCGGTACCACATGATAGTGTGAGATTTTTACCCACTAAAACCAACCTCCTCCTCCATCCTCCCCGCGGAACCGCCGTTAGGCATTACATCACGCACGGGGAGTGGATTAGAGTGGCCTAGTCACAAGCCACTTCTCTTCGCAAAAACGTAGAAAGGATCAAACGAGGATCAATCGACTTATCTTCTTTCCCTTTCTATTCTCCTCAGCTCAGCTATTATGGTCTGCGCATATGCGCTCACCGCATCCCAGTTGGTTTCTGAGGCGATCATGCACCCAACCATGGCTTCGGGTGTCAGCGGGTTGCTCCGGAGTATACTCATAACGTGCCGTCGCTGCAGATGGTATCGCGGGCACTGGAAAAACACATGCTCGGCGTCATCGACAGCAGGTTCACATAGTGGACAGAACGGGGTATCCTCCAGCTCGAACCTGTGGAGATATGCCAGAAAGCATCCATGTCCAGACAACAGCTGAGTCAAGAAGAAATTTACTTCGCCGTGTTTACGGTTGATCCACGGTGCAATGGAGGGAATCATGCGGTACGTCCATCTTCGTTTAATGGACTTGTCCCATCGATCCTGCCATTCGAGCAGTGTTGTCGAGCAGTCTGGGTTCTCCACTTCTTTGTGATATCGCCTCCGTCTCTCCTTCGCCAAGATATCGACAGGAGGCATCCCCGCGATGACGCAAACTGCATCGTTTGACACAGTGCGGAATGCACAAGCTACCCGCAATGCTGATAACCTGTACACTGACGTCATCCCTCGGATTTAACTATTTATCGACATGGAATTGGCCCATACGGGCTCCATAGAGCAAGACGGACCTCACAACCAAGGCCAGAAGCTTCCGTTTGTCCGGACAGGGCCCTATGATGGGCATTAGTCTCGACAGTGCTGCATTAATTGCCGCAGCTTTATTGCTGGCGTACTTCAGGTTGTCAGCAAATGTCAGACGGGCGTCAATCATGAGACCAAGATATTTGATCGTCGGCTGTGATGCAATAGGGTGGTCTCCGACTTTGAGAGTGATGGTTTCTTTCTTTCCTGCTAGTGACTAGGATAACCTCAGTCTTGTGCTCAGCTAACTGCAGCCCTAACTGCAGAGGACTTCAACCACTAACAATAGCGATCGCTTCGTTGCAAATATACACAATTTCCTCAATGTACTTCGCAACGGCGACGATAGCAATGTCGTCCGCGAAACCAACAATACTGGTGCCTTCTGGGAGGGGAAGCCGAAGAACCTCGTCATACATCACATTCCATAATGGTGGACCCAATACCGACCCTTGCGGGACACCAGCCGTGATATTATGTACCTTCGGCCCATTATTTGTATTGTAAATCAGGCTCTATTACTCAGATATCCGACAATCTTCAAGTACGTTGGCACATTAAATCTGCGGAGAGCTTGGTGAATATTACTCCACCTGGCCGAGTTGAATGCATTTTTAATATCCAACGTAACGACAGCACAAAACTGTTTTGGGCCTCTCTTCCATCTACTTCCTCCAATTGCTTGTCGGGCGGTGTTAATGACAAGCTGGACTGCGTCAACAGTCGAGCGGGCTCTGCGGAAACCATACTGATTTTCCGAAGGCCTCCTCCCTCCTCCACAGCTTTCTCCAGTTTGGTACTAATAATTCTCTCCAGAACCTTGCCAGCTGTGTCAAGCATACACAATGGCCAGTATGATGGATCTTCGGGTGATTTATTCTCCTTAGGGAGGAGCACCAAGCGCTGTTTTTTCCAACTTTCTGGATACACCCCTTCCCTCAAGCAAGAATAATAAAGATTCACAAAGATGTCGGTGTGAGCGAGTATCGCAGTCTTGAGGGCAATATTGGGAATGTTATCCGTTCCGGGAGCCTTTGTGTTGCTGATTCTGCTGATTGCGTGCAGAATTTCTTCTTGCGTGACTGGAGGAATTATTTCTAGCTCAGATAACGCTATATTAACTGAGTCACCGGGGTGGCTCGGGAATCGGGCTGTCACAATTCTGAGCAGCATTTTGGGGCAAGTTGGAGAACGTAGGTGCCGCTGTCTTAACGTACACATGACCGTCTTGTTTGGTCTACCCCATGGATCCTTTTCCACCTCGTCACACAGGCTTTTGGCGCATAAGCGTTTGCTCTTGCGGATTTCTATCTTCAACTGGCTTGAGGCGAGTTTGTGTTGCTCTCAATTGAGGAAAGTTGTCTCTGCCACGAGCTCTCTGGTACTGTCTTCTGACTCGAAGGCACCTCCGTCGTAATTGGGCGATTTCCTCATTCCACCAGTAAACTGGTGAACGTCGAGAGATTGCGCCCCGTCTAGACATAGCCGCATCACATGCTTTAGTTACCCATTTCATCACCTGCCCAGCTTTGTCATCTGCGGTACCTGTTGGCACTATCGTCTCCAAACATTGTCGGAAAACTTCTTCGTCGAACGTTTTTGCTTTCCACCCAGCTGGCTGACATTTCGGCGCAAAATTATTCCTCCGCTGATTTTCACCTCGTACAAAAGTGCCTGGTGGTCACTATGGGTATAGTTTTCACTAACTCTCCCGGACACTCCATTCTCAAAGGATTATCTGACATGAACGTCAGATCCACAGAAACCACGCCTCCTCTGCGGAAAGTGTGTATGTCTCCGGTGTTGGCGAGTTCTACATTCAGAAGGGAGAGGGATGCCAGAACTGCTCGATCTCGCTCATTAGTGGACGAACTACCCCACTCAACCGCCCAGGCGTTGAAGTCCCCAGCTATCACCAAGGGCTTCGTCCTCTTGCGTCGTACACTAAGCGGTCAAGGAACTGCTCAAACTCGTCCATTTTGGGTTTGGTGAGGCATAACAACTGTAGATGTAAACGCCGTTGATTTTTACCCAGACAAATCCAGCTCCGGGTCTCGTCATAACTTGCTGGAATGTGTGTTTTCCACAGGGCCCCGATTGCCGCCTGGTTGTGGAGGTCAGATACCCCCGCTGTATCTTCACGGTTAGTATACTGCTCGCATACTATTGCTAAATCAGTCTCCCCTTCCTAAACGACTGTGCCGGATATCCTGGGCGACTGCGCAATGGTTGAGATTGAGTTGTATAATTCTCATTTTCTATCCGTTATTGCTTTCTGCGCTTTTTGGTACGATGGACACCTGCTCCACCCAGTAGCATGTCTGCCTTGTTTCCCCTTGTCTTCACAAAGCATGCACTTTGCGTCATTTGTGCATGACTTAGCAAGGTGATCATCACCACCACAATTCATGCACAAGTTGGACCGGTCATGTGAGTTTTTACATGCTTTTCTGAGGAGTCCAAAATCCAAACATCTGTAACACCTCAGGGGGACCTTCTTATCACGCAGAGTGCAGTACACCCATCCTATTTTTATTTTACCGATGGCCAACAATTTGTTAGCCACCGCAACAGGAACGCTGACTATTGCTACCTGTGCTCCACCATAGGATGGTCTTAGGGATTTGTCCACAGTTGCTGGGAGATCACTGGCTTCGGGAAGTTCGTCCACCAAAGCCCTATGCACTTCCTCTTTAGTTGTGACCTCATCCAGGTCCTTCCCCCTGAATAGTCACGGTGTGAGTGAAGCCTCACATCGGCGTCCGATCCCAAAATCCTTCTTTACAGAGGACTGAAAATCTGTTGTTTGCCCTCCGGCAGACCGCTTCAGTTGCAGAAGGAGATCGCCGCCAGCTGTCTTCCGGATGTGCGTGACATTCTCGCCCAGATCCTTAAGCTCATGGTCAGTTTTCATTTTTTTAAGGATGTCCGCGTACGTCAGCGCGTCGTCCTTCTTAATCATCAGGGCATCTGGTCTGGGTGGCATTTTCCGCGTTTTAGAACGCGTTCTCTTACGAGTGACCACTTGCTACTCGGGCTCTTCTCGTGCCACTTCGGGCTGTTCTCGTGGTATTTCCGGTGAAGGTATTTCTGCCCGGATTTTATCTGCGTTTTTCGCAGTTTCCTGCCTTACTTTGGGCAACTGCGAGTTCCGGTTTCGCGAAGGATCGCTTCTCCTTACGAGTACGCCCGCAGCCACCTTCTCAGGGGACGTCTGAGTGCACTCTTCTTTCCCAGTAGGTTTGTTGCACTGAGGATCTGGTCTGGGTGATCCTCCTTTTTGCAGTGCTACCACCTCATGAAAGTGCGTCTGGATCGAAAACGGCAATTTCTTGATCTCACCATGAACATTATGGCGACGCTTAACAAAATTGAGAAGCTCTGTTATTTTCTTCTCAAGGCTACACAATGCATGTTGTTTCGCAAGATCATCACTACATCATCCGTGTGTGTGTATCTATCCGTGTGTGTGTATCTATCCGTGGTGTGATTCTATCCGTGTGTGTGTGTGTGTATCTATCCGGTGTGTGTATCTATGTGTGTGTGTATCTATCCGTGTGTGTGTATCTATCCGTGTGTGTGTATCTATCCGTGTGTGTGTATCTATCCGTGTGTGTGTATTTATCCGTGTGTGTGTCTATTTATCCGTGTGTGTGTCTATTTATCCGTGTGTGTGTCTATCTATCCGTGTGTGTGTCTATTTATCCGTGTGTGTGTCTATTTATCCGTGTGTGTGTCTATCTATCCGTGTGTCTTCCGTGTGTGTCTATCTATCCGTGTGTGTGTGTGTTTATCTCTCCGTGTCTCTCTCTCTCTCTCTCTCTCTCTCAAAGACGGATGCGCTGACACACATGCAGACAAAAATAGAAACGGAACGCTCAAACGGGAAAACGTCAGACACTCCGGACAGAAAGACAGTCGCGACAGACACATGGACAGAAAGATCGAACAGGCAACTGGGACACATTTAAAGCATCACAAATGCTAAATCCCGGAGGAAAGGCTGGTACACATCGTGGGAATAAAACAAAAATTATATATTAAATGAGTAAACCTTCTCTGATTCGCTGAGACGGATGGAATTCTTGGATATTATTGCTAGATATTTTATGAGTGAAATAATTAAGTTTTCTTACATGGAAAAGTAACCAGGCATGCCTTGTTTTGACGAAGAACTTTAAGGAGCATTCGTACAAAAAAGAACATAATAGAATTTCTTCCACATATGAATCCAGTACCTGTGTTGTGGGTCTTCCACAAATGGAATGCCTAGGAGTTTATTTGAGTTCTGTTCAGGGCCATCTTCCTCTTCCACCCTAAAACCAAACTCGTCAAATCTGTGGAAAAATAAAATTATCAACATGGGGTCATTTCATACGAGTTTGCATAAGGCTCTTCGTTCAAATCTATATTGATTTATTTACTATTTCTCTAGATAATTATATGACACTATCTTTATTACATACATATTATATTTTTTCTTGGACCGATGCACCCCCCCCTATAATTTGGAAACAGCTGTAGGCCGTCATTCAAATGATACAACCAAATTCACCTGAAATGTATGGCACTAAGGCCTTTGAATATCCTGATAGAATTCTGAATGATAAATCGTTTAAGATCATTTCCTAACTCAATTTGCAATGATCATTGCTCCAATTGCAGAAAAAGGTAAATATTTGACTGATTCTCATATTAATTTCAAATTTTAGTAATTGGTAGTTCTACTAGACAGTATAATACTTACAGCATTATCTCTATAATTTGAAACAATACCATGCAAAATTTATCTGAATAGAAAAATTGTATCGTACCTATAATCAGGTTGTGAATTCGGGTCTTCAGGTTGCTGTACAAGCTTGAGTAATATGTCTTGAGGCCACATGGAAGGAGTTAAAGCTGAAAACGGCCCACCCGGTATTGGAGCCATTCCATCTGCCATAACACTAATGCCATCTGAAATTTCTCCAATATGAGATATATCACCACTTTCTTCATCTTCAGACAAAGCAGTGTCTACTTTATCCTACAAATAAAAAAAATATGAAAGGAAAAAATATGGTAACAATGTTTTAAAAATATTTTACTACTGATCAGATAAAAAAATTGAATGACAGAAACATGAAAATACAATCTGTGACTTAATCTACCAAAATCTGCATGGAAGACACCTGCATACAAGCGATTAAGTAGCACTTTTAATTATTATGCAATTCCAAAATCAACCTTTGAGTAACAGAAAAGGTTTGAAATCTGCACCGTTAAAAAAATCACTTAAATGTTCGTGGCACCTTCAGAAACTGCTTTCTACGAAATTCCTTTATACTATTTTCAAGACACATTCACATTAAGTTTGCCATCAATCTAAAGGAATTGAACCAATTCCCTACAGCCTTTTACTACTCTTAGAAATATGATTTCGGAAGCTTGTATATTACTACTATTATTTCTTGTCACTACCCATGACTCGCTCCCGTACAGTAAAACTGGTTCTGCCATTACTTTGTACATTTTTAGTTGCGTCTCTCTTCTTACCTTCGAGAGCGTCCGTCTTATTGTGCCGCACATTTGTTGGAACCGATTGAGTTTCATGTCAATGTCGTTCTCGTAATCATAGCTCAAGTCGCCGCCAAAGTAGTTGATATGTCTTACTTCTTCCAACGTTGAATTATTAATACATATTTTGATCTGACGGGGTATTTGTCGTGGAAAGTCATTACTTTACTGTTTTTGATAGAGATTTTGAGGTTGTAATCTGCCAAGATATTACTCAATATATGAGCATTTTTCTGAAGTTCATTTTCATTTCTAGCAATTAAAACCTGGTCGTCTGCAAATAAAAGAATGAATGCCTTATTTTATGAAGTGAAATGAGCGTACTGCTCTTCCGTCTGACCACGCAAATTTCGTTACGCTCCAGGCAACCTTACGAAACAGGCAATTTGAATTTAGCTCAGAGGCTTCATTTAGGCTTGAGGATATTTTACATGCAGTAAATCTACTAACATGGGACAGCCAGCTTTACTTCCCCTCCGAAGGAAGGCGTACGAGAGATTTTTTCGCCCTTAAAAATCCACTGCTTCCATCGGGTTTGAACCCGCGAACTAGGGTATAACAGCCCGATACGCTAACTATTACACCATCGCCGCCGCGTAATTCCCATTTCCCAAATACATTTCTTCTGAGCATTCTCTCTTCCACACTAAGAGCATCGTCTGGGTATATATTAAAAAGTGTTGGGGACAAACTGCACTCCTATCGTACTCCATTTACTTAAAATGTTTTGCTCTTTAGGTGACTCATACTTATAACTACCTCCGTTCCATTACATAATAACATTATACTTGCTTTTATTTGTTTGGGATATCCTCTTGTCACGAATATTTGCCATAACTTTCTTCTTACCACTCTATCAAAAGCTTTCTCAATGTCTAAGAAGAGAAGATGGATTTCAAAATTATATTGTCTTCTCTTTTCAATTATCTGTCTCAGAATAAAGATGTTATCAGAGCACGAGCGGCCTTGTCGGAATCCGTGTTGTTCATTTAATAAGTTCCTTCACTATGTTTTAATCTATTTTTAGGATTATATCCTTTCCCCCTTAAAAAAATTTTAAGAGTGTATCGGATTCAAGATGTATTGGGAATTATTCCATTTTTCCAGCACATGTTCAGAAAATGTAACTGTCTAAGTTTAAAGAAAAAGCTACTATAGTTAAAGATAAGTGGATACAACATTATTTAGAATTGTGGTATGATTCGAACGAGGACACTTATACCAAACATAAGATAATGGAAGGTGTAGATGAACCAAATATGAACGAAATAGAAACAGCTCTGACAAAAATGAATAGAAAAGCACCAGCAACCGAAATGTTGAATGCAGAACTATTTAAGATTTATTAAGTAGATTTTCGCTACGTATTACAAAATAACGAATTAACATTATGTAATGGTATTTTTATCAACACCAACGGAGATTTGCAGAAGTGGTGCAAACGTTCTCCCACAACAATTTTGAGATCATCAAACATAACTTACTTGGCTCAGTGTGCTATAAGAGTCCGAATATGGACAATTTTACGTAAAAAACAGAAATAGATATTTTTCAAATCGCCATAGCTCCGAAAATTTTTATTCAAAATACTTTTAATTTAAATAAGATTAAAGCTTGAAATCTCTACTGTAAGACCGGGAGCGGCGACTCAGTGCGTCAACTGATGTCATTGCAGTGCCTCTGACCGGGACGTCATAGCTTCAAGTCCTGTCGTACTTGTTTTGAAGTAATTTGAAGCACTTTTACTCACAAATGAAATAATGTATACAAATTGATAGAATTGTGTATATTAACGGCGTAAGAGTTACTTAAAAAACATTTGTGTAATTTTTGAAAAAACAAAAGAATATACGAAAATTAACTTTACGTCATTTTAAACAGTGCAATTAGCACTATCCGTTGGAGAAATTTGAAGAAAAAATTTGGAGCCATTTTTTGAGAAAAAGGCGTTTATGCGTTTCTAAAAATTCGGAATTTTGAGATCATTTTCACAGAAAACTGTTGAGTTTTCGAGAAATTTTATTTGACATTATTTAAAGCAAATGCACTCATGAATCTAATAGTGTGAAGAAATCGCGTCTAAGGTAAATATTACCGACGTGAGAGACAAGACAAAAAAATTACATTTATGTAATTTTTGAAAAACAACAACAAAAGAATAGAGCAATATGGACAGAATACGAACGGACCTACAAAAATCTATTGTAAATATTCGGGCGCGCGGTTCTTGTCCCTACACTAACGAATTGTGTTTTATTAGTCTTTGATACAAGTGCTGAAAAGAAGGAATTGTGCAAGGTTTCAAGAAATATTAGTAACACATGTTCACTCTGTCCCCAGAAGGGATGGGTGATATTGAAACGAATTCTACTACTGCTTTTCGTCATGTTAGCGAAACGAAGTTTACGAGTCCCTTTGCGTCCTATGGTAGGGGTGTCCCCCTGACCTTGCTCATGAAATACAACAGATCTTTTGTCAAGGGACTTGAGTAAAAGTTTAGGAGCATCAGTCGCAAGACTCATCTTATAAAGAGAAGAGTGCTAACGTTTGTTCTGTGAATCGTGCAATCGTACAGTGCAACATGAGTGGAGATCACCGTTTCAGATTCGACAGATGTTTCAATCAATTTAATCTTTCTGATCACGATTTTCAGAAAAGAAAATATCTTAGTCACGTAAACCACAATTTACTAGTGAAACTTCATTTATAGGCGTCATTACATTAGCGAATTAATTGGCGTTTTCTTCTAAATCGAGGTCAAATATCCGCATTTTTAGAAACGCTCAAACGCCATGTTCTCAAAAATGGCTCTAAATTTTTTCTTCATATCTTTCCAATGGATATTGCTAATTGCACTGTTTAATAAGACGTAAAGTTCATTTGTCGAGACCCGAGCCGCCCTCGGACAGCTGAGACGCGAGTATTTGCCGAGAGATGTGGGTGTTCTGGAGTTTGCCTTAGTTGGACAAAAACTCGACGAGTTGAATATCGAAGTAGCTCTTTAATGATCGAAAATTATAAGTTCTCCACGTGACCAAATTATAAGTTCCCCAAGCGGGCGTGCACCTCCCCAGCTGGTACGCGAGGAAGCCCCGAGTCCTTGTGAGCGACACATTTAGGGGGCGGCGTCTGCCTGACTCTCACGTGACCTTGACGCCTGGGCGCTCGTCCTTCCTGCACCCGCTGGGCGCAACAGTCGACCTTATCGGTTGAGTCTTGATGCCTGGGCGCGGGCGTGCGGACGACTCCTCGCCGCGAGCGCAGGGTGGACCGACCGACGACCTTGGCTGTCGTCGACCCTTGTTCACGCGCCCCTACTACATACTCCGTATATACGTATACGAGAACGTAACTAGAGATGCTACAGAATGGCACAGACATTCTCGTAGTAAAGTTTTCTAATTTCCTTGGTGTGGACTGCGTTTACAGACTTGCCCCATCCTCTTGCAA
Organism: Teleogryllus oceanicus; assembly: GCA_964035755.1. Classification (NCBI taxonomy): domain Eukaryota; kingdom Metazoa; phylum Arthropoda; class Insecta; order Orthoptera; family Gryllidae; genus Teleogryllus; species Teleogryllus oceanicus. The sequence continues at coordinate 161,648,926 of CAXIVR010000001.1, forward strand.
GCTGCCATCTATCGTCGCCCAAAGTACATTTTTTTTGACATTTTCTCAACTTTTCACATTCCTAATAGTGGGACGAAAATATTATTTTAAGAATAGTAAAGAAGAGTTAAACTTCCTAAATGGCAATTTATATAAAAAAACTTGAAGCGGTTTTTAAGAAAATTGGGATTAAGCATTACTGTAAATGCGAAATTTAAAACTCTCTTTGCGGCTCAAAAGTGAATCAATAATAGTATTGGCGCGCGGCGCAATTTTAGTCTTTTGCAGTGAATTCGTACGAAATAAGGTCCTTACAGTAGATTGATTGATTTAGTGATCCCAAGCGCGTCAACTACCGAGGTAGACCCGTAAGTGTAGTGCATGTTTTTCATCTGGAGGTGGCGGTGATCTTCCGCACTGGATGGCGAGATCTGATGCCGACCTACCATCGACTAGCGGGGCTTCCTCCCCTTCCCAGGTATCTCCCACCAGCGGGGCACCGCCTCAGTCGGAACAAGTTCCAAGTCCCCGACCGGTTTCCTGGCATGTGTGTTAGTGTAGTGCGTGTTAGTGTGTGTATAAGGGGTGAGGATACAAGGAAGATGGAAAGATCACGCGCGGTCCGTGGCCCGTTTGGTACGGTACTGCTCCGGCATTCGCCTGGTGTTGATCGGAGAAACCACGGAAAACTACCGATCAGAGCAGCCGGCCGCTAGAATTTTCCTCCAAACCGCGACTGAATTCGACCTAGCTGAAAAGCTAGGGCCGAAAATCCTCGAAGACTAGGGACGATGCTTAATCGCCATTTTCTTAAAAACGGCTTCAAAATTTTCAATGAAAATTTCTATTTTGGACGGGATTTTATTCTTCTTTAATATTCTTGAAGGAATATTTCGTTTCTACAATGAAGTTACTGGATTTTTAAGAAAACGTCCAGAAAATGTACTTTCGGTGACGATAGATGGCAGCTGGCCAGAGAATGGAGGAAGACCTTAAAGTCAGTCCACGCCAAGGAAACTAGAAAACATTGCTACGAAAAAGTCTGTGCCATTCCGTAGCACCTATAGTTTTTTGTTGTGTTTTTTAGACAATTGAATAAGAAATACGCCTATATGTTTTTCAATTTTTAATCTGATCTAGTTCATACAGAAATTTTCATTCTTTAAAAATATTTACAATTTTTAATGAAATATTTAGTTTTGGAGAAAGTAATTTACAGAGGAATAAAATACGCATATCAAAGTATTAAATGAAACAAACCAGGAATTTTTATGTTCGAAGCATCAATCAAATTTTGCGGAGTATGTGTATATTCCAAAATGTAATATAGGCATAACTATATAATCAATTTTCAGGTAAATAAAGAAACATGGGTCTCTTTTTTGAATGTCCAGACTTAATAAAAAAATCATATATTTAAAAAAAAAACCTGTCAATTCTTGAGCGATTTGAAGTGGAATGGCTCATAATTGAACTCGTTTCGCTGTGACCCATCCATTCTGGGGGCAGAGTGAACACCTGAAATACTAATAACTCTTGAAACCCTAATCAGGCAGACGGTCACTCTTTCTATAGTTCTTCAGCACTTGGATCAATGACTAACCGAACTTAATTCGCTTGTGCGTGGGTAGGCAGAGCGCACCCTCATACATAAAATTGATTTTTTAGAACTGAATGCGTGGTGTACCCTGTTTTTCCTGGTGTCTGTAGAAAATTGAACAAGGAATACGCCAATTTTTTTTAATTTATCTCATGGAGTTAATATAGAAATTTTCATTTTTTGAAAAATTTACATTTTTTAAAACGAAATATTTAATTTTTAAACTGTATTTACAGAAGAATGAAAAAATTCGAAGTATTAAATGAAACAAATCAGGATTTTAACAATAAGTACTTTCGGAGCAGCAATTGATAATATTTTGTGAAGTACGCGTAAATTCCAAAATTAATATATTCATAACTACACAAATAATCACCTTTCAGGCAAATAAAAAAACACATATCTTTTTTTGATGACCAGATTTAAGAAAAAAATTATCGTACATTTAAAAGAAAATGTGTCCAACTATTGTTCGATTTGACGTGGAATGGCTCTTTCATGATTAATTTTGTATGCAGTTTGCATCATTCTCTTAAACGTCCTTCACACTATCCAACACTATCCAACAAAATTTAATTTATAATTTTTAAAATTGCCAAGGAGCTTAATAGAAAATGCCCCTTGGACATTTTACCTTGGACCCCCACAATTAAATATCCGTTTCAAATTCATAGCGGGCACGACATCAGCCAGATCGATAGGGGAATACCACTTTCGGAGATAATCGACTAAACGGATTAACCGCCACCGTTGTTCAGAGACGAAGATAGACGGACACAAACACTATTGCCGACATTCAATTTGTCGGTATCAAGGTTCCACAAAACTCAGATTCTGACTACACAAGTTAGAGGATTTTTCTAAATTTTAGCAAATGGAATTATCAAGCTCCGTAATAAGAGTTATTCTACCGAAAATTCGGCCAGACGCGGAAACGGACGGCAATACAATTATTTTCATACATTCCAAATTTCTAACGTTTTCCTTTGCTACACATGTATTTTAATGAGGCCCTAATCTTAACAATTAGCACCCTAAATTACAATTAAAAATTTCCTTTGGAATATTTTTTTAATATCTCTCTTCGGATTATATTTAAATATCTCTCTTCGGAAGATGCGCAAATTGAGCGTAACTGGCTTCTCTTGAAATGTTCTGCACATAACCTTGTGTTACCAGGAACAGAAAAGGACATACCAGCTTACTGGCCGCTTGCATGCGCTAGTGTCGCGTCAGGTCCAAAAATTTGGACTGTGTTGTCGTCAGGACAGGCGACGCGAGAAGAATTACGCGCTTTGACAAGCGGCACGTAATGAAACGTCTGAATTGTAATTGTCGGGAAAACACTACACGCAATGGTTCATATCACATTTAAATATATTTTTATGGATTTTTAAAGGTTTTTAACATGCTGGTAAAATTGCATGTCAATCTGAGTATCAGCATGGCGAGTGATGCACGTAAGCGCTGTATGAATAGTGGCAACGCTGTCCTCCGTAAGTGCTGTACTGCAATCAAATACTTAAACGCTCTGTAGTAAGAAGAAAACGAAGTATTATAAGAATGAGAACTATGAACATACTCCTATAGTTTGAATTGATCTTTCCAAAATATATGACATACCATTATGATCTTCTGTTTTTGACAAATGACTTTCTTTTTAGAAAACTATGTAAGATAATAAACAAGATACAGTAAAATCTCCCTAAGCCGGAATCGATCGGGACACAAAAATAATCCGCTTTAGCAATGTTTCCATTGTATGCTAGGTTGTCCATTTAATGGCCTGATATTGACGTTTCTGCCCTGAAAACGGTGAATTACACGACTCCATTAAATTTCTCAAAATACATTATCATATAACGTATTTATCGAAGGAATGATAAATAAATGAATATTAAAACTCTTCATTGGCAGCTTCTTATTTTAGTTGAAAAATGCACACATTCCTGGCTGTATTCAGACTAGTTGCAGATACTTTCAACGCACAATGCGTCACAATCCACTATTATGACTTTCTGATACACAAGCAGTGCGTATCTGGTCGATGGGTTATGCTTTTGAACACGGAGCAGGGAGACGCGTGAATAGAAGCCATGCCCTTCACCTTCCCACGCTCAGAGAGTCGGGAGAGAGGGAATTCCTCTAAAGCCTATGCCTTGAGAGACAAGCGACCCCAAGGTTGAATTGTACGCTGACAGCTGAAGTCCCGTCTCCTTCAACGTCCGGCTGCCACGACTAAATCGCGTGTCACAGGGATAGAGAATTTAAAACGAGCTTGCAGATGCATTTATTTCATTCTGAACATCTCGCGTCTCTGTGGCAATTGCATTAAATTGACAGAAATTCCGTTTTATAATGATTTTTCTCCTGCAGGACATTACAAACCGCTCCGTTTCCGCGTTGGACAGATTAAGTTTGATGCTGTGTAAAATGCCATTTAACTTCACGGGCCGAAGAAAATTTCCGGTTTAGGCAGGTTTGCGGTTTAGGCAGGTTTCCGGAAGGAAACTCATTATAATTCACTTCAATTTAAATTTATTTTCAACATTACATCTTTTAATATTTGTATTTTTTTTTTTGCTCTGAAAATTCAATGATCTCTTGTCAATGAATTTGAATCAAGCTAAAGTAGTAAAAGTATCACTGTTTTCAACAGCTCAGTAATCGTACATTGTTATATTTTTAATTTATTTATTTACAAATAGCCTGTAGCTAATTTAAACATCAATATCACGTTTCGCTAACACAGTAGCCTAATTTCAACAATTATTAACAATATAATTTATAATTTTAACAATGATTCTTTAAAAGTTCTTCAAATAACAAAATCAATATAAAGAAAATAACAATTCTTTAAATGTTCGATTTTTAAATTTAAGATTTTTAGATTTAAATGTTCGAAAATTAAAAAAAATTCTTTAACAACGCAAAATATACTATATATATAATAATACTACTTTTCATATTCAACACTATCCGAACAGACACCTGACTTTTCTCTAAATTTTGCAACAGTGCATTTATTTTAGTGTATTAAACTACATTTGCATATATTGTTGAAGCACCCAGTAATATTTTGGTTTTGGAATTTAGTTATAAATTATCATTTTTTTAATCTTTCTAATCCTTTACATAAGTATATCATACACTAAGGAAGGACGATCGTTTTTGACAGTTTATACAAAACCATCGACATAAAACCTTAAAAGTGTGATACTGGTGGATAGACAATCCCCATCCTCCACCGAAAAGATTTTAGAAGAAAGTAAAAGTTTGCAGATTATGGCATACAAAAAAAATATAATTGTAACACACGTTATAATCGGGAATAACTCGGAAGCGCCTAGGCCTCCTAGGCCGCAGGGGCCCTAGGCCCTAGGGTGCAGGTGAAGGATAGATGGGTGACAGTGGGGAAATCAAGGGGGAAGGGTTCAATCCAGATTATGTTCTTTGGCAGTACTACAAAATACGACTTCCATGATCGTCCTTTTTGACAATTTTCTATATTTAGTTCTTTTGGGAGCCCCCTCTCCACAGCATGGGTAGACAGAGAAGAGAAACAAAATCAACGTAAAATTAAATTGAAGGAAAATGATCTTTCGCGATAAAATTGAAAGAACTGTTTTATTTTCTGTTAATTTTTATCTCTATGTTCAGTAATATTGGGATGAGTTTTCCCGCACAGTACCGGATCTCCAATTCTGTAAATCACATTTGGGGAATTGGGTGTTACATTAAATCAGTTTTCAGTTTTCAATAATTATTTACAAAAGACAGAGTTTTCGCCGAGTCCGGATTGTATATTCTTATTTATACATATACAAGAATAAATACTAAGACAACTTTTCTCTAGCCTGAAACATCTACAGATGTGAGAGCGTAGGTTTCCGCTGCCGGAGTTAGCTATCCGGGAGATGCGATGACCTACGCAGAGTTACCTACGTTTCAGAAGCCATTCCGTGACCTTACTCCTGGAGGAAGGTCGCAGGTGCCGAACGTGGCGTCTACCGGATAGCCAAGTACTTGACAACAAAAGCCTAATTTTTTTAAAATATGGCCCAGCAATTTAAAAAATGTTAAAAATTCAGTAGTGTTCAGAGATGAAGTTTTAAGATTTTTTCGTGCCTGGGCCGGTGTTCTAAGACACAGTAAAACAGGTCTGGCAAATCCACGTTCAACATGTTCCCCATCATTTTCCACATGTCCCCCCCACTAATCCTTCAACTGTGACGGAATTATTTTCTCATAAACTGCCAAAAACTATCATCATTCCTTAGCATAAGATGTACTTATGCAAAGAACTAGAAAGATTAAAAAATGATAAATTTGTAACTAAATTCCAAAATCAAAATATTACTGGCTGCTACAACAATGTATACAAATGTATAATAGACACTAAAATAAATGCACAGAACTGTTGCAGTCATTTTCAAAGTATATTTAGTCAAGGTGATTTAAAGGCGGGGAAATTGTTTTTATTTTTTAACTCCAGCCCCGCGCTCGAAGAAATCTGAATCAAATTCACAACAACTTATGTTTTAAGAGGAACGTGCGAGACTTGTAACAACCTGTGTGAGACCTGTAACAACTATTGTACTACAGCTTCCGGGTCAATGACCCCCATCTCGATCAGGGTTTTCGTCCAGTTTCCCTGATCCATTGAGCAAATGCTGAGATGGCCCCTTGTTTTGCTTCTGGACATAAATGTAACTTCATTTTCTGTGCACGTCTTCTAGAATTCAGTGGGAAATACAATTATTCAAATTTTCGTTTCCATGTTGTCGCGCAGGAAGTAATAAGAGCCAAAATTTATTGCTTATTTATCCTTGAAAATAGATTTTATTACATGGGAGTTTTTTTTGTTTTTTTTCTCCCTTTCAAAATTCCAAATTCCAAATTTATTGCTTATTTATCCTTGAAATAGATTTTATTACATGGGAGTTTTTTTGTTTGTTTTTTCTCCCTTTCAAAATTCAAAATTTATTGTTTATTTATCCTTGAAAATATATTTTATTATATGGGAGTTTTTTTCTCCCTTTCAAAATTCAAAATTTAAGTAGTATATGACTTAGTGTAGGGATCACAGAATTTTGAAAATGTGCACACAATTCACTTTTCCCCATAGCACGTCATACGCAGTTTTTAACTTTTTTTGACGTAAAATAAATAAATAAATAAATAAATAAATAAATAAATAGACTTTTTTCGAGCCTGTTCCATTGTCTAAGACACAATAAAAAATATTTCCATTTTTTTTTGTGTACGAGCTTGGGTATGAAAAATATTAAAAAATATTTTTCTGATAGTATAAATTGTCTTTTATTTATATTTTTATCAGTCAGATAAAATAATGTGAAGTTGCCGAAAAAAAAATTAAAAAACACGTTTTCGGCAGTAGAGGGATGTGGGTGGTGGGACGGGGACTAAGAAACCTTTCAAAATATTATTTTTATGTTAGAAGTATAATGTAACCACTCATACATCATTTGGTTTAGGCGAACTTTTTACCATCTTCTCCGCGGGTACCCTTTATTGAGATAGCCAGATTTCGACGGCTTGGCCGTCATCATCAGTCTACAATCTAAAGAAAAGAAAATATCAATGAACTACAAAATAAGATAGCAAATTAAATTACACAATGTCAAATGAAAGAGGATATTAATAAAAAAAAAATGAAATGCAAAAAAGATAGCAGTTCAAATTACAAATTATAAATATAAATAAAGATATACACATGAGATTACAAAAGGTACGGAAACGGTGGGAGGAATAGTAATGACTAGGGGACGGATTTTCATGTAAATACATATTTTTACCGGAATACAATACCTGCTTTCAGTAATATTAGACATTCTGAATGAATTAGTACCAATTTCATTTTACATATTTGCACATATTTTGTTATAAATACATATTTTTAAATGTTTTGCTTATTGCTACATATTTCGTTACATTTTAATATATTTATACGTGGAAACGGAACATTTTAGATACGAGTTTGCAATATAAATTACTGGAATCATCTATCTCACAATGAGATGTGATATGGTATTGCGCTTCCATTACCACGAGATCTTCACCCAGAATTGTGAAACATTCACCCCTCCTACTTCTTAGAAACCGCGTACTGGGGAATCAACGATTAGCGGATGAAGCAGAAGTAATTTCAACTACTTGCTTGCCCGTGTTTCACATGGTCATGCGTTCGTCGATCGAAAAGTAACAAATATTTTTTTACTGATCATCGTTTTATCGCGATTGGGGGAGGGGCTCCGCTCCGGGATCCATCACTGGCTACACGGAACTAATATTCCTTTCGGCACTGGCTCCTCGTAAAAAAAGATTTTTTTACCTCCCCCCCCTTCCGTATCTTTTGTAATCTCATGGTGTGTATTTCTTTATTTATATTTATAATTTGAACTGCTATCTTTATTTTTCAATTTTATATTTTTCTGCAATAATTAAAATTTAAATGTATCTATTAATTACTTAACACCCCCTTTGCATTTTATATTTTATAACGTCATTTTCTACTGGTCTGTATATTAATATCCCCTTGCATTTCACAATGTGTAATTTAATTTGCTATCTTATTTTGTATTTTATTAGTATTTTATTTATATTTTCTTTTCTTTACATTGTAGACTGATGACAGCAAAGGCATTGAAAGCCAGCTATCTCAATAAATATACCAAGTTGACAAAGATGACCATCTTTATTTCTTCGTATAATAACGTCAATAACACCACATCACAATTCCCACAATACTTCATCAATGTTTCATACACTACTGTTTCTATGATTTTTTCAATTACTGGAGGAGTATTTATTGGTCTAAGATCATTGCATTTTGCACTACCCTTTACTTTAGCTATAGGAATAATCATTGATGTTTTCAGTGTCTTTGTTATCTTTTCTGAGTGATTGTAATTTGTTTCCAATTACAGTCCATCTTTTCTTTATCAATTCGCTATTAATTTCATCAGGTCCATTAGTGTCTCTTAAGTTTGTAACAATTATTCCAATCTCTTGCAATGTCACAGCCTGGAACATACTCAGATTAACATGTTGAACTTTTTTAACCATTTTATAACCACTTACACTAGGTACGTTTTCCACTATTTCTCCTACACTACTAACAAAAAAATCACTTAGTCTCATCACCATCTCATCTGAGTTAAATACATATTCATCACCAAATACTACATATATCATTTGTGTCTCATTAATTTTATACAGAGTTTTTAGGTGTTTCCATATTTTTTTAGGTTCATCTTTAAGTTTCTCAAAACTGTCTTCATAATACTTTCCTTTTGCTTCTCTCCAACAATTCACAAAGTTATTTCTACACTTTTTATATCTTTCCCATGCTGTTTCTATGTTCTACTTCTTTTAATAATAAAAATCTACTGTAAGCAATATATTTTTGAACCATATTTATTTCTGCAGAGAACCATGGGCATGGCATATTTCTTACCCATATATCTGGCTTTCTTGCCTCCTGCACACACTGATTAAGATTTTCTTTCAGTATCTCATACTCATTTCCAGCATCAATTTCAGCTTCATCTTCCCTGCTACCCAATTTTCTTTCCATTATTTCTAACATTTTGCTTTCATTAAAAACGTTTAAACATCATTAAAAATATTAACGTTTTCCTTTCATTAAAAACTTTTCACGCTTACCCACAGTATTATTTAATATCCCTGTAATACTTATCATTGAATGATCTGAGATCCTTGGTTTCTGCACTATTACAATTCATATTAATATTGTCAGTTATTATGAGATGAATTAAAGTCTTACAGTCTTTTGTTATCCTAGTAGCTTCTGTTACAAGCTGTTTTAGTTCTACTCTCCTCATACATGATTTAATTTTTTGTATAGTAACCATCTCCTTAAACCCATAACTACAGACATGAATTTGTGTTATGCAACTACAGACATGGATTCAAACTACTGACTAGTAACTCTGCTCCTGCTTCCCCAAGAATTATGTCTTACTAATTTACTTTTTCAAATTATTTTTTGTGTACATTATGAAATTACTTTTATTATAATGGAAAATTGTTTTCAAAGATTTGAGATAATAATAATTATTAATTTCTTGCTTTTTAATTGCGTCTTTGTAGTCAAGCTAGTCAGGTTAAATATTAATGCAAATTAATGATTAAACACATTTAACAATATTTTATAAATACTTTTCATGTTTTATTGCTTCTACAATTGGTACACATGTTGAAGAATATTAACCCCATGTGCATGTTTTCAAGAACAACAAATAGAATTTGTTTTCATCTTCAGTTTCTTAGGACAAATAGAGCAGTATTTTCTTGTAGATAGTTTTTCATTCTCTTTTGCTGTTTCCTTCTCTCTGTTTCCATCTCTACCTAGTATTTTCTTTATTGAAATACTTATGTCTTGTTGAAGTCGTGTGATGGACAATCTCCTTTCTAATTATTTGGTAACTAGTCCCTTAACTAAACTTGTTATAAAATACAGCCTTGTTACTGATGCCATTAGTGCTAAATGAGAAAAATATCAAGATAATATCAAAGATAGTGCTTGAAAAAAAATATACACACACACGAACGCGCGCACGCGATTTTTTCACAATTTCTATGAATTATTATACCTCCATTATACTACTCTTCTAAATTCTTTGGTTAAATACTATCATTACCATTCATAACAGCTCTTCTTTTCATTTTGATTCTTTGTTGGTACACTGGGCATTCTTGACTGAGTACACCATGATTCACATCTAGGGTCAATTGTAACTTCTCATTTGCATTTATAGAGTTACTGCACTTTGTTTCACTGGCCTGACAATCCTTCACTACATGGCTACCTCCACATCTCGAACAACATTTTCCTTTATTACAATTCTCATTTCTATGATATATGAAAAACAACACATACATCTGGAAATTCCCACATATTCATTAACTTGACAGTGTTGCCATTTAATTTTTAATCTTCTCTTCATCATCACTGTTGAATATTGGGTATCTACTTCAATAACAACAAAATATGTTTTTGAATTTCTTGTTTACTCTCACTTGGATCTCTGACTCTGCTTTAATTATTTCACAATTCCCTTTTTAAATTAGCTTTTGATTCTTCAATTTTGTAATCTTTACCACATATTCATTTCCCATTTTTGCCTGACTTCAGTATCTATTTTCTGAATTTCTTTCTTGCTTGTACACATCATGGCAATACCTCCATTTCTTATCTTCCTAAGATTTTCAATTCCTGAGCCGTAATCTTAGCACATGTGGATGAAACCACTTTTGGCATACACCTTTGCATACCACATTCCTCAATTTCAATTTTTTCTTGTACTTTCCACATTCATCTTCATCTTCCACCTTGATGTTGAGGTTATGTCAATTTATAATATCCCACTCAATCTTATCAGCTTTTAAGTAATTATGAACTCTCACTAATTTAAAGATCGCTTACTGCACAGTATATCTCACTGTTCAAACCATTTAAATTAATATTGAATAAGTTGAATGCTAAATGTAATGTACTAAAAACACCAAGGATCTCAGATCATTATATTATTGGTATTCAAGGGATTGTAAGTAAAGTGAGTAAAAATTTTTTTAGAGATAATAAGTTCCTAATGAAAGGTAAGGTAGATTACGATACAATAGAGAAATTATTACAGGAAATATTAGAAGAAACAAATGCAAATGGTGTACTTGTTGATATTGCAGCAGAATATAAGAGAATGAAAAAGAACATTGAAGATGCTATGAAGGAGTCAAGGTTTCAAGATCGTTGGGTAAAAACAAAACCATGCCCTTGGTTTTCAAGGGAAATTAAACAAAGGATTAAGGAAAGAGATACAGCTTCTCATAGGTTTTTAATTCTTAGGGAAATACGGATGGATGTTGAAGCGTGGGTGGAATATAAACAAATTAGGAATAAATCTGTTATTTTTTTTTTTTTAATTTGTTGCGTCGTGTTTGACGCAACGCGTCTCTTTACCCCTTGTTGCGCGTTGAGAGCATTCTTTGGAGTAAATCCTCCGTTCCTCAGTCAAGTCTCGTCAGTCAGTGCCTTTTATCCCTTCGGCCAGGGGCTCAACGCCGGTAGATCCCGGGGTTCCTGGCCGGTCACCCAACCAAGAACCCGCGAGTCTCGAATACGCTTAACCTTCGTGACTTCACGGAGCGTAATAAACGAATTCGGCTAGCGCAGGCTAGCCGGGAGTTGGAGGGAGGCTAAAACGAAATATTATGAAAATAGTTTTGATATCTTAAAGAAGGATCCCAAAAAATTGTGGCAACAACTGAAAACTTTCTACAAGGTCAAAGATAAGGAAATGAAATATGTAACATTTAATTATGAACATGTGTTTGAACCGGAACAGATAGCAAATAGATTAAACAACTTTTTTGTTGATAGCATACAAGACATTGTGGAAAATATACCAGAGATAAATGGTTATGATATAATGATAACAAAAGTACAAAATGGGGATCAAGAAATGTTCCAGGAAGTGACAGAAAATATGATTGGAAATTTTGTAAGGAAATTAAAAGATATTAAGGGACCGGATGGTATTAGTAGTGAATTTATTAAAAGAACATGGCATGTAATTGTTACTAGTATAGTTAAGGGGTCAATTGACCAAAGAAAGTTACCAAAGAGCTTTAAGACTTCCACATTGGTTCCTATTGCAAAAGTAAAGGGTAGTTCAAAATGTACAGAGCTCAGGCTTATTAATACATTACCTGTAATAGAAAAACTTATTGAATCAGTTGTATTTGAAACATTGATGGAATATATTAAACAACATGAAATTTTAACAGAGTATCAATCAGGATTTAGGGAGCAACATAGTACAGAGACGGCATTACAATTGGTGATTGAAAACTGGATGAGATCACTTGATAAAAATGAAGGAGTTGTTGCAGTAAAAGTTATAAAGATGTACAATGGTGGTGCAGTGTATGAATGGCTTGAGAACTACCTTAAGGATAGATATCAGAGGGTAAGGTTTAATAATGGTATGTCAAATGAAAAGGAAGTGATACATAGGGTTCCACAAGGGAATAAATTGGCATCATTACTATTTATTTTATATATAAATGACGTGCCAGAAGTACTAAAGTATTGTAAGATACAAATGTTTGCAGACGACACATTAATGTACATATCAGGGAAGAATGAGTTTAAAGTGGTTGTGAAATTGAATGAGGCCTTACAGGCAGTTGGTGGTGGTTGAGTAAAAGCTCTTGAGTGTTAAGGGGAAAAAAAAAAAACCATTTAAGGAAAAATTGAAATGAAGCAATCTGTTATTCTTATGAATACAAAGTTAGAATGGGTCACAAAATATAAGTACCTGAGAGTAATCATAGGCAATCAGCTACGATTTACTGAACATGTGGAGTATATCAATGGCAAAATGGCGAAAAAAGTTCATATACTGTGTAAGTTACGAAAAATTTTGTCAAAAACAAGAAAATTTTTACAGAAAACTTTCAATAAGGGTCTTTGTAACTTTCAGTAAGGGTCTGCTGTACTTAATAAAAGACGTAGAGACAATGTTAAAAGTATGTTACAGGAAATGGGATTATTAACAGTTGAAAAAGAAATTAAAAGAGATGTTTTAACATTCATTTATAGAATGGAACATAATTTGTTGCCTTCATATTTGAACAATTTAGTGCAAAGAAATAGGGATATCCATAATTATGCCACAGGCAGGCAGATTGTTACCATGTACCAAAGAGTATTAAAGGACACAAAACTGTATTTAATAATGGATTAGTCATGTATCACTACCTAAGGAAACTAAACAATCAGAAAAGTTAGAACTGTTTCAAAAAAATGTTGGAATATGGCTTAACAAAATGGATTTTGATGTTCCTGAATAAGAGATAGAACTTTTGTTTGTTTGTATACTCTATTTGAATGGGTACTTTGTAAAAGTATATTATCTCTTGTTACATTTTGGTTAAATCTTAAGGATTTTTATTGTTATTAAAGTTAAAAATTTAAGAAGCATTAAGCTGCTATATTTTATTGGATATTCTATATTTATTAACCGCAGGCTACTTGTTAAAAAAAAACAATATTAATCCATTAAAATATTCAAAAATAGCTGCTATAAATTTTGACACATCCCCACCAGATTACCTACAATGAAAAGTATTTTTTTGTTTTCTCATTTATTTCACTTATGACAATTTTATCTATGCCACTGCTCTGTATTGGAGGAGACTCCAACAATAGAGTTTATTTAGCTTCTCTTTCCAGTCTATATCCAGTCTTCGGTCCAATAATTTTCTTTCCTTCATTAAAGCAATTTCTCTCTTCAACATCTGACTTGTTATGGGCTCAGCCTCACCATGAATAAAGGCTATTTATTTTTATAATAATAATAATATAAGTATTATTATAATAAATTATTATTACTATTATGATTACATAACTATGGATGAAATTAGGATTATTATTTTTAAGAATGGTAAGACTCTTCCTATTTTGCAACTGTCTCCAGAATAGTAGACAACAAATGGCAACAAAATTCACTTGAATGTTAGAGATTATTTGATGATAATGATATTAGAAGGCATTTTCCTCTATTATGTGATATGTCAATTAATATCTTTTTTGCCCACATGCAATTTTGATAAATGTAATTTCATTAAAGTAGTTAGGCAGATTAGCAAACCTTATGACCTGAGCCTTATCATAAATACTGATTTTTATTATAATTTAATTTTTATTATAATATTCAGTATCTCCTTCATTTGTCATCATCTTTGTTACACATTTTGTCCTGCATTTACTCTCACTCCATTCACTTATATTCACGAAATCTCAATTTTTTTTTCTCAATTCCTCGTTAATGCTTGCCAGCATGGTCATATAGGCTAGTCCAATCCAATATGCCAAATGCTTTCTTTCAAACCTTCAATATTCCCCCTCTACCTATTATTGACCATACTATATTTCCTCCAAAAACATGTTAAATTGTGCTAATGAAACAGCATTCTTGTCTCATCCTCTTCCCTAAATCAATCCAATTGGAATCCTTTCCTTTAATTCTTAACACACTGTTTTAAATGTCATTGAACCATATCCCTCGAATCTACACTTTTTCAATTCAACAATCGGTACCTTCTATTTAATGTGTAGCATTTTGTGTGTACGTAGTGTTTTTAAATACTCAAAATTAATACAGATAACTTATCCCTTTTCTGTACCCATTTCTCCAATAATTCTTGCGGAATTCATAATCCAAATTCTTCATTTTTCTTCCATTATCTTTGTTCAGAATTCTCAACAATACTTCCACACTCATCAGCTTCAAAGAACGCTTCATGACACAATTTGTCAACTTCAATTTTAGGATTCTCACCAAAATTTCCTCCACAAATTCTTTGGGCTAATAGTACAGACTACGTATTTGCATTTGTAGATGACAGAAAGAGTGACAATAGTAATTAGAATCTTGATTTGCTGGCTGATCTGGCAGGAAAATTGGGACAACGCAAAATGTGCATGAAAATAACTATCTAAAACTATATAGACTATGGTTCTCAAACCCCAGTGTGTAAAAATGTTGGTACTTACGTTATAATCTTCTCTTCCTCCATAACCATCATGAGGGCGAGTACCAAACAATGATTTGGCAATATCCATGTTTTCATCATGTAAACACACATTAATATGTCGAAATTTCATACAGTTAAGAAATATGCCATTTTTATTAGCAATTTAACAAAAAACAATTAATGTTACGATTCCACTTAATAGTACTCTTTTTACAACCCTGACTGTTGACAATCGACACTTCATAAGACAATATAAATAGATTGTCAACACTAAAGTGACAGTTCTAGCACCACGTTTCTCTTTGCTATTAACCGTTCATACATGCATGTTAAAATTTGAGGCTTCACTGCAATGCCGCCAAAACAATCGACACTTTTTCCATTGAAAATGAACGGTGTACCATTGACTGATGTTAAGGCAACAAAATTTTTAGGTCTCTCAATTCAGTCAAACCTAAAATGGAACGTCCATTTAAATGAATTGAACACAAAATTAAGTTCATTATGCTACGCGTTCAGAATTCTTTCAAATTCAGTCAGCCTTCATACTGCTCGTTGTGTATATTTCGCGAATGTTCATTCCCGCCTGAGATATGGCATAATATTCTGGGGAAATACATCTTATAGCTCCCAGTCTTTTAGATTACAAAAACGAATTGTACGAATAATAACCAAATCCCACCCACGTGATTCATGTAAGCCTCTCTTCATTAATCTAGGAATTTTACCATCAGGGCGATTATTCCCTCTCTCGCCTCGCTTACAGTCCAGTGCGGCGCGGGAAGTCGAGGTCGATGCCGGCAGCTCAGGCGGCGCCTCGGGCCATCCACCCGATGCGGCGGCGCAGGGTGGCGCTGGAGATAGCGGCGGTTCGGCCTGGTCACCGACCGGCGCGGGGTTGCGGGCGCCTGAATGGGCGCCGGGCGGCCTAGGCGGCGGCGGCGTTGCGAGCGGCGGCCCGTTCTGGTCACGGCCGTTGCCCGTCTCTCGATCGTCGCCCGTCCGTGACTGAGCGGCGAATCAGCAGGATGCTCGCGGTATGCGATGCGTGGCCCGTAAACTTGGCCCGAGGCAATCCTCTCGGCGTGCTCGCCTACGCGTTGCTCGTAGCAGAACACGTCTGCCCACTACCTCTGTTCGGAATCGGAGGCGTCCGCCCGCTATCGCTGCTTGAACCAAAAGAGCGTCTGCTCGCTATCGCTGCTGGAACCAGAAGACCGCTAGCTTCCTCTCTATGGAGCTCTCTGGCTCCGCGAGGTCACATGACCGCGTCCACGCGACGTTCGCGCTCATTGGTCTGTCACATCACGCGACACGGAGCGACCAATCGCGGTGGCACCGACGTTGCAGGCTAGAGTTTGGAATACGCGTTGTCACCGGAATTTACCCCACGTCACGAATTCGCCAACGTCGCAGCGTGAGGTGGAAACCCATTGACGCGTCACTGGCGCGCTCCTTCACCAGGCCCGAGACAAAGGGGAGCCCCCGGATGCCCGCCCGGCGACGCCACGTAACGGTACATTGTATAATTCCTGCCGCTTATGGCGAGCCCTTCACATGCGTTTTCACAGGCGTTTGAAAATATAATTTTAAATTACCTTTATTTCGTCGCTACCATGCATGGGCGACTGTCCCATTACAAAATAGATTTTACTACTTGGGAGTTTTTTTCTCCCTTTCAAAATTCAAAATTTAAGTAGTATATGACTTAGTGTAGGGATCACAGAATTTTGAAAATGTGCACACAATTCACTTTTCCCCATAGCACGTCATACGGAGTTTTTAACTGTTTTTTGACGTAAAATAAATAAATAAATAAAAGAAATGCGAAAGTGCAATGAATTTTAAGATAAAATTCGTCAGATAAATAAGTCCGTCAGTTCCCAGAAATCCGTACGTATTGGCACAAAGGTTTCGACGTAAGACCTGTGAAAGGAGAAATGTGTGTTCAAATCCGACAAAACCTCATTAGTTTTTGACTTGATGAGAAATGAAAATCAATTCCAAATAAAGATGTCAAGGACTTTCTACTCTTTAAGACTTTTAAATAGACACATATGTTTGACCACCAGCAGATTTTTAACCACAGCGAGAGTTGAGGAGGGCTAACACGGCCCAGTGTTGCGTAGGAAGGCATTGGTATACCACGGGCAGTGGGCCACAATGAGGCGATGTGTGTGTTTGATACAAAAAAGATGTATGCATGGAAATATTACACTTCAAATAATAATAATAATAATAATAACAATAATAATAATAATAATAATAATAATAAATAATAATTGAAACATTTAAATAGGAATTTTTTAAATTTCTTTTTTATTTTACCATTATGGATAGTAGTATAAAGATTACGGACAACGGATTAGCGGGACAACGGATTAGCTGGGACAACGGATTAGCGCAGGTAGTAGACCAGCCGACTCGCCAGGACGCGCTTCTAGATATTTGCCTCGTTAGTCCAAAAGACTTATTCTTATCGTGCGACGTCATGGAAGGTATAAGTGACCACAAAGCAGTTCTTGTCGACTTAGACTTAAGTGCTTTAAGGAAAAGTACTAACACCGGGTTCCTAGTGAGGCAATACAAGAAAACCAATGTAGTAGGCCTTCAAAATTACTTAAGGGAGCAGTACGATGAGTTTCTTAGAACGGGAGGGGGAATAGAAGAAATATGGCAAGAATTTAAAAACATTCTTGAAAATGCCGTGCAGACATTTGTTCCATGTAAATTGGTAAAAAGAAACTTGACCTGAATATTATAATGCAAAGATTAGACGTATGAAAAGAAAAAATAGAAAGGCGCGTTTAGTAACAGGTATTACTAGTATAAACTACATGGCATTATTTCGAAGTTATTCAAAAGCGTTAGAGAAGGTAAAGAAAATCGCGGAGGAACGTCATTTAAAATATATCCTTAATGCGGATGGCTATATTTGGTCGGAATTTTTTAAGTATGTTCGTAGAAAGAAGGGAAACAAAGACGAAATTCCAGTTCGTAATAATAATTTGCCAATAACTGACGACAGAGAAAAAGAAAAACGCTTTAATGCATATTTTGCTTCGGCTTTGGCAGAAAACTGGACTGTACAGAGATACCAACGTTATCAAATAGAAATCTATTTCAGGTCGACGTAAGTAATTTGGCCGGAAAAGAATAAAATTAATGAAAAGCGGAAAATCTCGAGGCCTATATTCTATTTCCACGGACATTATTAAACTAGGTGGAGAGGCTATTCTACCGTACCTAATTAGGTTATTTAATATTTCTATCAATAACGCTTGCGTACCGGAAGATTGGAAGTTAGCACTCGTAGTACCGGTTTTTAAAAGTGGTGATAAAACGGCACTTAGTAACTATAGGCCGATAAGTCTCACGTCAATCGTATGCAAACTCATGGAACAACTAATTACTAACTACATCCGGAAAGAATGGGAGGGCAAGGAATGGCTTTATCAAGGTCAGCACGGCTTCCGGAACGGGTTCTCCTGCGAGAGTCAGCTTGTCTCACTTCTACAAGATCTAACCGACGAAATTGATAAAGGTGGAAGGGTAGACGCAATAGTAATAGATTTTATGAAGCTTTTGATGTTGTTCCTCACGATCGTCTTGTAAATAAATTAATAGGATTCGAGTATACACACTAAGGTGGTGACTTGAATAAGCGTACTATATTACGTGATAGGAAACAACAGGTTCGAATCGGAAGATATCTATCAACCTCCGCAAGTGTTACGTCAGGGATTCCACAAGGAAATGTCATTGGACCTCTCATGTGAGGAGGACGTGTATATTTTGCAGCGAGACACAGACAAATTACACTCCTGGGCACAAACAAATGGCATGGAAATAAACAGTTCAAAGAGCAAAGCCATCCAGTTTGATAGGAATCGAAATTATAGTGCAACTGCGTAGAAATTAAACAACAATGTCATACTCAGTCATCTGCAAATATTTAGGAATTTTCAATTAGATAGTAAACGAGCTCGGAAAATCAGGTAAATTTCTGTTGTGGGAAAAAGCCTGGAGATCTCTTCATTTCGTTATGCGGATCTCAAAGCAGGTTATACAGTGGGAGGAAAAGGAATTACTTATATGTCACTAGTCCGACCTGCATAGAATATGGCGCGGTATGTTGGGACCCGTACAGAATATCGCAGCAAAGGTAACCTAGAAAAGGTCCAGCGCAGAGCATCGAAATTTACTAGAGGATCAAAAATAGAGGTGCATGGAATCACTGAAAGAGGCGGATTAAGCTGCGACTTATGCTATGTGGCAAAGCATACGCAGGCTATCCTTCTGCTTGGAAATGAAATACACCGTCGTTTAGAAAACCTACATACTTCGGTAGAGCGATCACGTGCATAAAATTAAGACAAGATTTGAAAACGGATGTCGGGGAAATTTTCTTACTTGCATAAACCGAACCATTAGAGACTGGAACAGTTTGCCTGCGACAATCTTAGAACCCTTTCTTGCTTGAGCAACTTTAAAAATAAATTAGTTTTCTAGTTAATTATATATTAGGTTAGTGTATCAATGTTAATTTTCCACTGTTAGATTAGTAGTATTTCCTACAAAGTAAGTTGTTTAATTGTTAGTATAAATATCAGTTGTAGTAGTATTGTTATTATTATCTATATTATTATTGTTATTTTATGTAGTACGGTGCAGTGCAGTGCAGTGCCGTGTAGTGCAGCGCAGTGTAGTGTTATGAAGTGAAGTGGAGGGAAGGGAATGCGAGAAGAAGCGAGTGTGAAAGAAATGCGACACAGTTACGTGTTGTGCAGTGAAGTGTAGTGAAGTGGAGTAAGGTTTGGGTGGTGATTTTATGTACTATTTATTATTATTATTTAATTAACTCCTTTTTTGTAACTTTTTGTTAATGAATGTAAGTTTAATGTATGTAAGGTTAAGATATTCTGCCACCAAGTTACTAAACTTAATTGCAGAATTAACAATATATCTATATATTACCAGCTACCATATAGTGCTGTTGCTCAAACGAAATGGTAAAAAAGTCTCTCTGGCACCTCTTAATCATTAGAAACGTTTCTGAGTGAAATTAAAATAACACTTTATTCAAAAAATTAGTTCTAGTTAATTTCCGTGCAAACCCTAATTCCGTTACAAATTGTAAACTGCAGTGCCAGATTACCGAACAGGCTGAGTAGGCTGCAGCCTGGGGCGCGCAATTTGGGGCGGACGAATTTCAGCGGATGCAAAATTTCAAACGGCAAACTTTTGAATGTTTTATAGAAATATTTCTTTTCATGTTTGTAACAAAAGAAAGTGTTAATGAAATATGTCTATTAATATATATCCATTACCTCATTACGAACCAACAGCACTAAACATAATTTTTTTATTATATTTATTTTACTAACTACTTAGAACATAAATAACACATTCACGTACAGAAAATATTGTCTTTATTTTTTGATTTAATGTTTCCTGGTGGTCTCAAATGGGAACAATCGGAAAATAAGAGGGTCTGCATGCCATGCAGTACAGCGGAGCAGTGCATATGCACTAAGGTCTTACAAATACACAAATAAGTTTGGTGTTTGTTTTGCAAACTTTGCAACGTCCTTGCCTCTCTGCAGGAATAAGATGATGACCTGGTCCAGTCCTGGTTTGGAATGTAATGGGGACCTGATTTTTGATTTGAGGGGTGTGACACCACCATTTTAGAAACAATGTCTTGTAAATTCTAGCAAGTCCAGCTTTTCATTTGGAGAAATAATGCAATGCACTCTCCATGCAGCAAATCTTACAGTGATTATACAATTAAAAGAATAGGTTAGTATATTTTTATCTTATTACTGGCCTATATTGAAAAATAAAACTACCCAACAAATCTACTCCTCCCGTACGCGAATTGTAGTTCGAAATTAGAGGAGGGTGTGATATTTGCACGTGCCTGTTCTGACTTTGACTGTACTGCTTTTCTTGTCGCAAGAGGGAGAACATCTCATAATTCAAAGCAAGGCACTACATTGTTGTCTTTTCACTTGACAGCCAAAATTTCTCCGTCACACTAGAAATCATAATTACCTCTCTAGTTTATTTGCATTTTTCATTTCATCGAATATGTATTTTTTAGGTACCCTTCTCTCACAGTCTATGTAGCTCGAAACCCTCGATTTCTCAGTTCAGCCAACAAATCATAGGAAGTAAAGAATATGTCCATAAATACACGTGACTAATGTGTGGCGGCACATTATTATTACGTATAATAAGAAAAATTATTCGTGAACAAAAGGGCTGTGTGTCGGGTCACGCTGGGGCCTACCACCCCCCACCACCGCCACCACCGCCACCACCGCCATCACTGCCGCCGCCACCGCTGGTGTGTCCTCCGTAATCGCCCTTTCTGGGCGCTAAATGCACCGAAAAATACTTATAGGAAAAATCAATAGATCGCAGCACTATCATACGGAATTTACTAGATCGATAACGTCTGAACAAATTGTCCGATTTTCGATCTGTAAACTGCATTGAACTTCTTTTTAAAATAGAATTCACGCTACGATGCCGCTGTTTTTTTTCAAAAAGATTTAAAATTTTTGAAAACGTTTTCATAGACCTGGGAAGAAATTAAAAATGTGGGCTTATAGCGCGATGGCGACGTGCTTCCTGAATCCAACGCCGTGTCAATCATGCTAATCGGATGAATAATAGGAGCGGCGTAAAGTGTAATTTCGGAAGACATACTCGACGCCCTCCTTTTCCCTGCGTCACCCGACCTGCCTTCGACGCGTGTGGACGAACTAACCAAAATCCAGCTGCCTGCGGCACGGGAGGCCGAACTTTCAGACAGGCAAGCTGGGCAGCCAGTCCCTTTCAGTCTCACATATTTTTCTTCACGTGTCAAACTAGTGATGCTGCACACAGCCAAACGGTCTCATAATAGTCGTATAAAACTATATATCTTGTTCACATTTCCGTCTTCCTTCGAATACCATCAAACAATTATTTGAGGCGGTACTCAAAATATCGATTCCGATTTGGAAACTGATTTCAAAAAGAAAATTGGAATCAATGTGTAGATATCACCAATATTCCATGTCCTAACATCTGGTTTACATACATTTTACTTCTAAGACCTTCCGTTATCATTCCTCTACAAGAAAGTATGAGCCGAAATTACGCACGTTTTTTGGTCCTGCGACTCGATTTTTGATTCAAAACGGCGTTTGTCTCCCCTTGATGACTTCACCTGATGAATCTGTTTTCCCAAGTAAAAATTTGGAAATGCTTTGTACTTTTCGGACAAATTGAAGGCAAAATAGCGCGCAGGCGAGATGCATCCTGAATCCAACTCTGTAATAAACATTAAAATATAATATTAAGAATCGTGACATGTCCCAGCTTAGTTAGTAAGTTATATTGATATAAAAATGATTCTGTATTTGTATAAACTTGAAGATTGGAATAAATAAGTAATTCCTGGCGCGTCATTTTGATACAAACTACGTAAAATGATAAAGTAAAAGGATGTGGTGTAAATCATTGTATTGTGACATATATATGTATTTTTAATGCATTAAATTGTCACGAAAGCAATATATCCTTTAACCCTTAGACAGGAACACCATAATAATTAGAAGAGGAATATCTCGTCTATGAGGGGGATAAATTATGTTTTGTTATACAGTTATTAATTTGGCAACTTTTACATTTCTACATTAAGATACCATTTTTCTAAAACATCGTACACGCTTATCAGTACATTTAATCGGGTTGTAATTCAATTTATAAGATTTATATAATTACTAGTAAAACGTAGCATACCAGTCACTGATAAACCTCATAATAGGGAATCAGAATGCAAACGTATTAAATCGGCGATCCTTATCTAGGTGTCGAGAATAGGATGCAAACATTGATGTTCAAAACATTGATTTTGTATAGACACACGAACATATTTCGTAAAAAATGAAACATTTATGAAACCTGATGTTTATTATCGATGTGCTTGATGAGTTGTTGTGAATGAAAAGAACCGATAATCACAATTTTATAAAAGTCAAATATGAAATAATATTGCATTATTCCACTGTCAATACATGTGTTCGAATAAAGCGAACGGTGATTGTAACATCCCCATCCAGTAGACTATCTTCAGCCCAAGAAATGACCCCATTTTTCTGGCATTTCCTACGTGTGTCCTACCGTACGCAGAGGCGGCCAACGCAAGCACTCTAGGTGTAAGGTCTCTCGCCCACCTTCCTGTACCCATTTGATAGTTGTAACTCACTCCATAAGACCTCGGCGATAGTTTTCAGGTTTAGTTTCGCTGTTATTCTTTTTACTTTGTTTTGCCGTTTTGTCTAAATCAATTATAATTATCAATCACGGCCACTGTCAAAAACAAAATCATCCGCACGAACTTGGTCGATGTTTCTAAACCAGGTTTTTGAAAGCGTTTTAATTTTGAACATTGATATTTGCATTCGTATTACTTGAGCATCATTCCTCTGCTTTTCTTTTGCTATCCGAAACTGGGAGGGGACGCGCCGATAATTCAGCGAGTTCTTCCTAATAATGGCAGAATGTATGCATGAAAGACTGAGGGTATCAAACACACTGTTCAGTGCTATGATGTCTATTTTGCTCGGCTCCTGTCTTGGTCAAGCAGCGGCCAGAGCATCTCTCCTCTTATCTGCAGGTCCAATTTTTCGCGGGGTCTCAACGCGCAGAGAAATAGGTATTTAGAACATAGATCGCAAGCCATCCCTTGTTAGACCTATCTGGATATACACAGCAATAGGATGCCAGCAATTTCTTCATTGCTCACTCGGACTCGAACTGCCTTTTCCTTTGTCAGATATTTTGTATTAGTCATATCAATTGGTGCCACTTACACCCTTTTCTTCCGTCATCTCTATCATCTCCAAGCATGATATCCTTTTCTGTGAATTTTGTTCTACTCACAGTATGTCCAAAATATTTTATTTTCCATTTTTTGGCTTTGGCTTTTAGAGAAAGTTCTGTTTTCTTTCAAAATTTCGGCGTTTATCTTTTGCCCTCCCATTGTATGTTTATTTTCTTCCGTGTCCATACTTCAAAGCATCTTCCTTTTTTCGGCCTATCTCAATGTTCAGCTTTACACCCACACAACAGGATTAGAAATACCTTTTCTCGATTATTTGATTTTTGTCTTACGCAGGGCTTGATTTCTAACGGAACGGTGTTCCTAAAAATTGATTCATTCTCGCTATTACATTATATTATAAATATATAATCATTTCTCTTAAATTAATAAATCATTTTGAGCGCGTTCCGACCTAAAATTTTAGAAATCAATCACTTGATATGCCTGCATATTTTGCGTGAATTTGTGTAATTTTCTTCCGCTGCTTTTTCTAAATTATCTTCCTTTAGTTTTTCTGTACAGTATCCATAATTTGTTATTGTAATTCATAAGTATTTAACTTCGCCCGCCATATCACTTCCGTGGATAAACAGTTTCTTTTTACCAAAGGATACAAATGTTGTTTTCTTTAAATGTAAGTTCATAGAATATTTAAATTTTATAATAATAATATATTTAGCTATTATATATTATTACATAATCTGAATTGCTACAATAAAGATCAGCACAATTTTTATGACATAAAATTTTTGCGCTTTCGAAAAGAAGCAAGTGGATATGTCATTGCTTTGAATGTTATTCTTCATTTCGCGCTTCTTTGTATCCAAGCCCAGTGCCGCCAGCACGCTCAAGTCACTCCCTTCTGAGCTGAAGCAGGGTCGCACCCTGGCACACTGCTGTTCTGATAGGGCGTGACTTTTCTGACTTCGTGTTATCTCGCCGCGTTCTTCGGCGGGTTGCGTGTTACACTAGGCAATTCGATATGCCCATGCAGGAAGAGGGTTGTGAGTAGTTTTCAGTGGGCGAGAACATTGTGCAAATGACGAAGTGGAGATTATATTTACCTATAAGAATTAGTGGAATCATTCGCGTTTCTTACCTTATTAGAGACCGAGTGTGTGTGTGTGTGTGTGTGTATATAAACAAAATTATAAATTAAACAATTAATAACAATTATGAAAGTATATTTGATTAATAAAAATTTTGTGAGATATTATTAACTAAAGTAACTTATTTTGTCAAGATGTATGAATGGGAAGCTATTGTTTTTCATTGAAAATACCGGTATAACGCTTATTGACGTCCATACGGTAAAGACGTCCAATAGAGGTATTTACTAGTATATAACAATAAAGGTGGTTTGAGAAAGGCATGAAAAATACTCGCTATTTTTACTGGTATTCAATACCTTTTCGGTCGCTGTTCACTAGCAGATTCAAAGAAAACAAACTATCCTTGTTATCTTCTTTCATTTGTATTTACAGTATTTCAAAGTATTTCTTTTTAAAATATATATTTTATGTATTTAAATATATCTTCAAAAGATATGCTAAAAACTCAAAAATAGAAGTTTTAAATACAAAAATATATATTTCAAAGACAAGTATTTAAATATTGCTCAACCCTCTCAATAACTAGTATGTATGATCAGCAGTGTACTAATCTCAGTTCCCAGCTTCAGCGTAGTACTAATACATATGCCACGAGTAAGTCCGGAAAAATTTGTAGAATGAATGCAAATATGGACATAAATGTATAAGGAAACGCTAAATAAACGAATATGCAAAATCAGATTTTCCTGCAATATGTAACATCAAATTTCATTACAAGTAATTTTAGCACAATTACACTGGGTGTAAGTATCCTTACAATACAATTTCAATAAAAGCTAAAGTATGATACATCACACACACTTCTGGCATTATTTCTAAATTTGCAATTTTCGAAAATTGATAGAGTTCCAACGAAAATTGTAATTTTTTTAAGCGTCCTTCTATCCATGGAAAAAAAAAATTGTTGTGATTTTTGAGATTTTAATATATACATCAATTTCATTCTTAAATTACTCTAAAACGCATGCGGTTTTGCAATAAACTTACATGACCTTGCAATCTTCGAAAATACGGCGGGTAAGGAAAATGAGACCACCATCATATTTTGTATCGTCTTTAAACAAAAATTGGAGCTCTTTTTGAGAAAAAGTTACAATTGTTTTAATTGCCTATATTTCGCCCCAAATTGCACGAAAACTACTCAAATAGTTTCAAAAATTAAACATGATCTTATTTTCAGATTTGTCAGAACAGATTTCAGTAAGGAAAATATATCATCAATATTATAGTTGAAGGAAGACGCCCCAAAAATTGCACGTTAGCAATTTTCTAAACATAAGGGGATGTCACAACACTATAAATCACATTTCTCTTGCAATCTGTACGTAAAACGAGGACAAAATTTAATCAAATAATTTGGTGACGGTTTGAGAAGTGATTTAAAATGATTTTGAGGCTTAATGTAAAGGACCTCAAAAATTAAAATATCCGTTTGAAACTCCCAAAGGATCGAGTTCTCTCAGGTAGATTCGGGAAGATCAATATTGAGAAAATTGGCAGAGCGGTTTAAGTTAGCGTTGACCATTAACGGACAGACATGTTTTGGTGTCAATCGATTTTAGGTATCAAGGACATATGTATTGTATTTTTTCGCTAGACCAATGAGTTAGAAGAAGTAATGTAATATTTAGCAAGAGGATTTATCCACTTTACTTTACTAGGCCTGATAATAAGAGTTTTACGGTATCCGATTATACACGTCGGAAAGTAGTTTTAAAATTAACAAATAAAGAAAAACAATTTTAAAATTTAGCTTCCATGATTTTACTTGGGAAAATAGATTCATCAGGTGAAATCTATCAAGAAGACAAACGCCGTTTTGAGATCAAAAAATCGAGTCGCAAGATAAAAGAGCTCGTACGTAATCTCGGCTCATACTTCTGGTAGAGGAATGATAACGGAAGATTCTAGAAGTAAAATGTATAAAATAAGATGTTATGGCATAGAATATTGCGATATCTACACAATTAATTCCATTTCTTTTTGAAATCAGTTTCAAACCGGAATCGATATATTTGAGTACCGCCTCAAATAATTGTTTACGATATCACACAGCGCGTCGATGAACAATGAATCAACAATACTTCTGATGGTATTCGAAGGAAGACGGAAATATGTGAACAAGATATATAGTTTTATACATTACGAGACTGCTGGCTGTGTTACAGCATCACTAGTTTGACACGTGAAGAAAATATTGAGACTGTGCGACTGACTGCCCAGCTTGCCTGTCTGAAAGTTCGGTCGCCGCAGGCGGCCGGGTTTATCGTTCGTCCGCGTCGAGGCGCGGGTCGGGTGACGGTGGGAAAAAGGGGAGGGCGTCAGGTATGTCTTCCGAAATTATACTTGCCGCTCCTATTCATCCGATTAGCATGATTACGCTGGCGTTGGATTCAGGAAGCACGTCGCCATCGCGCTATAAGCCCACATTTTTTAATTTCTTCCCGAACTATGAGAAACGTTTTCAAAAATTTTTGGAAATCTTTTTGAAAACGGCATCGTAGCGTGAATTCTATTTTTAAAAGGAGTTCAATGCACTTTTTGCTAGATCGAAAACGGATACCAAGCCAGACGTTATCAGTCTAGTAAATTTTGCTTATTTTAGTGCTGCCACGTGGTGGCGACAAATGGAACTATGTCGGTACTAGTGTCGTAGCCTTAAGGGATTTACGACCTACAGCTGCGCGCGGACAGGGCCCACCCTTATGTATGCTTCACTGTCCTCGAAGCCGATATTTTTCTTTAGGTGATTCCCCGGCCGGGAAGTACATTAACTCTGTTTATTGAAAAGAGTGTTTATGAAAACGGCCATTGCACACGTGCACACACTTAAAGATAGAGTGAGAGGGAAAAGGTCGAATTGACGGAAAATTTTAGAGAATCTTGACATCTGATTGGTGAAGAATTAACCACGACGCCACAGGCTTAGGCCAATCAGATCACAAATGACAGGGGAAGGGGTGATTTCGAAAGCAAGTAAGCAATTTGGGGAGGGGGGAACCAAAGGGCTCGAACGCACGGAGCAAAATCCAAGAGACACTCTCGATTTGATTTTCGGCCGAGGAGTTTCACGAGAGGCTCACGCACAGAAAGGAATGGCTTCTCGGTTTCAGATCGTTTCGCCGAGATTGTTGGTACTTTGATTCGTGACCATTGCGCCACTGTGCATAAAACGGCCAGTTATTATTTCGCCAAGCTAGCCCCAGGTTAATGCTTCGCCTGTATCTTCTAGTGACTTTCGTCATCTTTCTGAGCCACGCCGCCAACCGGATACCTGATGGTGTCGCCGCTAGTCGTTCCGAGAGGTGGAGACGGCCCAAGCACCCCGGGCTTCCTCTAGCTGACGCGGCCTGGCGTTGCCTCAGCGTGACCGGTGTAGGAGACGCCACCACGGCTGCCAAGGGCCTCTTCCCCGAGGTCGCAGTCCTCAGGCTGATGAGGCCACTCGATCTGAGGACACCCCGCTACCGAAGCGCCGGCTTCTCTCGCCATCAGCCGCCATCAGGCAAAATAAACCTGCGCTCAGGGTTTAGCGCTCTTCTAAAAACTTCTTTTATGTAAGCGTTGCCGCGCATTGGCTATTGTGATTTAAGAATAAGAACCCAATTTGTAATTTAATTTAATTTAATTTTTTATGAGCTCATTAGGTAGGGTTATTTTTACTTAAAATTCACAGTGTAACTTCTCTGACACCTGTCAGGAATAAAGCTCACATTTATTAACCTAGAATAACTTCAATCTGATTGAAACAACTTTCATCAACTTCCTTCCACCATCCAATTCAACCGATTGAGCTACGTCCGGGCCGGCGTCAATCAATCACAAGATAAGGGGGACAGTCGTGACAAATGCAAGTGGCGAATGATCTTTCTTTGCATTGAAGCGCGTAGAAAATTATTTGAGATCCAGTCTTAAACAAAACACATTGAATGATTCATCTTTATGATACATAGAAAATGACATTTTGGGACGGGTAGAGTTTGAAGACACTGAAGAAATTTTCCGAAAGGTAAAGCGAGAAAACGAGATTCCGTACGACAATGTAGATTTTATATGTACACTTAAATGTTATTTTGAATTTAATATAAATTTTGTTCGTATCAAAATGTAAATAATATACAACATATATTCTATTATATTTACCTTATATTTTTCATGTATTGACCTAAAAATATTCAATGTTATAAAAATATTCTAATATATAATCAATTATTTATACGTATACAACATTTCCATCCATTACAAATCATACCATTTTTTCAAAATATTACAAATAACTTTTATGTTAAAAAATTAAAAAGGACGCTGAAACATTTGACAGCCTAGGGCGCACGTAAGTGAATGTCAATGGTAAACTGTAATAAGTTTATTTATGGAGTTCAATAGTGAAAATATTACTATCATTTTTTCGGATTCCTCTTTACTTTTCGTCGTTACTCATTTTCCAATATTTCAGAAACAAACGTGTCGTCGATAAAAAAGGTGAAGTTTGCAAAAACATCTGAAAATGTAAGGTTTTCTTGTTTTCCCGCGAAAAAGGATCATGCTCACAAAAACCTGTCAAGCCCGAAGAAAGTCTTTGGGATTTCACAAGCAATGTGTGAAGCATCTTCCCATTATCCTTATTCTATTCAGATTTCCTCTCCGTCTTCTCAGATTTCTTCTTCTATGTTAAGGCACCATTTCAAGGCGAATGTAAGGATTCATTATCCTCGTAATTTGCTCCGAAGTCACGGCACACTATAAACGCGCAGAATGCCACAGCGGACCACGAGCGCTCCCGGACCATTTTCTGTCAAAGCCTTGTGTAGGCCGGGACTCTCCAATACTTGGGAATCGAAGGCTCTCAGTATGTCAGCATCAGGAAGCGAGAGATAAGCCTTGTCACACGCCTTTGGAGGTCAGGAGAGAAACAACCCATTCGTATCGTTGAGCTGAAAATTGCCGGGAAAACTGTTTCTCGTTCGTAACTAAAATGCTAATATTACTACCTTTTAAAAAAATATTTATTTAAGGTCGCCTTATAAACAGCTAGGTCATTGGCGACCACATTTACAAAATATACAGTAATATACAATAATACAGTATTTACAAATTCACATACTAGTTGAACATTTTCATGGGATACACATACACAAATCCTAAATCTAGATGTTATACATTGGGCTACCTTTGTTATCAGAGTTGGGCAGTATTTAAATATTTGTATTTGAAAACGTATTTGAAATACATTTTATATTTGAATAATTGTATTTTTGAGTTTTTTGGACATGTATTTTAAAGATGTTGTGACATACTAATATGGGGACATTTTTTATTACAGAATATTTGTCGTATTGGGCGAAATGGTTAGGGGCAAATAATAGGCAATATGGCGCCTTTAGTAACATCGTGGTTGTTGTCATAGATAAATATTCATCTGACCGAAGAGGTGATTGATTATTAAAATGGAAGTTTGGGTATTTTGTCAAATAAAAGAAAGGCGAGGCATTGTGGGTTTGAAAAGGGAGGGAAAAAATCATTCGGTCGCATGTCGTGACAGTGAGCAGTTCGCTCGTGAATAACAGATTAATTTGCGCGTTAGGACTTTGAACATGTGTGGTAGAGCAAGAATCGGACTGGAGGGACATATTCGACTAGCAGAACCAGAAGTGAACTTGCGATACTTCAAGATTTGGGGAACGTGTCGGAGTTCCGAATATTTCATGTACCAAAATAAGACTTGAGTTTTTCGCGAGTGAACTCTTAATCATTCTGAACTGATAAATGTATGCGGTCTACAAACGATTCGAACTTCTGCCTATTTTCTGCTATAAACGGGAAGATATAACTAAAGATCGTTTTGCGGTGTAATCATAAAAGCACTGGATATTTATACGGTGAGATCGGGCATCGGACATAATATAGTGGAATTGGAACAAATATTTGAGTGGTGCGAAGCGGTGAATCGGCGGTGTTCGTTTTCAAAGAAGAAAAGAAGATTCGTGGTAATTGGACTTCGGGATTTCGGAGCTTCAAATAGAAGAATGGAAGCCGTTTCTTCGAGGAACCACCAATCAAGAGCACGCGAAGACCAGAATCACGTATAAGGTTCGAACCAGGATATGACTAAGAAAGTTCTCCATGTAAATTCTTTACATTTTTATTTGCTATATTGATAGAAGTAAACATTAAGTTTCTCTTGAACGAAAGATAAAATGATTTTCATTGGCCAATTCAAGGTTTTCAGATTCCTCGCCATTCTGTATAGATGGCAGATCGGGTAATCACTATTAAGAGATAATAGCGATTATTTCTGACGTGACCCATCGACCCAGCTAGGATAATATTCAGTCTTTTATCAGAGTAATAATAGTTAAAATATTATCGTAACCTTTTTCCTGGCACCCATGTCATTAGAAATTTGGAAACGGGTTACGACGAATCTCCCAATAATTGTAGCAGTTAGGGGTATGTTTCAATGTATTTAAAATAGATGTATTTAAAAAAGAAATACTTACAGTACTTCAAATACAAATGAAAATAAACGATATTTTCTTTTTGTTTGATTCTAGTAGTGAATGAACCTCATTGAAACAAAGATAAAGTCCCTTTCCGCTGTTGAATTTGAAGTCTCTCCATTTTTAAGTTATAAAAATCAAAATCATTAAATATGCTGGACAATTATTCGACAACAAAAAT
The DNA here is from genome assembly GCA_964035755.1 of Teleogryllus oceanicus. Taxonomy (NCBI): domain Eukaryota; kingdom Metazoa; phylum Arthropoda; class Insecta; order Orthoptera; family Gryllidae; genus Teleogryllus; species Teleogryllus oceanicus. The sequence continues at coordinate 161,680,766 of CAXIVR010000001.1, forward strand.
GTGTTTATACCTAATAACTAGTCATGGCTGTCCTTTTTGCCTATTTTATTTATTTGAATATATTTTTAGGCAACTTACTCCATTATCAATGTTTATCTCAAGAATGACTTTTGTTTATAATGCCTAGAAATGCCTATTTTAGAGATAATTCCCTAATCGAGCGTTAAGAGCCTATAAGTGCCTATAATGAATTTTCCGCATTTTAATATTTTTTTCACTATATTTTGTTTTTTACAATCATTTTTTGAGAAATCACTGATGGATAATTCTTTATTAAACAAGTAATAACAGCGTAAAGTCTTCCAGGGCGTTCTCCGATCGAGAAGCTGTATGCCCTGTGTGTTCTGGCCTGTAACGCGTCGTGCACTGACACCGCGCGGTATCTATTTTGCCGAAGTCAGTCAGGGCGCTCCAGAGAACAGAAAATTGCTCTCGTATTTCCGATTTCCGCAATGATTAATGAGCTATCTGTTCCTTACGAAGAAGTAGTGGAGAATTGCCGGTTCTAAATCACAATATCCGGTGTAAACAGGAAGTTGTGGTTTGCTTTATTCGATGTTGACATCCGGTGCACGTCGGGTCTGTCAGCCTGTGGCCGTGTGACGTCACAAGGTCGCGTCCTTGCGTCGTCACAGCCCAAGGTCGCCGGAAGGCCGCGTGCTTGTGTCGTCACACACACAGCCGGACCGTGCTCTGCCTGTCTACCAACCCCTGAAAAAAAGGCTGTGAGACAAGTGGGAGGAGGAGGTCGCTGGAAGGCCGCGTCCTTGTGTGTCGTCACACACACATACACACACACCCGCTGGAAGCGTGCCCTACCTGTCTACCAACCCCTGAAGGAAAAAAAGATACTGGTCGACTAGGGGAGGAGGAGGAGGAGGAGAGGGGTGGAGGACCTGCCTGGCGGTGACGTCGGGTGAATGAGAAGACGAGAGAGAGAGAGTCATTTGAATGCAAACAAGACATTTATTTTAAATTTACAAAAATAAACAATAATTTACAAAAAATATTCTTTTTTTCTTCATATTTGTGTCTAATGTCTTCGCATCTTTGCCTATGGAATGTGGTAGAACATATACATTTGTTGTCGAACATATTAAATATAGATACACACAGTGAAACAAATCAATTTTTACAGATGAATGTTCGTGCTGGCGATGAACTCTTTCTCTTGTTCTTCCATTCCCTCTTCCTCTTCTTCGTCTCATCATGTGAGGTTGTGGGATTCGCTTCCGCTTCATCTTCGTGAGGTGTGACGTTTGGAGACGGGAGAGCTTGAACGTCTTTCCAGATGAAGGACATGCGTTTCCGCAGTTGCTTTTTCTGACACGGCTTGAATTTTGTGTCGATTTTTGAATCTTGCAGGCGGCCAGTGAGTTGATCCATGACCTCAAGAACTTCATTATGCATGAAAACGGCTAGGTCATATATTGTCTTTTCTTTTTCATTAATAATAGGTTTGCTCTTGACGAAGCCGCTTTGCTGTGTAGGCGACGTTCCACACGGAGTCGGAGATGTCCCACAGCTTAGGAATTTTCCATGCATCGTTATTTTCCTGGCAGTCGATAGTGGAGAGATCGTTTGCGGCCTTCGCGATGTTGATCCACAACTTGGCCACCTCACCCTTCCACCCGCTGTTGTCGTCGAGGGCGTCTTCGTAAGCGAGCCTCGCGGCAGTGATGTTCGCTTCACGTCTTGCCATGTTGACGGACACTGACTGAATGAAGAGTGAGAGACGTGCATATTTTTTCACTTTACACCAACGAACAGACTTCCGGTTCATAGGCGGGAGGAGTATTTTCGTTCGGGGAGGGGAGAGTCTGAATCATTTCCCGGATGCGGTCCACGCGTTGCTGCAGAGCCGTCTTGTGCAGCGGATCTTTAGAAAGCCGACTGACAAATTCAATGATTGCTAGCACTTCCGCATGCATGGAAACGACAGTGTCGTTAATAGTCTTTTCCCTCTCACTCCAGTCTTTTGCACTCTGCTCGTCATGAAGACACCTCGCGCTGATGGCAATGTCAATCGCCTTGTCGTAAATACCTTTCCACATCTTCACGCTTTTTTCACCCTCTTCTCTTTCCTCGGAGGCGGCGGTGGCGAGGTCCACGGCGACGTTCTCGAGGTTTTTCCACATCGTGACCGCTGCGTTCTCACATCCGTTGTCGTCGTTGGCGATGTTTTCACAGAGGAGTGTCGTGTCACGTCTTGCCATGTTGACGATTGTGGACGGAATAAAAGATATCATCAGAGTTATGACATTGCAAATGCTCCCCCCACCCTTTCCTCTCTCTTTAGACTACAAATGAAGGAAAACTGCCATTTTGCATAATGCATGGACACCATAAATAAGAAATGAATAAATACATAGAAAAGGCCTACTTACTATAAATGAAGGAAAGCTGACATTTTGCATAATGTATGGACATCATAAATAAAAAATAGATAGAGAAAGCCTACTCTATACAACCCCGCCTGCAGGGACGAACGTGTAGGCTGAAGGAGCGGACGGACACGTATACATGATGCGGAAATGCCCCCAGGGTAAACTTGAAAATTTATCGAGCCAGTAGCGTTTGTCGTCTGCCACACACAACGAACGCTTGTTTTGGACAAAAGAATAATTTTGATGGTTTTTGGAGCGTATGCAACATTGTTTATCTATTCTAATGCGATTATGAAATAAACACTCCAGGTAATTTTCGAATTTGTATTTTTTGACAATCGAACGCTGTACTCCTTTTGCTCGGGAAACGCTCGTTTGAGAGCGGGTGAGAAAAGAGTACATTTTTGGCCGCAAACCTACGAATTGAACCATGGGATCATTTCCGCACTCGTTCTTAAACAGTCCCAGTACTTTTTTGTTGCGTGGTGTGATGTGAAACGCATTATCGGGAGGAAAGCAGGACGTGTCGAACCATTCTGGACACCGATTCATCTCAGCGTACACGTTCGTTGAGGTAGAGAAAACGAATGAATCGGTGTCCATGTACAGAAGGTGAAGCTCGCGAAGGTGCTCTTTGACAATATTTATAAAAGAATTCATACATTCTAAATTTGGAAATTTCTAGTATGCAAAATCCTAAATAAATGGGCTTAAAGAGCTTCACTTCTGTGTTTAGCAACTCGATGGTCATGAGATCCCATGCACGTGGTGACTTCGCATGAAAGCGGGATCTGCGATAAGTCTCCTCGCTCCACATCTCCCACGTCATCTGTTCACGAGATAAATGCGACGATGATTACGCACGACCTCCATCGACTTTCCATAAATGGAGTTATTCATTAATTTAAAAAAATTATCTTCAAAATCGGAGGACGCGCGCTGCCGCCGTGAATTGTTGAGGTCCATGTAAGTGGCAAGCCATGGACTTTGGGTAAATGAAAGAATGCGATGAATTTTGGTGAGTCGTACTCCCAACTCTATGGCCTGAATTAAATTTTGTATATGAATGACGTAACGACGCTTGGGCAACAGCGTTTCCAATAATTTGACTTGCCGTCTTTTCGTGTCGTGGCACCCGTGTCTCAGGACAAGGAGGTAAGTCGCTCAATCGATCGTGATTCTCGTCTGGATAGTCGAGGTCGACTTCGAGAACGTATCCGCGATCGGTCTGGGCGACCGCCTGCTTCAAGTCGAAAGCGCAAATTTCAGTATCCGTCAACCATTTAAACCGTCCTGTGGGCAGTGGATGACGCATACTAAAACCATACAAATTATTTGCATCTACGGATAGTAGATAAGATTCCTTATCAGATGGATTGAAGGAATCTCCTACGTCTGCGTGATTGGCTTCGCCATGGCGCCCGACCACCCGCAATGAGTCCCCTGATACCTTTTTCAAAAATGAGAACCATGTCAACATCTGTGAGAAGCTCAAGCGTGACGCCGGTTGTTTTTCGCATGGCGTTCCACGAGAGCCCGGGAGCGGAGTAATAAAACGCAGGATCGAGACCGTACACCTCCAAGCACTCCGTACTCCTCCAATTTCTAAAAGATTCAAAAACGTCGGTGAGCAACAACACGTCGATTTTCAAATACAAATCGGCGTACTCACCTACATTTCGAATGGACAGAGCGTCCCACACGGCCAGCGCGTGAGCGTACTCCGCGTCCGAGATCGCTGTGTTTGTGAGGTGACTGAAAAAGGCCTTGCGTGGGGGCAAAGATGTTTCTTCCAACTTGGTCATGCAATTTACATAGTTGTAGGGGAAAACGCCCTTCCTGCGTGCCAGAGCAAAGAGTGCATCGTCGGGAAACGCTGTCCGAGTAAATTTTAAATTTTGAACGGACAAGGATTGACTCAAACTGTCCAGTCCTGCTCCTAAAAATTTAAATGAATCTAAAAAGCGCAATTCCACACTTCCGATTCTCTGGGACAGGGACACGAATCTCTCGTGATTATGTGGAATGGCGCTCAGCCGATCGTAGCCACTGTCTGCCCAGGCTGGCAGGAGAAAATGCCAGTCGTACCCGCTCCCGTTATACATCACAACTGGAATGTGTTTTGGAGCCCGGAAGTTGATGTGGCAAATTTGATGAGCTGCTCCACGAAAACGACCTGGAAAAGGTCGTGGTCCCTAACACGAACGGAATTTGGAAGAAAAGGACTCTTGCAAATGTGACAGTCGGTGGAATTTTGAAAAGCAATTTCGTCTTCCTCGCGCATGAGGAGAGAAACTGGATGATCCAAAAGGAATTGATAATCTTTAGCCAAGACCACTAAATGTTCGACCATTTGTTTGGCGACGTCGCGCCCGCGATACACCATTCATTGGAAGCGTAATTCATCAAAATCGCACACCACTTGGAGACACCGAAAAGGGGTCGTGAATTTGATAAGCCTAAAGGTAGGATTTGCCTGGCGATGGCTCATACGAAGAGATGGGAACGGTGAGCGCTTCAAAATCATCTTACACCACAATCGGACATCTCTGCTGTTTTTGTTGATTTTTGAAGTGCATGAATTGGTCCTCGAAGAAGACGGCAACGTCAAACGTGCTGGCGACACGGTACTGCAATCTAGCATGTGAGCATCAAGTTTCTGCTGTGTTCGAAATACACTCAAACACCGTTCGCAAACGAAAATCCTATGTTCGTTTGTATTGTGTTGCCTACACACCAACCTGCTCAAATTTTCTTATCCAAACATAGTGACTCACACCATTTGAAACATATAACAGCATATTGAAATGGTTCTCTTTCTTTCTCTCCGCAAAGTGCACAGGACGTCCCACGTTTTCTTTTCAGAACGCCAAACGAGATTGAAAACATGAAAAGAATAGCTAGAATTTTGTCTCTCGAAACGTTTAATATTGTGAACAGACATTGGCCAGGAGATGTCTCGCAAATCGAGATGAGATTCTAATTCGTCAAAAGTAGACTGATACGTGGTGGTACGTTCTAGTCTTCCTATTACATTCGTAGTATTCCCTCGACCGAGACGCTCGTGAAAGACTCCACATGTGAGGGCCCACAGGAAGCATTTCTCATCTCGATTATGTACATTAACAACAGCGCGGCGACAAGCAATGATATCGGGGAGGGGAAGATATGAAGATCCACTGTGAGCGATAGGCTCAAAAAGATGAATATGAACATGAAGGCCGACAATTTCGTACAGTGCTTTTCCACTATCTCGATCCTGAAACTCATCGAATTTGGAATTGATGGGATGAAAAATACGCTGAAAAAAAATTCTCGGATATTATCACTTTGAGCCACCACAGCTGCGCGAGCGTTCAGAATTATAGGTTGTATCTCTCCGACAATTTCGTTTGTCACGAGAAGATCTCGCTCAATTATGAAACGACATTCGAGTTGTGCAAATATTTTGAAACTAGGACTTGATGGAGAGAACAGTTCAAACAACTTGAGTTGGAACGGAACTTGACAACGATTGAGAAACGTGAGGGGATCGATGTCATTTAAAGAATTTGCAATGATACCACGCTGCACCCGACTGTTTAAAGACCGCACGACGTCCGTCCATTGGAGAGCATTTGCAATGACATGTTGTGTCGGTTGTTGGTGTTGTCTGGGGTAATTCAAAAAAAAAAAAAATGAATGTCTGCGAAATGAATGAAAGCGAGAACACACCACTATGAAAGCATTGTATTTTCATTGTGAAATTTACCGTTATCATGGACTTGACGAATCGCAGGTGATGGAGATGTCGCCAGCGGTGACGTCGATGTTGATGTTGACGGTCGAATCACAGACTCACGCTGCTCGCGGTTATACCGTCTCATCAATTGTTTTTTCATCTGAAGAAAAATAGATAAACTCATTAATAATTTGAAAAAAGTTTTAAATAATGAACATTTTTGCTAAAAAAATATTAAAATAATATTTACCGTTTATGACTTGAATAGTGACAGCCAAAGAATAGATCCGTCCGCTACGCACGTAGATATTACGTCACAGATGTGCACTGAGTCATGTCTCAATGAAGAATGATGAGCATGGCCCTAGACTGCGTTGAAGTCGTTTGAGGTGGTGGTGGTGGTGGGGACACATACCTTTATGGAAACGGTGAGTTCTGTAATGAGGGTAACGGAAATCGTTATGGAAAGGAAATCCTCAGCGGCAAATGAACCACAACGTCCGTCGGAAGCGTTAATGAAGTCGTGAAATGAGCTGGGAAAACACTTAACCGCAGATTCGGAAGTCGTTGAAAGAATAACGTCTTTTTTAAATTAAATTTACATAAAAACGTTGGAAACCATGTCCGCAGACACAGCATATATATAAAGCTGCTCTCAAGATGAAAAAATGACTTTCTTGGTCATACTGCTCCTGCTGCTCCTGCTGCTACTCTTATACGAAGATGGCAGATTCGAAATGGAAGCTGGAGAAGCTGCCGCCGTGGCAATTCCGTCGACATCGTCAATGACGAAGAAGAGGAAGGCATCGTAAGTATTTAATTTTTTAATTTTTAAAATTTTTTCAATTGCCTTTTCTGCCATTTTTTAATAGTGAACTGAGTGACAAAAATGAACTTTGGAGAGGAGGATGATTGGTGCCGATGTGGCATCAATCGATTTAACGGCAATAGTTTGACGATGATGGGGATGATGTCGACGCATCGATGCTGCTGACAACAACGATAGGCCCAACAGCGGCGAACATACATCATCCTCATCAACGGCGATATCTGTTACCGAAGCCACGGCGCCGCGTCTAGTTGCGGATCCGTGTTGTTCGGTGTTCATTTATTCTCCTCCCAAAGAGACGTAAGTAGAGTGAATTACTTATTTTTGATGAATTTTGAAGTATTTAAAAAAATGAATTGATTGAATCTTTTATATTTTAGTGACATCTATTCATATTGTCGAGAGCGAAGGAAACAAAATCAAGCAACGTTGGGAGGATTTTCCCAAGGGAATTGCGTATGAAATAACAGATGCAAAAAGATACAAATCAGAAAGATACAACAATGAAAATTATGCTGTGATTATAAATGAGAAATTTAGTACTTTTCTTCCATCAAGGTATATTTACATAATTTGTTCTTATTTAAAATCCGTTTTATATTTGTAACTTTAATTATAAATTTATTTTGTTTTATAGATTTATGTCGTTCATAGACGAAATGGGTCTTGATGGTTTTTTAAAGTCCAGGCCTCACGTCATTTATTTTGGCGCTAACCATCAAATACGCTTGTGATACTAATATATCCTTTCGACTTCATCTTTTTTTGAAAACAAAAAAGTGGTCAGATACTGTTATGATTTTCATGGTAAAAATATTTCTAAAATTTAATTATTTGTGTAAATTATTGTATTTTTAAAATTTTAAATAAATGTCTTGGTTTACATTCAGATGACTCTCGTCTTCTCATTCACCCGATGTCACCTCCTCCAGGCTGGGCCTCCACCTCTCCTCCTCCCCTTCTCCCCTTTAAAGAATTAGAAATACATAATAATGGAAATCTGATACTAACTGAGAATTTTTTTATTCAAATCATTGCTTTAAAGTAATGAAAACTAATAATATTCACATGAAATTTCTCGAAATGAAAGAATTAAAAGCACTCCCATGTAGACATCATCAATCTATTCAATGGAATTTAATATTGAAACAAATTAAATTTAATATTTATTCATTCAAAGAATTTTTTATATATTTCTTTTATTCATAATGGAAATTTAATTTTTTATTTTAGGAATCCTATGTAGGTGGTGGTGATGGGGTAAAGCATTTAGAATATGATGCCATCAATCAATTTTTTAATATATATTTTCATCATAATGGAAATCTGATGCCATCAATCGAGAAGTTTTTTTATTGAAATCATTGCTTTAAAGTAATGAAAACTAATAATATTCACATTAAATTTATATATTTCTTTTATTCATAATGGAAATTTAATTTTTTATTTTAGAAATCCTATGTAGGTATTGGAGATGGGGTAAAACATTTCGAATATGATACCATCAATCAATTTTTAATATATATTTTCATTATAATGGAAATCTGTTGCCATCAATCGAGAATTTTTTATTGAAATCATTGCTTTAAAGTAATGAAAACTAATAATATTCAAATTAAATTTATATATTTCTTTTATTCATAATGGAAATTTAATTTTTTATTTTAGAAATCCTATGTAGGTATTGGAGATGGGGTAAAACATTTCGAATATGATACCATCAATCAATTTTTAATGTATATTTTCATCATAATGGAAATCTGTTGCCATCAATCAGGAATTTTTTATTGAAATCATTTCTTTAAAGTAATAAAAATTAATAATATTCAAATTAAATTTTTCGAAATTCATTCAATTTTTTTCTTTTTTTAAAATTTGAAATGAGAGAATTAAAAGCACTCCCATGTAGACATCATACTATTCAATGAAAATTTAATATTGAAACAATTATTTTATTCATAATGGAAAATCTAATTTTTTTAAATTTTAGGAATCCTATGTAGGTGGTGATGGGGTAAAGCATTTCGACAATTTCTATAGCAATTATTTATTAATATAAAATATGTTTACATAAAACTTAAATCTACCATAAGAAAAAAACATCAACACTGGGGGTTAACAATAAAACTATTTACAGCCTAAATCTACTATAAGAAAAGAAAAAAAACAAAAACTGGGGGGTTAACAATAAAACTATTTATATTCCTAAGATGTATTCTTCGGCTGTCATTTTCTGTAATAAAAAAACTATTAAAAATTTGAACAATGAAAACAAATCATCACCGAACATTTATAAAATGCAAATACACTCACCAGAATAAGTCGACAGCACTTGCTGCTGCTGCGGCACTACTTGCTGCTGCTGCTGCGGCTGCTGCTGTTGCTGCTGCAGTAGCACTATCCCCTCCAACTCCTCTCTCGTCATTTGACTCAACGGAAGAGGAGCTGGAGTGGTGGTGGTGGCGGTGGCATCGGATGACCGCGATGATATACGGGAGGGCGATGCAGCCGCGCCGCCCGGCGCGCGATGATATGCGGCGTCTCCTGGCGAGGAGGTGCCGGCTGCGGCAGCGACGGCGGCGGCGAAGGTGTGCGTCGGGAGTCGAATTCCGGGGGCACATCATGCGGCACTGCTGCGGGCGGTAGCGGTAGCGGTAGCTGCTCAGCACTGCGCCGTCGCCGCCGACGGAGTTGAATAGATGACCGTCACCGGTCCGCCGACGGCGTAGGCAAGACTCGTCAGCAATGACTGAAGGTACACCCGCCTCAATGACGGGTGTCCGGCTGTTGTTACTGGCGGCTTGCCGAACAGCCTATCCACCGCCGTTGCCCCTGCGATATCTCGCACCTTTGTCGAAGCGCCGCAGTTGAGAAGAAATTTCAACACGTCCCCCGAACCAAACGTCACCGCCACGCATCGGTGTCTGTCCATAAAGGTCTTGGGCGTTCAACACCGCGCCTCGCCCCACCAGGTGCACACATACGGCCATACGATTATACTTGGCCGCTATATGGAGCGGCCGCTGTTCGTTGACATCCATTACTTCTAAATATTCGGGATGCCTGTCAAGAAGGTCAACCACTAGGTCGTATTGACCATTCTTGCAGGCAAAAATGATCTCAAGCGCCATAGCGAAGCGAAGCGTGAAGTTGTTACGACGTTGCTGCTGCGTTACAACTGCGTGCGCAGAATGATGGAGCGTATATAAACGAGCGACGCGAAAAGTGAAGTGGCGGGGCACTCAATCATTTCATTGGCTTGTCTTTAAATTTATCAACTCTAACGTTCATCGCACGTCGTTAATCCTCTGATCCCTTGCACATGCTTTCACAACGACTTCTCAAAAATACTTCGTTAACGACGGGAAGAGCAAACGAGCTGCGCCGCGGCGCGACCGCGACCGGATGCAACTTCCGGAATATTGCTTGACTCTTGTACGCAAATCTGAAGTCGAAATACTTACCATTGCAAGACAAAAAAATATTTCTTCAACAAAATTAAATGATGTTGCTTGTTTAATTATTGCTAATACATTAAATATTAAGGATAATTTGATTAGGATTTCATGCTTGGTGCTTTTGATTGGGAAAATGAAACAAATAATATTTATAACATAAAATAATTTATTTGTGAGAAATAGTTTAGATTTACATGAATAAATTTACTAACATAACATATAGTCTTTGTTTAAAAAAAGAACATACATCACAATAATATAGAATTATTTATTGTAAAAACGAATATAGTTCGTCTATGGCTTCTTCTTTTGTTGATGGATTTTCCTCATGAACATCAGAAGCAGCATTAACAGCACCATCAGTAACATCAACATCAGCATCGTAAAATGATGACGAAGAATGGGGCTGAAGAAGCGCCATTTGCACGGCGCGCCTGAGGCAGTTTGCAGCATGTTGCGCGCAATGTTGAACGTTGATCCCGCAACATAAATGCGACTTGTGTGGTTCGATGACGTCGATGATATTTGCGAAGGAGGAGGAGGAGAAGAAGATGAAATCTTCCCACGACCTTTTTTAGAGATTGGTGATGTTCGCTTACGATGATGATTTTCGCGCTTTTGTTTTTTGTTGCTTTTTTTCTTCTTTGTCTTACAATGTCTTACAATACAAGGATGGGAACATTCATCTGTTTTCTTCATTTCTTTCTTTCGTCCTTTTATCTCAGACATTGTCATCTTCATCTTCTCATTTGCTTTGTGGGTTGGTAGACAGGCAGGGCACGGTCCGGCTGTGTGTGTGCGTGTGTGACGACACAAGGACGCGGCCTTCCAGCGATCTTCCGCTGTGACGACACAAGGTGCGACCTTGCACAAGGTGCGACAGCACACCCGCTGGACCCGACACCGGATGTCAACATCCGGTGTCAACAAAACACAACTTCCTGTTTACACCGGATGTTGTGATGCAGAACCGACAATTCTCCACTACTCGAAGAACACAACTATCTTAAAAAATAGCGTTCCCGGCCTTTTCGCTTTTAAAAGGTAGAATTACACAAGATAGCCGCAGTTTTCGATAATTGCGAACTGATTTCGAAGTTTGGTGCATGCCAGATTATAAACTTGCTGTTCCTATGCACTTGCATGCCTGTTGCGATGGCGAAAGAGCCAAGAGCCTCCGTGTGCCCCGCGCGCAATGTGCTATGTCGGTCTCTCCGTGCTCTGCAACTGCGCGACCCTCCTGAGTTAGAGCCCCCGTCTGTCTGCGCCTTTGATATAATTTGTAATATTTATATTCTTTTAATTGATGATGCCTGATTGATTTGCCTTATGGTTGTCAATGTGTAGACATTTCGTCGATGTGTTTTGTATACATATTGGCGCTTTGTCTGTCTATGGGCGATCTGTGTGCGCGCGCTCAGTCTGTGTGAGCGTGAGGGCTACAATTTGTCTTCTGCACCGTTAGTATGGGCCCAATTCACTCGCTCCCTCCCGATAATCAATCACAAAATTAAATATAAATATTTAAAGAGTAATTTAAACAACATAATGGAATAATATTATAAATAGTGTTGTAAAATAAATATAAATAAAATAATAAAAAGTAGTTTACATCGCTAACATTTGTAAAAGTGGAAATAGCCTCTAGGGAATTTCACTATAAACAAAAAGAATAACGCGCCATTGGTACTACAGCCTACAAGTCGCATCGTGTAATTGTGGTGTGGAAATGTTCCATCATTCCCTCATATGTGAACTTTCAAATCACCAACATCCATCCTTCTATTCATTTCATTGTCTTGGTTCAGCATCAACCTCCGCGTGAGGTCGAACGCAAAGTCGCGCAAAGTAAAGGCCAGTCATCGGGAATTATTCAAGCCACGACCCAAACATGCGGGGATTATATAATTGTATCACGTTATATTATTATTCCACAGCATCGATGAGCACAAGGAAGGAAGCGAATCCTCTCAGCTGTACCTCAAACACATTCTCACCCACGAAGTAAGAAAATGACGACTTAAACAATCCGCAACACTTACAAACGATTGGGACGCAAAATCCCAATCGATGGCTGTCTGTCTAAGCTCTGTTTGCGCCCTGGCTCCAAACTCAACGTGCGCCCTTCTCTTTTTTGTCTTCGTTCGTCTGGGTCCGCGCGCTCTGTCTGGCATACATGGGCATTGAATTAACTAATGCGCACATAATTGTGATGCAATTGAATTGCCTTAAAAAGGATATTCCTGATAATGTGCTGATAATATCTATGAATTTTATTTGTATTTTACCATTGTGTTTCTCTTACTCTCGTTGTATATAAAAATCATTGTACATATTCATATTGTGACATACCAATATGTGAGACATAATATATACAATATTTATTATAAACATCAAATTATAGGAATAAATATAGGTGAATATGCCAGCATAGCAACGGTAAGTTAAATCGTGGTCAAGATCAACAGTCTTCATGCAGTGACAATCAGCGGAGCATTTGGCTAGTTCATTTTGTAAGAAATTTAGGGATTGGCTAGGCATGGAAGTACATCGAGCTTGTCTGTAAAAAAACAATCAAAAAGATGAAGCGAGTTTTAAAGGGTTGCAAGAATATGATAGGCATTCATTCTGACTGATGCCGTGGTGTTGAACGGATCGTGGACAAATAATGTTAGGAGTTTTTTTGGGACTTGTAAGCATTTACTGGGGAGTAGATATTGGTGGTAGAACTTGAATTTGAATGCTATGTGTGGACGGTTAGACTTAAAATATTTTGTATGAACGAGTTAGAAGGACATTGAGAGCTTAGGGGAATTTATCTGTAACTGGACTGGAATGCTAACAGCAGATAGTTTGTTGATCGTTGAGTATTCAGCATACGCGTGGGATGAACTAGGAATTCGTAAATTGACGAACGAATTAGACTTTATTAACTTCGGAAGCAGCGATGTAACAGTGATTGAAGCGGTGCTTCTGCAAGAAAAGAAGAGAGAAGATGGCATTTCCGACCTGGAGGAGAAGCGACGTCGGAGAAGAATGAAGACGGTACAACGAGGCACCGTCGTCCAAGAGCGCGCGAAGACGAATATTAAGGTTGGAACAGGTCATGACCAAAGTTTTTTATATTGTATAGAATTAATAAGTACCAAAATCGTTTAATAAATTTCCATGTTTTGCGAAATGAATACATGATTCTCTTTGAGCCAATTCTAATAACGACGTAGCAAGATAGAAATATAGTTGCTTTCCAGATTCCTCGACCACTCTGTATAGATGGCAGATCGGATAATCATCTATTAGCAGATAATAGTGATTATTTCTATGAAACCCATCGACCCAGGTAGCCGACACTAATTTATTTATAATCAGAGTTGAAGGCTGACTTGTATGATATTATTATCGTTTCCTGGCGCCCATTCATACAAATTCGGAACGGATTACGTTGGAATAATCAAATAAATCATTAAATATATTCAGTTTATTTCAATATGTTATAGTAACATGTGCTGCCTATATTCCACTTGCGCAAAATATCTTGTTTCAGGTATGAAAAATATTTTCAATCAAGATTATTATTCAAAATAACTAAACCTAATAGAATACTTTATGAACATTTCTTATATTTAATTGTAATCGTGAAAAAATGTTTCTCGCACTTTTGTGTCTGGATAAATGTATTTAGTGAATTAAGAGAGAATCCGGATTCACTGAAAGTGATCCGCCACGTTTTCCTGGGTTAAAAATTGATTCTCCACGTTCACCTAACTGCAAGTCGCCGGAGGGAGGAGCGAGCTCCACCATGTTATGTTTACTTTTTCATTTTTATTTTGTTTGCTATCGTGACCTTCAGCCATGTCTGTTTAAATTTTCGCGGATTTTCAATGATCATTCTAGATTCTTTTCATTTTATTTTGTAACTGAGTTAGCTATCATGACAATCATAGTTGGTATTTTCATATAGGCTATGAAAAAGAGGATGCTAATGGTATTCTGGTTTTTAATTTCAACATTTTTCTTTGATCATAATTGGTCACAACAAGGCAGTGTAAATTACATTCGCTAAAAATGCATTACATCTATCTTAATTTGAAATCAATAATTGAACGTGTATTTTGTGTTTTATTGCTTTTGTCATAATAATAATTCGCATTTTTATTATTTGTTGATTCGGAGTCTTTGGAATAACTTTGACGAAGAATTTAATTCTGTAAGACACACACACACACACACACACACACACACACACACACACACACACAGATATATATATATATATATATATATATATATATATATATATATATATATATATATATATATATATTGTAAACTGTCACGTACCTCCTCCTGATTGGTAGTACGCCGAATTACTAAAGTAAATCTATCATTTACTTATTTCGTGACGTGTGGTTACACTGTCACAAACCTGGGAATTTCAATTAATGGATAAAATTCCCTATCGGTGGTGGGTTCGTTCTCATAAACTAATGATCAAATAAATGCCAAAACACAATTTTGTAGTTTTAAATAACAGATAACATGTATTTTAACGAATGAAATTCTCTGTACAATGGAGTTCACATATCCTCCTATGTTCTCACTTCTTTGTTAAACTATGGTAGCTAGTTCCCTACCTAAACTGCAGTTTTCTACTAAAACGATAATAACTTTGATCCCCGTTTACAAGAAATACAACAAATACATAAGTACACTCTACAAAATATCACTTATGAGACAAATCAACCGTACCAAATACTCATCCTGCAAAGAAAAAATACGTACAAACAATACTTCAAAATTCTCTAATACCTAGGAGGGGAGGGGATGGAGGGATGGGATGGGATGGCGATGGCGATCTGGTGGGATGGGATGGCGTGGGATGGGATGGGATGGCGATGGGATGGGATGGGATGGGAGGGATGGCGAGGGCGATGGGAGGGGAGGGATGGCGATGGGAGGGCATGGGATGGATGGGATGGCGATGGGATGGCGATGGCGATGGCGACGAGGGTGAGGCGGGGCGATGGCGGGCGATGGCGATGGCGAGGGCATGGCGATGGCGTGGCGATGGGATGGCGATGGGAGGGATGGGATGGGATGGCGATGGCGATGGCGATGGCGATGATAGTTGCCCCGGGGGCCATCTTGGACCCGGGACGCCTTTCGATCTTTTTACCCTTTCCAAGTCTTGCTTTAAACTAATTGGGAGGATCAGCGTTGTATTGTTTTTTCCCCAGTGTTGTTTCTCCTGGGGGATTATTATAATAATTATAATTATTAATATTATTATTATTTTAAATTTAAAATATGTATGTATATGTATTAATATTTTTGCCTTATCGCCCGGCCATTGACTCTCCGTGAATAAGGTTGTCATACTTCATTCAATTTAGAATACGATATACTGATGATAACGTAAGGTAACTACAAAATCACCCTTATCACATTTAAAATACCAATGAGCGGCTGTTTTATCTTTCAGATCGCTCCAAGGTCGTGGGCGGGGCCGCGACCGCAATTTTGACTTTTAATACCAAACCCGTATTTTTAAAATGCGGACTTCCCCATTTGAAAATTTCCCCGATTCAACGTGGGTTTGGGAAACTGCAGCCCACTTTAAGCGCCTTCAATATCTAAGGGAAAAAATTTGTGTTTCAAAACGGCTAAGGGGAACGGAGGGCGGAGATGAATAATTGTTTTTCGTGTTTCAAAGGGGAAAAAAAACCGGAAAAAATAAAGGGTTTCGGCGCTCTGTCCCCCGGGCCTCAGGCTCTTAAGCGGGAACGGGACACCATCGGCCCTTCGACAGCCCCGGCGCCGTCAGCCACATGGAGGGAAAAATCGGCCCGTCTAACATTTACAATCTGACTAAAAGGGCTCACCCACCGCATTTTCTCAAACGTTTTTCCCCAGTTGGGGTTAGTGAAGTTAAGGCCCCCTCCGGTCCTCAGTCCCTTTCCCCCAAGCCCAGTTTCCCGGGTTTTAAAAAATTGTGCCCCGGCAAAAATCAGGGATATGCCCACTTTTTATTTGTGTGTCATTCCCGAATCCGTCCAAATAAAAAGGACCTTTTACATGCGCACTTCCCCTGACGTGACGAAAAACAAATTTGTCTTCCTCGCGTGGCAAAAAAAACACCGGGGTTTTTATCCAATAAAGAATGGGGCAAATTGCGTAACAAAACAATCACTTTGTTTCTTATTAATACGATTAACCGAAAAACCCCATTCACATTATACACTTTTTTTGACGAAATATGCGTTCATAAACAACAGCACGTTGAACATTGGGAAGAAAAAGAATTTTCCTTTTAAAATTGGATGACGCCCCTTTTGGGAAATTTCCCGTTCGGGAAAATTCTGGCCTTCCTTAATGACATATAAATTTCTTGAAACCAGATCACCTGCCCTTTGACTCCCCTAAATAAAATTAAAGATAAACCAACTGGGCCTAAAAAATTCAGGCTAAATCTTTATCTCATCATCTGGAAATTGAGTTTTGAAATTATAAATTTTAAAGTTAAAAAATTCCCCTTAATCCATGAAACAGGTTTGTTAGATCTAAAAACTTTGTTTTTTATGTTTAATTAAAGAACTAAAAGAATTTTTTTAAAATCCCCCATTGGGCAGTGCATTACCATTGTTGCGTTATTCAAATTTTAAAACCAATTTTAAATGATGCTAAAAAGTCAGTGATCACTGGAAGAGGCTGACGTAAAACGGCTGTAAACATAAATGAAATTGCCCTCTAAGACCTTTCTCAACTTTTTTCCCTAGTTGTTTTCCCAAAAAAATTTTTTCATATTCAGAGATAATTAGACAACCGCAGATTTTTCACTGGAACCCGTTTAAAAAAAAAGCTAAACTTCAAATCAAAAGGTTCTTCATGTGATTACCGGCGTGGGTAAAAAATTTTTTAAATTCTCCCAAATTTTAAAAAAACCTTAAAACCTATGTTGAGCTAGCATTCCGCCCTTGTAGTGAATAAGATCATTAAAATACCACATTCTTTAGACTTTGGGGGCCAAATTTACCTAAAGATTGCCCTTCATCGATTTTATTGCTGCCCAGTAGATATTTTATTGGCGCCCACATTCTGTTTGGAAATGATGTTTGAAAATTTCCCCGCAATTCTCGAACGATTTTAAAAAAACGCGTTGGTTGTATTGATAGGGGTACGATGAAAACCCCGCTTCCCCCGGACACGTTTGTAAATTGCCCAAAAACAAAAAAATTTCGAAAAATTTGGGGGGTTTCTAAAAATTCAAAACACACACCCTCAAATATAAAGGATTTCTGTGAAAATTTTTTTTCTCATACCACGTCTCGGCAGCGGAAAAACAAAGTCCCCCTCTGTTAAACAAATTTTTAAATTTCAAGAAACTTTTCAAAAATTTTTATGTATCAGCCTAATTTAAATCAATTAAAATTGATCAATATTTTGTTTATCTGAAAAATTTTGGGCAACAAATGCATTAAATCAGGTGTTTTCCTACAGCCCTTGGATAAAGTTGAAAATAAATATTGAAATCTTGCAACATTTTTTTTTGCTAAAACCCCGATTGATCCTTTTTTGAACAAAAAGTGAAGCGAGGGACCCCCCCAAAAACTAGTCTTTTGCTTCGATCAGAAGCACCCAAACAATCCCCTTTCTGATCATCCTTTGAGGAAATCAGTTATAAGATTAATTCTATTGAAACTTCATTGGAAACCCTTTGCCTTCTTAGCCCATTTCGACCAGTTTTGGCCCCTGAAGTCATGACCCGTGAAAGTTATAAAACCTACTTATTTTTGGAAATTTTTTTAATCTTATAAGTTGTATCAAAAGTCCTCAATCTTCATATCTTTGAAAAAAAAAAATATTGAAACGGGTTGTTTATATAAGTATTTTTTTTTGTTGGGCCACCATTTTCGCTAAATCTTGGGAATCTAAAAAAATTTTTCATTATTTAAATACCATTTAATGAAATAATTTCCAAAGTTATAACTTTCGATTTTGGTTTTAAATTTGTCAACCTTAAATTCTGCTTTTTGAATCTTCTTGTAAATGGTTCTTATAATTTTGTTTTTTTTAAAATAGTTTTGATGCGTTTTCTGGCAAAAATAATGGCTCGTTGGGGGGAATCCCCTTATTAAAAAATAAGTCGTGGATAAATTTAAAAATATTATTGTATGGTGTTTTTTAAAAAGTTTGCGCTCGACCTGATCTTTCTATAGATTTCATATTAAAGTTTGGTGTATTTTTTGCAGTTATTTTGCGTTCCCCCCTGGCCCAATATTACGTTCCGTGGGTTTGGTTGTGGGTGGGCCTTTAAAGACCGTTTTGAGCCCGTTGGATATTTGCTTGGAAAGACGCCACTACGGTGGAATAAGGGCCGTTTTACCACTTCGATTTGGGCGCAAAAAAAGTAATGGTTGCCTTTTCGGGGAGAATCCCTTTTCTCACATTATTTTAAATGTTTTGAACCAAAAAAAATTTTGCAATTTTTAAAAAGGTTGGGAAATTTGCCCAGGAGTTTTAAAAAGAAAAATTTGTATTAATTTTTTTTGTTTTCCTTAAAGGAACAGATTTTTTTTTATTGTTCTACGTTTGAGCTCTTCTTAGATATCTAATGGGGATTTGGGGAATCCCGGGGAAAAGGGTAAAATAATTAACTTTGTAATTATGATATTTTTTGAAAAATGGCTTGTTTTCCCTTAATAAATGTATTTCTTAAAATTGTAATATTGGGTTTTTGAAAAGGGTTCCCAACCTAACATTGATTAAGCTTTAGGTTAAATTTTTAAATTGTTTTTTTAAAAAAAGGTTTAAAATCTCTTTGCTATTAGAATCAGCTGTACTTACAGAATTACCAAAAAAATTTCGGAAATTAAAGGTCACAGTAATAGTTTTTCGATCAATATACGTTTCTTCTTTAAAAATGGCTTATTGACCTCTTGGAAATTTTTTTGCGTTACTTGGTGCCCCATTGAATACAGGTTTTTTTTTTGTCAAGTTCGTTTCCCCAAAAATTTTAGGTTAGTCTCGCTGCCATCCTTAATACAAAAGTTGTTAAAACCGTTTCTTTCTTTTCCTTTTTTGAACCCCAAAGTTAGCATGGCATTTATTTGATTTTTGCTTTTTGCGCCCGAATGTAATATTTTCTTATAGAAAAAAAAATTTTTGTACTTGTTTCCTTTTGAATGTCATAGGCCCGGAGGGAACAGAAATAACGTCTTAAAGACAACGAATCACGAAATTTTTATATTTTTTTTTTCCCAGCTACACCTGCTTTTTCAACACTTACTTTTTGATTTTTTTCATTTCCCCCGGTCGTTTTTCCCCCAAAAAACGTTTGAATTTACCTAATATTTGCCTTTTTCGTACGTTTTTTTCAGAAACGACGGTCGGACTCCACCGGCGGGGGGCGCGGCCGAAAGGTTGATAACTTAAAAGCCCCCCAAAATTTGCAGCCTTTAAAAAAGGCAGACCCCTTTTAAAAACTTAGATTGAAAAGGTGCGAAATAAGCCCGCAGAGGGCCGGCTAAAAGCGCTTCTAAATTCAACAGCGCAAAGTAAATTAGATGCGCGTTGTGGAAACGGCGAAACAACGGAGGAGGTTCGATAATCGATCTTGGGATCAATGGAAAGGCAAAAAATACAGAAAATTAGTTGGCACTTTGCCCCAATCCCTCTCAGGGTCGGCCCCCAAATAAAAATTCGATGTTGAATAACCGTATTCTCCGGCGCCCCCAAAGCTGGCGTGACTCCTAAAACGAAAAATTCCCATTTCGATCGTGGTGTAGAAAAGGCCCCCCAGAATTCTCCGCTTTTCCCCGCGCCCCCAGGTTCGGTTTGAAATGGTTTTTTCGCAAAAATTATATGGTAAAATTTTTCGATTTGAATAATTATAACTGGGAGATCTCCCGAAATGAAAAGTGTTTTTCTACAGGCTTTTGCGGAATCGCTACCAAATCGAAGGACTTTTTCGTGACGGGAAAAAATGCAAAATTTTTTTTAAACCTGAATCGAACACTACTAACAAACAATTTTTTTTTTTTTTTTCTTCATTAACACAAAGATACAAAAAAACCTCCTCATTTTACTAGTCATTTTCGTCAAATACAAAAAAAGGTTGGGATACTACTCCCAGTATCTCACGGGAAAAACTTTTCTTTTTTGAAACCGGGGACATTTTTTAATTGCCCGATAAAAAATGAAAAGAAGCTCCCCCAAAACTGGTCACCCAAAATTATAGGACTAAAACGTTTATTTAAAAAAATCAACACTAGTCCACTGTTATTATTCAATGTAAAATGAAAGTTTCGAGAAAACCGCGATAGGAAACATTGTTATACAAAGCCCATTGCATTTTTTTGCAAGTATAGGCGAAAAATTTTTGGGAAATCTCCCCCAAATGCGGTATAAACATCACTCATTGTTGCGGGAATTAAAAATAAAAAACCAACGGTTGTGCTACAAAAAGTCAAAGTGAGAACTCGGAGGGTTTATTGTAAAACGGTTGTTCACAGGTACAATTCTATTCTTCCATTTTCCTTTTGAAAAGGTTTCAAAAAACCTAAAATTAAGAACATTTTGAGACAACAGCAAAAATTAATTTCTGACCCCCAGTTAAAAATCAAATTTAAAAACCCGGAATTTTTTTAGATCGATTACCACTGGAGCCCCGTTACAAAGCTTTAAATTGGGCCAAATGCCAAGTATTTTTCCTCGTTTCCCATTCAAGTAAACTTTCGCACTAGTAGTGAAAACATCCCTCGAAATTTATTCTTTGACATGTCAATTTTGGATTACGATATAATGCGCATTGATTTTTTTATTCCCCCAGTGGATTTCTATTATGACTTTTTTGGGAACTTTTTGGATCGTGAAAAATTAAAGCCTTTGCAAAAGGTTCTGACCGTTTTTAAAAAGAACCGCTTTTTCCCTTTCGGGCCGATGAAAAACACAGCTTCGCCCGAAAGTTGGTCTTTACCGAAAAAAAGAATTCCGAAAAATCTTGAAACCCTGAAAAATCAAACCAGACAACCCCATTTCGTGATTTTGGAAAATTTAAACCACCTGCGGCAATGGCGTATCTTTAAAGTGCCCTGTTAGAACCTAGAAGGGCTAGTTTGTCCCCTCGAAACGGAGATAAGCTTAAAGTTCATGTGATTTGAAAATAAAAAAATTTAGACCCATTGTGCTTGAATAAGGGAATTATCGGAGTTAAAAAACCCCCGGAATATCTTTCCCCTTTTTTAACTCCCGCCCCTGTAGACTTTCCCTGCCTTGGCCATTTTCCCACAGCCGGGGACCGGCGGGGAAAGAAGGGGAAAAAAAGCAAAAGGGAAAGAATATGGCCTGAAACAAGTAAAAAGGTTCCAAATAATGTGGGGGTTTTAAAAACCATGACAAATTTTTAAGCGTTGATTGTAGTTGGTTCAAATCAAAAGGTTTTCTTCATTTTTTCAATCATTTGGGTTCAGGCAATTTATTTTTTTTTTATTCAAAGATATTTTTCCTGCACCCCCTTTATCACTTTTAAAATTTAAAAAAGCTCAAAAATTTTTTTTTTTGGTTTTGGGTGAATTATCCTTGCTTTCAGCTTCCCCCTGTTGTATTGGGCCCCGCCCCTTTTACAACCCCGCATTCCATAGATTTTCGACCGCGATGGCAGAGAACGACCCCTCCCCGGGTGTTAAAGATATATCTTCTGATCAGATGAAAAAATTACTAAAAAACCCCAAAATAAGCCCCCGAACAATTATAACTATTCATTTGGAGGAATACAAAACAGAAATAGATTCAGCTCTTCGGTGAAATTGCGGTTGTCAACTTCATTTACTAAATTTTTTTACTTGGTTTGAATCCTTGAAAATGAAAGCTATTTCAATTTTCTGAAATCCTCATTATTGTTTGGGCATTTGAAGTTCAAGGGCCCCGGGTGACAAGAAAATGCGGCAGTTTAGGTTCGGGGGTGAGTGGGGTTGAAAATAAGGCGAGCGCCCCGCGTCAGGCAAAAGGCTGATAGGGATGGTTGACGACGGACTGGGGAAGGGCAAAACAGGAGGTTTTAAAAGGGGTGGTTTACTCAGAATTTTCCCAAATATACCCACCACTCTTTTTAAATGCATTTGCCCAAAATATATTTGGACAAACTGACTGAATGGAGACAGTTTAAAGTTAGGGGTATTTTCGTTTTTCAGTGTAGGTGATCGTATTTAAAAAAATTTTGGGAAACAGGAAAAAATTTTCTTGTAAAAACATTCCCCCAAAAGCTTTTTTAGTAAAAGTTTTCTTTTTTTAAAAATTAGCAACATTATCGTTTCGTTTTTGACATTTGTATCGAAAAAACCCTGAATTTTGTTCTAAAGCATAGGGAATAAAAATTTGCATAGCAAGAACTTATACAAAAAGTTTTTAAATGTTTGTCTGTGCATCAATGGGGCCAGGTTTTTCCCTTTGGAAATTTTCTAATCTTCATTTTCCATTTTTGAATCGATGCCTTTTTTTTCCATCACAATAAAAAAACATGATTAATATATTCATAAAGAAAACAAGATTCGGTTTAATACTAAAATTAAAAATTACAGGTATAAAAAAATTAATTGTAAAAAATACCATGAATTTTAATCGACCCCAAACCCTTTCGGCTAAAATCAATAATCCATTTGGCGAAATTTACTATGACTTGTGGCGCGCATTGCGGCAGGTGGTCGTCCCCGGGGAAAATTTACTCATAGGCACAGGAGGGCGGGTAGTAGCAAAATTTTACGCCAGGATGAATAATTTTTTAAAACTTTTCGTCAGTCTGTTTTTTTCCGTTTTCAAAATTTTGTATTTTTTGGGTTTTCATTAAAAAAAAATTAAATTTTGCAATTTTTTTTAAAAGGCTGAAAATTTTTTATTTCCCCGTTGCGATATATTGAAATCCCAAATTTGTTTTTTTTTCAAAGAAAATTTTGTTTTAATTTAAAAATTAAATTAAAAAAAAAAGGTCTTTTTAGATCAAAGCCAGTACGTTTTATCAAAATGTTAAAACCCCACTTTGTAGCCAGAGTTGCTAGATCAGCGGATCTCCCCCAGTTGGGGGACAGTATATGTTATAAATGGCTGAATAGAAGAAAGGGGAAATAATTGTTACAAACACTGTTTTAGTGGAGTAAACTTTTTTTCGGCAGATACCATTAGAAAAATGAAAAATTCTGGAATTGGAAAGTTTTTGAGATTGGATTGAAGTTCTAAAATTAAATTTTTAAAAAGAATGATTTTATTGGTTCTTTTTTTGAAATTTTTTAAATTTTCTAATTTTTTTTATATTTTTTTGTAAATAGTTGAATGAAAATGAAATTTAGGTTAAAATATCGATGGGCCTTTGCTGGGAAGGTAAGATTTTATCATTTAAATTCTGCTGAGTTATTTTGTGACCTTGATGCATTATTTTTTTTTTTTTCCATGGGTTTTTAACGCATTTTAAATATTTAAACATCAATAATAAAATTACATGATCTAGTATATTTAAATGCCCGAAATCTTCAATTGAAAGGATTTTTTTTTTTGCCTAATACTAATAAACGAAATGCTTTTCTTTTTTTAAAATTTTTAAAATTTGATTCTGAATTTTTTTAACAGTTTTTGGGTCCATTATTATGTGGCATTTGAAAATAGGATGCAAAATGCCTATGTTCAATTTTGAAAATCATTGACTTGTTATCTACATGTTTTTAAAAATACATTAAATTTACATCTTTACCTTGTAAAATATAATTGAAATTTTCAAGAAAAATTATACATTTAGATTTTCAAATAATTATTTGTTCCCCCTAAACAATTTATACAACAATAAATACGATTAAAATTTTGTCTCATAAATTTCAAATTTCATGATGCAGCATTATCGACGAGGGCGATTTCTAATCTTTAAATCTCAAGTGTCAATTCTGTTTAAAATAATACTTTTCCTATCCCTCTCATCAAGTAGTTTTGGTTATTCAGATAAAATCAAAAATGACCTCATCTTAAATTTTTACCTTTTAACCATTAGTGAATGCAGTAAATTTTCCCCAAATCTAAAACAAACAATAGTGTTGATGTCCCCGTTCTAATAAAACATTCCCTTAGCTTTCGACGAGCCATATTCTAGAAAAACCAACTTCATGGGCCCAGTAAATCGCTTTCAACCATTGCAAAAGTTTGCCCAATTAATCCCAAAAGGGTACGTTTCATTACTAATTTTACTGGCTTTGCTATATTCAATTTGCACGGGCCCCGCCCGGGGGTGCCCCGGGAGGAGGGCGTTCAGGGTTTTTTGTTCCGGCGGGACGCAAATCCGGATCCCCTTGGATGAACCCCCAAAAGGATACCTCCTGAAATTTTGCCCCGGGGAAAGCCGGCGTTTTATTTTCCGGCCCCCAAAGCGGTTTTTTGAAAATGTTGTTTGGGTTCCCACAAAAAAGTCCGGGGAAACGTTCCCGTTTAACAAAATGTCACTTTTTAATAGATTTTTTCCGTGAATCTGCTCCCATGTCGTAATCAGGGTTTATGAACCCCCGTCTCGAGGCCCCCTGTTTCCCTTGTCCCATCCCCCCAATTTCCCCTCCCGGGACGGCCCCCGTGTTATAATTGCTAAAATTGCAAGAACCAATTCGGGAAAGGGGGAAAATAATACTAAACCGTCTTTGCTCCCTACTTTTAAAAGGGTCGAGCGAGTGACAAATTATCCTGCTCTGAATTTTTAAAATTTTAAAAAACCCCCTCGTCGAGGAAGAAATAGACACCCGTCGACAAGTTAAAATTATCTACGGGGAAAAACGGGCGCCGCTTTCGCGCCTGGAAACAAATTTTTAAGGTCGGGGGTCCAACCCCGCCTCTCGGAATTTAAAAAAACGTGACCATGTGGTGAGCGTTTTATTTCCGAAAAGTGGACACCAGATCACCGAACACGGCTACGAAGTTCGGGATTTTTAAAGGTCCCTGATAACGTTTTTTTGAAAGGGGTCATGTTTTAACCGGGCACCCTCGGTGAAACCCGTGGCCGAAAAACCTACCCCTCCCGTTCCCTGCTGGCGGACGTCCCACGACCGGGGGGGGGGGACTGGGGCCCCCCGTACCCTTTAAACCGACCGACGGTCGCCGGGCTCGCGGCACAAAGGAATAAACTAGATATGGGACTCGAACGATCATGTTAAAATTTTTTCAGATTCCTGCATTAATCGTTGCACTACAGAAGAAAGCAGGCAGGAGCGGGGGGGTGGCTATCCCGACCCTCCCATTTTCAAATACGGAAAAATATTTAAGCCCTTCAATTTTTTTCCCTATAACATTCTCCCATTTTTGGGTTCCCTTAAGATCATTTCTCGTCTTTTTCTCGGAAGGCGTCCTTTATCCCCGATGAACGATAAATAAAAATGCGTAGAAAAATAAAGATTGACGGGGAAAAACCTTCCCAAATAAGAAATCTCTTAATTCTAATAAAAAAAATGGTACGTATTGGGATTACAAATGTTGACAAAAAAAAATAAATAACATTTTCGGGAAAAATTCCATAAAACCAGTAATCTCTCCCACAATCATAGCATTGTATTGACTAACACTATAGCACAAAAATTACTTTCTAAACGTCCCTTTTTTAACATTATCTCAAGCAAAGATAAAGGACCTTTTTATCCAAGTTTGCCCCTTTTTTATGCGCCTTTTCCTTTCCCTTTGAAAAAGGACTTAACCAAAACCTGTTGGGGGTTTGAGGCCTTGTGTTGGAGAATAGTGATGGGCCCCCGGGAAAATGGAAAGGAAACAGATTGAAGGAGCAAGAAGGGGAAAAGAACATCGTATTGGACCGGCCCCACTTTAGTCAAATGCCACACATTGTGTACATGTACACACGTGTACGGCATGTAGATGTCCCCATAGCCTACTGTTTGGGCCCTACACTCTTTCCCCTTCTCGGAAATATTTCACGCCCAACTTTTTATAATATTAGTTATTCTAATAACGACAAAATTTCCTTCAAAAATTTTTCCCTACTTTTGCTCCCAATTTTTGGGATTTTCTATCATTTCAATAAAAAAAACATTTCAGCCGTTTACATCCAATAGTTCATCGCCTTGTCTAATTACGTCCCAGCTCCTTGACAACTGAAACTAATTAACACAACTTGGCCCCCCCAACAAACCCGAATTTTGGCTCGTTTTGAAAAAACCCTTTAGTTCAGTTTTCTTACAAGGGCACTTTAAATTCCTTCTCCTGGGCCGCAACCAAATATTTTTTTTTTCTCTCCCCCGCCTCTTAAAACCGAAACTTTAGGTTATGCATTGTTTTTTTCCCCCTTTTAAAAATACTCCCACACTTGTCAGCATTCCACCCCGTCCCGTCAAGTCCGCTCGCCAATTTTTCTCATTGAAAAATTTTCCCCACTACTTTTTTGCAAACAGTTGAGTTTTTTTAAGCTTTTGGTCAATCCGAACTTCATTTTTCATAAAAAAAAAATTTTTTTCAGACCTTTTTAATCCCCAAATGCCTCAGGGGTAATTCCACAAGTCAAAAAGTAAAATGATTGGAGGTTGTTTCGTATTATAAATCCACTCCCATTCACTGGGGGTCATGAACTTTCTTTAAATCCAAACTTGTTCTTCTTTTGTTCCCCTTTCCCCCTTTAAACGCAGGGGGGCCCCAAAACCCAGGACCAACGACTGAAATAATAAAGGACCAGGGAATAGGGGGGGGTTTTTAAATTTTTAATTTTTCCAATTGTATTTTTTAGTTTTGGGGGGTTGGAATAGATTACTTTGAAGTTGTCCCTTTTCCGATAATAATTTAAAAATTGATTTTTGTTGATAATTAAATTGGTGTCTTTTTAAACTTTGCCACTTCGATGGAGGTATTGGGTCGAGATACATGGGATTAATTAGATGCTATAAACGTTGTAGAAAATAACACCACAATTATGAAATTTTTTCATTTTACTTGAATAATAATAAATTACTAATTAATATTCGAACATTCTTTGTTTTTTTTATAATAAAAGAGTCTCTTTTAAACTTTTCCACCCCCCATTTTTTAAAGTCTGATTTATTTTATAGTTGGCCAGATTATAAAGTTAAAGAGTGCACTAGATTACTGCATGCTAATTGAATTATTTTTTTTTTATTTTAAAAACCCAAAAAATGTATTGACGTATGGGGAAAATCATCTGCACGCTTTCTTGAGTTTTAGAATCCCTTTTAACAATTTAACTATTAATAGTTTAAGATGAAAAATCAAATAATAATAATAAATTGAAAAAAAAGGGTTAACATTTCAAAAAATAGATATTTTCGTTGCAAAAAACAAAGACTTATTTCTAACAAAGGAAAAAACAGATTTGATTTGTCTGTATTGTTAAAAAAGAAACTCACCCCAAACTCTACTCCCCCACAAGCAAGGAAAGTTCAACAAAAAGTGCGCAATGAACCATTTACGCAGAATCAAAGCAGGGGCCATCTCAGCATTTTAATGGATCGGGGAAAATGGACAAAAAACCATCAGATGGTCATTGACCCCGGGACATTATTCTTAAGGAATTGAGTTTTTTTAAAAAATATAATCAAATTTCGACTAATTCATGATACTAACTGTTTTTGGTTTTAAAAATTTTTTTCTTTTTGAGATCATATTGTTCAATTTAAGAAAGGGTTTTTCAGCAGAAAAAATTTTACTTTTAACAAATTTGTTTAAAAATTTTAAATTTTTAATTTCATCTGGGAAAAGGTTGTAGAACTACATGTTTTTATGTGGATTTCTTGTGGGGAGCTGGATCTGACCCCGTGCATGATTTCTTTCGAGTGTTGTAACTTAAAAATCGTATTCATGAAAATAGTTCCCCGTTAATAAACGTTTGCCAAAAACGACTCATAAATAAATGGCAAGGCAATGGTAAAATTCCAGCTCAATGAAAGGGCACGGATCATGGATGGGATTTTTTTTTTATTCGATATTTTTGCAATATAAATTTTGGGGAAATAAAGGGTGAGCTTTTTTCCAAAAAATTAGAATTCAGGCGGAATGTACATTTCAAAAACACAACGAGCTGCATGAGGGTGACAAATTGAAAGAAATTTTGAAACAAACAAATGACTTAAATTTTGTTTTAATTTGTTATATTCATTCCATTTGAGTTTGATTAATTTGAGAACCTAGATATTTTTTACCTTTAAAAGACTAATTGATATTGTTCATTTTTAATGGAGCTACGACTGCCGATCAAGCGCAAAATTGCATTAGACAGTTTTTTCCCTTTGTTAACTATTTAAATTTTTATTAAAAAAATTTGAAACTTCGAAATTTATATTTATTGTTTTTTTTTTGCAAAGAAATTTGCTCGGGAAACAGAACTGTTCTTAATTTTAAATAGATGAGGGAACGTTTACGTACTAAGAAAGGGGATAGGACCTATGATCGAACCAACCCCATGTTCAATTGGCAAAGAATTGGAGATAAGTATAAATGTCCTTTCTTGCCAGTAGGGCTACTCGTTGAGATCGATGTTTTGGTGAGGGTTTTCAATCTGGGCAAAAAGAAATTTCCCTTGAAGGGAATTTTTAGAGCAAAATGTTATGGTTAATAACGTCAAAAGCTTTTAAAAAATCTAAAAAAATCCCCAAAGGGTTCTTCATTTTGTCCATTGATGGCCAAAACTTTAGGGAAAAATGGATTTGAGATTTTGTTTCTGAAAAGTGTTGTAGTCTGAAAACCTTTTTTTTTCCGAGAAAGGGTTTTCCCTTCGTATAGAAAAACCACTCTTTTTTTTAGAAAACCAAAAAAAAATTCCCGGTAAAATTTCATTTTGTTTCCCCTTTTAAAAAATGGCTTAATTTTTTTCTGTTTTTAAATTTTCTGGAAATATTCCCTTTCACAAGGGAAACATTGAAAATTTAGTTTGGGGTATAATAGGTGCCCCTTTTAATAAACAATCCGAAATTATCAAACCTGATGAATTTTTTAAATTTTGTTATTTGGGGTTTTGTTAAAAAAGTTTCGTAAAAAAACATCGTGCCCAAATTTTTGGGGAAATATGTTAATTTTGGGTTTTTGTCCTTCGTGAGATCAACCAAAATTTTAGAAAAATGATGGGAAGGTTCGCTACTTTTTTTGATTTCTCGTTTCTCTTTCATTTCCTTTAAAACAACATTTTTTACAAATGTCGTGATGACGTGGTAATTTTTAAAGATATTCCATTTTTAGTTTGTTTTTGCGTTAAATATCCTTTATTTTCTTTTTTTTGCCCGAATTTTTTTCTTAAATTCTTTTATATTTGAAGAACGGAAACCGGGGGACAGTTGATGTTAAAAAAAAAGTAAAGTCGTTTATTTTTCCCATGTTTAATTCCCTTTTGGTAATATTACTTTTTTGAAATGTTTGTTTTCCCTTTTTTAAAAAAAGCAGGTTAAAAAAAATAAAGCTTTGAGAAAAAAAAAATTTTTTTTCATTTGTTAATGGTTTAAAGCCTCCATTTCTTTTCAAGGTTCGTAAATAACTTAATGTTAACAAAAAAGCTCTACATGTGTTTTATTTATTGTTCAGATTATTTTTTAGTAATTGAAAATTTGCATCGTTATTAACCTAAATTTTTCTTATTATTTCTATCTAGTTGTGGTTTTTTTAATTTGATCTTTCTGTTTGTGATTTAAAGTATTCGTGGGTAGTTCACAATATCTAAATTAAAAGAATTTAAAATTGAGACTCTTTTTTTGGATTCCTAGAAAATCAATAAAATCTCCAACAACAAAATTTTAAAAGTTCTAATTTTTTGAGAGTTATCTCTAGATTTTAAAAATTGAAAAATCTAAAACTCCTTTGTTGGGGGTCTGTAGTCAAAAAAAGATAATTTTTAGGTAGTAAGATTCAACTGTTATTTCAAATTTTTTAACTGCATATAAATTGATTTGACAAGAAAGGGGAATCAATTTTTCTTAAAAAATACACAACCTCCCCCAAACCTTTTTTGTTCCTGCTTACAATAAGATCCCGGGTAAAAAATAGAATTTGGTGTGTGTTTAGATCATTTGAATGACCAATTTCTGTAAAACAAAAAACATCTATTTGACTGTGATCACACTCTAATGCTGCCCGATAAATTAATTTTATTTCAAAAAATTAAAGATGATTATTTAATCTTTTTCATTTCCTAACGGATCTTTTTCTGCATCTGACTGTAGTAGCTATTTATTTATTCATTTTTTCCTCGGGGGCGTGGTCGGGAGTATCGTCCCAGCAGTGTTAGGAGGGGAGGGGGGAGGGGTTGATGGGGGGAAAGAATAATGGGGGAGGGGGACGGATTAGGTTAGGGGTAAGGGAATTGGGGCCAAAAGGGGGTTTGGAGGATGGAAGAGAACTAGGAGATTGGTGGATGAATCTTGGGGGAATGCTGAAGGGGGTAGGTGGTTTTTGGGAAGTTCCGAGTGAGGTTTTCCAAAAGGTTTGTAAGAGCCGGGAAGTGTTTTTTGGGGAAAGTTAAAAATCAAAAAATTTTAAAATGTGTCCTCTCAGATGCATTTTTAAATTTTTTGTTTGCGTGTCAATTTCTTTTTCAATTTTTTTGTTGACCAGAAGGGAGTCGATTACAATGTTCGGGTTTGGGCGGCACGTTGTGTTTTTTTAACATGTTGCTCATGTAAAGTCCACCCAAATTGATGTCATTCTGCCCCCCTATGATGATGACTGATCCCGTTTGGTGGATTTTCATGTGGTGTCCAACACTGATCCGTCGCAAACCCCCTTAGGTTTTTAAAAAAAACAGAAAATGGATGGGAGTTTTCCCGGGCAGGGGGATTTTTCGCCCATGGCTATCTCAAAATTTCCTTTTTGGGGGGCTCAATGGAATTCCTTGTTTACTTTTTACCCGGTTGGGAACTCTCGTGTCTTTGTTTCTTTGCGCTTCAGCCCTTTTGCGGGGTTTTTGGGGGACGTTGATGAGGGGGTGGGGAGGTTGGGGAAAGGGATGGAAAATCATTGTTAACCCCAAAAATCTGTTTTGAGTCATGATTGGGTTTTGATGATTTGTTTTTTTCTTTCGCGGATGGAGGGTTTAAAGTTTCGGGGTTTCCATTGTTTTTCCCAAACCGTGAGTTTTGAAGACCTCTTCAGCCTTGGTTTTTTCAAAAATTTTTGTTTACGTGTGGAAGGCCCGAAGGTCGGCTTTAGAGTGTAAAATAGAAAGGGATGCAATAGTAGCCCAAACACAAAACGTATCAAAAGCGTGAAATTGAGAATAAATAAATAGTGAAATCAGAAAGGGGTAAAAAAGTTTTAAAATTTTCTTTTAATTTACGTGATTAAAAAATTTAATTTGTTACGTATTTATTTAAAAATAAAAAAAATGTATTCTTTTGTATTTAAATGTTATGGTTAATTGCAGTACAGTTGAGTGTGTCTCCCTTAATAGATCCCTGCAAACTAATAAATACAATTGTTTAATATTTCCTCTTTAAAAACAAAAAACCCCCACTTTGATATTCGTGAATTTGAAATCACAGGGTTCAAGATTTTCCCTTACTAAAATTTTATATGAAACTTTTAATTTTTATGTTTTGACAATTATCCCAAAACTTTTATAGTTTTTAACCCTTTTCCAAAACAAATTTATTTTACCAAAATTTTATTAAAAGTCTTTTAACTCTTAAAAAGCACGTTTTTCCTTACCTTTTTTGAACCAATAACTTTTTCTTCTTTCCCCCTTCGGACAATATAAATCTCTTTCAGCGTTCTGAACAAAAACAATAAAAAACCCTTTAAAACGAAAGGACCGAAGATTAAAAGTAGTCAAAATTTAAAAAATTGGGGCAAGTCAGTCCGCAAGGAACCCAACCGGTTCTGGTGAAAAATACCCCGATTCGAATAGGGGAACCTTTGTTTCCCCAATGGGTATAATACAATTCCCAAAGGGGGATTTTTTTCCCTTTTCATGTCGGGAAAACAAATTAAATCAACTTTATCACCTAGTATTTTCTCAGAGGGGGGTTCGGGTTTGGGTGAGTATATATGGTTATTTTAAATGCGGGGGTCTGCAAAAAAAATGTACGCTGCTATTAACTCACCATGGGTCATTATTATAATGGATGAATGCCAAGGGTTTTTGGGGGTTTTTTAACTATCCTTTTTGGAGAATAGGAAAAATTTCCACTTTTTTTGCGATGTCATTAACGTCCCAAAATTTTAGTTGTGTTTTAAGGATGGTTTAGTACCACCAAAAATTTTATAATTTGTTACCCCCTGAACAAATTATATTTGGGGTTATAATACGTTCCTTATGCGTGATGTCAATGTTGATCACGCATTTTTTTATATTTTTTTCACAGAGACAACAATATTGTGAAAAACCAGGGGGTTGAAATTCACTGAAAGTACGTATGTACCTTAACCCCCTTTTCTAACGTTTAACGATGGTTATGCTTAAATTTCTTCATCATTCCGCCTTGACTATCCAGTTTACAAACTTATTTTGATCAGATGGGGTCTTCCATCTATTTTAAAAGGGCCCAAAGCCTAAGGTTGCATTTATTTCACTAATTTCAGTGCACTTTTGACTTAAGCATTTAACTCATTTTTTATGAAAATTTTTTTAATTGAATTGGGATGTATTATTCTTTTTACAAAGGAATCGGAAGTAAAGGGGATAGTTCGGTTGCTTGGCTTCCCTAATCCATCCTGTACTGTTGGGACTTCAATGCCAAAAACCCGTTTAGTTTTAAACTAAGAACCAAACAACCTTTAATTGGATGGGTTTGACGGAACAACTAGCTGGAACGCGTGTGCGTAAAAACAATTGGTCCCCTGATCGTAATCACTTTTAACGACGGTTATCGATATTATTATATGAAGGTGCCTCATCGACGAAACATTCTGTCCGTGGATAGTGTAACCGCTTGTCATCGGCTACACTCGTGACAAAAGAAATATTGAAGTGACAATACCCGACATCTTGCCCTACAAATAGTTCTAGAGTAGCGAAGAGATGGCGTTACCTAGAAACAAATTTCTGAACGTACTTTCGCCCTAGCCAATCAGAACTTTTGTAGAAATGCGAATATGGCATGAGACTTGACTCGGACGAGATTGTCTTTCTTTCCGGATCGAGACGCTGAAGTGAGTAGATGGGTACTATTCCACCACACAACCGACGAGGGACACGTGGAAAATACCAGAAATGAAGCTTTATTAAAGGTAATTGTCTAAGTATTTTCATAGGATTAATCACTATGATATGTGAAGATTACGTAAAATTTGATAGGAATATTAAACAAGTAATGCAACGAATGTAAGAATAACGGTGGTAGTGGACTAAAATGAATTTATAAAACCACGTTGCTACATTCTCGTTGCTGGAATATAGAAGAGAGTTTTTGTAACATAGGACGTGTTTCTGTTTCTTTGTTACAGCTTTTTCTTTTTTCAGTTTTAGTTTTGAGCAATTACTTATTCTCTTTATTCTATTTCATTTTTATTTATGGATTTCATTTCGAAAATTCTATTGGAGAATTTTGATAATTCGAAAAGCATAGTTTATTCAACAACTGGCTCAACTTTCACTAAAACTAAGTTACAATTTGGAGTTTTGGACTCGCATTCTAACGCGACCATCACCTTCGTGTAAGGCTGTGGTTTAACTGGGCTGTACAACGAGGAGAAGGCGTCGGAAATACTCGATTCCATCGCGGTAGGCAGCGCACAAACGTCGCGGACAACGACGACCTTGGGGCGTGAACGTCGCTCGACAGCCGTCTACGCAGCGCGGGATCAGCTTGGAAAATTCGCCTGTCGTGAGTCACAGAAAAGCAGAAAGAATATTTACTAAATTGCAGCTTGGAAAACTTTCAAGATAGAAGTATGATTGCACAAATTAAAACGTTGTAATATGAGCTTCCCTCAGTAACAGACATTGATCGGACAAGTTTTACTAAATATAGTCTTAATAACCAGTAAATTTATTTTTGCAGTCGTAAGAAAATCAGATCTAAATAATTTTATGTTTATTGATAAAGTCGTCCTTGTGTATAATTCTTTATCTAAATTCATACATAATTGACTTGATGTTATTTGAAATCATTTAAGAGGAATTGTCTATGTAAAAAGGTTTTGAACATGAATGAAAGCTGTTAAATTGTTTCTGGTAAACGTTATTTCATGAACAGTCAGAGACTTTGTAAAACAGAATTTTGCACTGCGAGGTCACGCAGAGGCTGAATATTAAGTATAAATGTTGAGTGTAGTATTATTTAAGATTGAAAAGGTATTAGTGAATTTTGGTATATTGTTTGTATGTATTTTTACAGGATGGTTATTTAAATTGTGAATTGTAGGTTTCATTAAGAGATAATTTGTTTTGAGAAGTGTACATATGTATTTACTGTTTGTTTCGTGTAAATGTAGATCAAGTCACTATTATTCTACAGAAAACTGCAGTTTAGGTAGGGAGTTAGCTACCATTGTGTAATCAAAAGGAAAAGTAATCACGTAGGAGAATATGTGAACGTGAGTGTACGAAGGATAATATTGGAAAGAATATATGTTACTTGTTCTTTAAAACTATGAAATTGTGTTTGTTTGTTAAATGAATATTAGTTAGCAAAGACAGACCCACCACCGATAGGAATTATCCATAATTTGAGATCTTCCAGAGTTTGTGTGACGGTGTAATCCACGTCACAAAACAAGTAAATAACTAGATTTACTTCTGTAATTCGGCGTACTACGAAATAGTTAGGTAGATACGTGACGGTTACAATAGAGTTGTCATACTTAATTCAATCTGAAATAGGCTGTACTGACCATAACGTGAAGTCAACTACAAAATCGTCCATATAACGTTTAGGATACAAATGTTCACGGTTGCATTTTCTGTCGACAGGACGACTCGCTTTCAACAAGCAGCGGAACGAGAACAAGCGGCCGCAAGAGTTGATAAGATTCACAAGTATCGCAAATCTCGCCGGTTTTACCAAATATTAATACACGAATGCGTGTATAAGGAGTTACTAGATATTTCGCGTTAATGGCAAGGAGCTAACAAAATACTGGAGATTAAGGTTAGGCGCTCTGTCAGCACAATCCTCAAGGCCGTCAACCGTGGGAACAGGATAACTTCAGGGCCAATTCAAACTTCCCGACTGCCATCAGCCACACTTGTGACAAAGTCGGCACCTCGCAACCTTTCAAATCGATTTAGAACAACTCGTACTCCGTGCATCACCCACTCCGGCGCGTAGTTAAGCTCAAACGCCTATTCCCAGTTCGAGAGGTAGTGATGTTGAATCGCTCTCCCCAGCATTCTCAATGTTTCCCCGCTGACTCAGGTTGCCAGTCTTGAAAATTCCTGTTTCTCTGGCAAAGAATCAGTGGGATAATTTTACTTATCATTTGAATCGATTATTCCTAATACTAGAGATCTGCCGGAAATCGAAAAGTGACCTTTTGTACGTGCCCACCTTGCCGGAATAGCCGCCAAATTAATTAGTCTTCCTCACGTGACAGAAAACTACCGCGAGGCCATTTCCATCCTTGAATCTCGCTAAGAAGCCGCAACCGCGCAAGTATAAAATTCATACTTTCTTGTTTGGTTCCTCCATCAATACAAATGATTCACCAAAACCTATTAACTACTAGGTAATTTTGTATGGGTATGCGTGTCCTTAAAATCTTAAAGGGCCCGTTAAACATCAGGACACGATAATAGAATTTCTTATTCATGAAAATTTAATGACTCCACTAATAAAGATCTTTCACACGTAGCCGCCGATTTTTTTTAAAATTTATTTTGTCTAATCGACCAAATGGCCCTTTACAGAAGTGAGTACA
The DNA here is from genome assembly GCA_964035755.1 of Teleogryllus oceanicus. Classification (NCBI taxonomy): domain Eukaryota; kingdom Metazoa; phylum Arthropoda; class Insecta; order Orthoptera; family Gryllidae; genus Teleogryllus; species Teleogryllus oceanicus. The sequence continues at coordinate 161,716,970 of CAXIVR010000001.1, forward strand.
TTATTTATACATTAACATAATGCAAACTTCGTCAAGTTTCTTTGAGTGTTTTACAGCAAGTGATATTTGTAATATTGTAATTAAATATAATTATTGACAGTCGATTTGGGAAGGATAATATAGATAGAAAGGTTTGAATTTTTGTTAAGTTATGATTTTAAGGCGGTTTGCAAATGTCTTCAGGGAATCTAGATTGATTCTGTTTGCTTGTTGTCCTATTTGAAAATGGGCTGTATTTGGACAAGATGGTAAGAGACTGAACAATTTGGAGGATAACTTGATTAGATCTGTAATTGATGGTATTTGGAGTTCATAATGAATTTGTTTATTGGGTATATAAACCACGATGCGTTGAGAGTCTGAAATTTGTTTTGAAAAGTTTGTAAAGAGTTTATATGCAACGTTTATCAGGCTCTACAGGCCTATGTCAAGGTGGATCTGATAATACTTTGTTATGTATAGCAAACACGTCGGATAACTATAACAATGTTTTATTCACAAGTCAGTCACTCAAACAGCAGTGAACAAAATCTAGTGAACCAAAAAGAGTGAACCAAAATCCAAAGCCAAATACCAATTATCAGGAGATATCCGTAGTAAGTGCTAAGACACAATACAAATTCTGAGAATCCTAAATCACTGCCGAGGTCAATACAATTACAACTTAGATAACCGTCACTCTCAATCTGTCGCGGTTCACTTTTTCTCCTGCTCCGCTGACGGCGGTCGGTTTTATTCCGCAACGCGCCGTAGATTCGCTCCTGGCGCTGCCTCTCCATTGGCCGTCTTCTCGCTGCCTCGTAGACTCTCGTAGCCGCCTCCTAGCCACCTCTTTGGCGCGTTTTGACTGGCGGATACCGCCTGTACTTTTGAAGAAGCAACTTTGTTTCAACTTTTAAAGTGAATAAGGAATTAATGAGTGGATATAGTTTGACTGCTTGTGCTGTTGCTTTTTGTAGGAGTGCCTTAATGTGTTGCTTCAGGAGTACCTAGTTGCTGAATTTTATAAAGTAAACCTTGATGCCAAATACTGTCAAATGCTTTGTTTATGTCTAGAAAGACTGCTATTGTGTACTATTTTGAATGGAAATTATTTGCTGTATGTTCGACAAGACGTAATAGGGGTGATTTGTTGAATGATTTGATTTGAAGCCAAATTGTGTTTTGGTATTGTCATTTGGGTTTAAGAAATGGATTAGATGACTGAGAATAATTGAAGGTTAGTAGTTGTAGGTGAATAAATTTGTCAATGTTTGAGTTTACTATTAATAACTATTGCTGTTCCTGCTGAGTATCTTGTTTTCAATACCGTTTGCATCAAAGTTAAGAATCTTTGGATTATCCATTTTCTGAACTGTTGAAATGGTTGGATGATATTGCTAATAGGCAGGCGGTGTAAGTTAGAAGTAAATATAAAGGTTCTTAAAATTATTGATTTTATCACATTGGGAAAGAATTATAAAACTCAGAAAAATCTTAGGATGCTTTGTCATTTTTGCAAATATAGAACATGAATACTTCACTGTTAACATAGATTTACATTTAAAATAAGTAAACTTGTTGGAAGAGGAAACTGTGTTGATGTGATTACAAAGTATATTTATTATAGTTGTATTACCCATCCTGATTGATTGATTTCAAAAGATTTTGAATATGGGGCATTAGTTTTCGTCTAATGAGAAGTGGAAGAAAATGTTGACTGAGGTTTGTGTATATAAAATCAGCATTGGTAGGAACGGAGTGATTTAATGTATTAATTTTAGAAGGCAGTTTATGATTTGTTTAGAGAGTTGAAATTTCGGTTTTGTTAAAGTTTTAGCAAAATTCTTTGTAAGTAGAACATCCTTTGTAATTAGCTGTGTGGTTCTCAAAATAATTAACACATGTTGGAGTTGCTTCATTCTTGGGTAATGTACATTGTGAATAATGATACCTATATATCTGATGCATCTTGGGCTGTGCCCGCATTTTGTTTGAGAGTGGCCATAACGCTGACATTTTTTTCGTTGTATTGGCACTTGTGTATTATTTCTAATACATACTCTAGTTCTACAATAATATAGCTCACTAAGATTTAATATTTGTCTGGATTCATCATTACCAACAAGATCTACTGCCACTGTTTGCATAGGTGATATTTCTGTCATGAAGTCTGGTACACTTAAATACTGAAAAGTTTTAGATTTGAATTCGTTTCTAATATCTTCGTCTTTGAAGTAAGTGGTAACATTCTTGAACAACTGCAAATGTTTTGACTGTAGGGTCTCTACAGGTGTGGAATTGTACATTGTTTTGATCACAGGAATGTCTGAAATCACGAAAGTCTTTAATATCTTCTGAAAATAATTTAATGTTATTTACAGAGTTTGTGTGAAATCTTCCTGAGGTAACACGTTTAATGTTATTGATAAGGCGGTTATAGTTTTCAACTCCGAGGATTATTATTGGTGCGATTTTGTTATTTGTTGCTTGATTTTCGTTTGGTTAAATATATAATTATTAGCAAGTTATGCCGTACCAGTAAGTAACATATATACTATAAACAAAAGAACTAAATGTTGACTATCTAGGTGCTTCTTCAGTCTTTTACGCTCTTCTGATTCTGTAGATTGACAAGAACTTAAATATTTTGTGGAGCTGGTGCTGATAAAATATCTATGAACATGCTCACTCCCAAACCTGCACCATTCAAAATTGCAAGACTAAAACCTTCATATCAAATAAACCAGTCCCTTGTCCGCTGTAATTGTCATTCATCCTCAAAGTATAAAAAATTATTTAACAAATTTCCCTACGAAAGAGCACCTTTGTTAGACCCAAGTATCTTCGTTTTTTATGTTTTGAAATGGCCACAGCCGTAAAGAATGCTTTCGAAATCTTGCCTCACATGTGAATAAACATCTCTTATTGTTGCATAGGGACTTCAAAACAAAAACTAGCATAAATAATGATGCTCCAGAAAGTCAAAGCACTCAGGAGCACTCGGAGGAGGCTGAATGTTAAACAGTTGGTGCGCCCACAGTGGGAATTGTACGTCTAAGGCCTTGCTCTCAACCATCTCCCTTCTACTTGGGTCTTCCGACGACAAACTCTGAAATTAAGAGCATTATTATACAACCAGCAACCATTCTCTAATTTTTAACGCCGCAATTAAAAGCTAAAGATAAAATCGAAAGCTCCTGCATATCGATTACGGGCGTTGGGGGCCGCGTTACAGTCTTTAAATCCTTGCCACGGTTTCAAGCACCGCTCATGTCGATTCTAACTTAAAGCTAAACTTTCACGCACTTGTAGTGACCTCGTAAAGTCCACATACTTCAGACATGTTCTTGCAATACCATTAAGATATCATTCTTGCCGAGCCATCCTTTCATATTGCTGCACCAGTGGATATATTGTCGGACATCTTTTGGAACTGTTTGGTGATCGCGAAGGATTACGCTCCCTCGCACCATGGGACTAAACTTGTTGAAACGGCCTCCAGTTTTGTAATTACGAGCACGATGAAAACACACATCTCCCCCACATGTTTGTGCAATCTAGTTTCAGAACAAATGAATTTCGAAAACTTTTGTCTGAGGGAAAATTTAAACAGCAGACAGGCCCTCTAATGTCGATGACTTTTGTGGAAATATTTTGCCGTCACGAGAGGAGGCATGGGCAATTTTAGATAAATTGTGAAATACCGTTAAAATTGAATGTGAAATGCCCTTCTAGAGCGAACGCTTTGAAACGCTTGTGGTACTTAGGCAAGATGTAAATCGAATCCCGCCCTTAAACGTCATAATTTCGAGTTTAGCGAGAATATAAAAAACTAGACAATATAGAGCTGGCTCATGACCAAACTACCGACCGAGTTCGCGTGAACTACTTAATCTATCATCCCGTATTTAAAGACCAAAATTACAAATGTCTTGATGGCTTTTCTTTAGAATATTCTCCGGATTCGATAAATCATCCCACCTACAAGCCTATCAATTAAAGACAGTAAACATACGGACTCACTGCTTCCGCCTTTTGTCAATCCATGCTTTAGCTCAACTCAGTCACGAACATGAAATGAATTTCCTCTTGGCGCCAACTTAATTCGTAATTTTTATGTGCATAGTTTTGTCTACATCTGCTCTTGCTTGCAGGAAGCAAGCGGGTCTTTTGCAGCTCGCCAAGATTTTAAATAAACCTTGCTTTCCTCTCGCCAAATGGCGATTTAATTCTTCTAATGCTCTATCTCAATTTAATTCCATTACATGCAATATTGATAGAAATATTAGACAGAACTGTGAATAAAACTTTGGGCTTGGCATTGGATGCCAACGGTGACAATCCTTTTCCACGCGTCCATCAGACATGCCAGTTACTTGCTGGGATTTGCAACGTTTTTGATCCATTAGACCTCCTTAGCCAATGTATTTTCACAGTCAAAATTCTGACGCGAATGTTTGTGGAACAAACACCAGATGGGAACACGACATGCCTCCCGACCTCTCGGAATGAAAAAAATTCTTTTTCATTTTATAGGACATCAATAATTTTACAATACCTCACTGAGTCACAACATCACAAACTGACAGTGACTTAAATGTTTTTGTAATGCTAGCAAAACCGCATACGCGGCGACAGTATATGTGGTTACTAATAACTCATCACGCTTGTTAACCTCCAAAACTAGTCTGTACACCAAAACCCCATAAACAATTCCCCGCTTAGAACTTCGTGTTGCTCGGCGCTATGTCAGCTGCCAAAATCAGAAAATTCAATTAAGTTACCTCGTCTAATATCACATTTTGGACAGACGCCAGCGTAGTTCTTGATTGCATTTCCCAAATTGCGTCTCAAATGGAAGCCCTTTATTGCCAATGGACTAAGTAAAATCCAAAGCATTACTGCAAACTGTAAATTGCTTAAAGTTCTTAGCAAACTGGATCCCACATGTATTGCTTCGCGGGACATGCAGCCTGAAAACCTAATTTTTTTGTTGAGGCAGCATGGGCCCGAATTTTTTAATCATATAACCAAATTCATAGCCACCCCAACCAGCCGAGTGATATATTATTTCTGAAACTAATGCTACGATTTCTAAAGACCCTCCCCCGACTTCACATGACGGTGCGGTTGAGAAATTCTCGGATTACAATAAATTACTGAGTAGTTGCATGGATCTTTCGTTTTGCAAATAATGCCAGACGTTCGTCTAAAAAAATAAGTAAAGTGTGGAAAAGTTGGTCAGGAAAAGTAAAGTGTGGAAAAGTTGGTCATTAAATTAGTCAAGAAAAGAGAAGTGTAAATGAATTGGAAAAAGTAGTGTAGATAAGTAGGGCTAATAAAGTGTAGTGTGGAAAAGTTAGTCAGGTAAAGTGTAGTGTGGAAAAGTTAGTCAGGTAAAGCGTAGTGTGGAAAAGTTGGTCAGGAAAAGTGTAGTGTGGAAAAGTTGGTCAGGAAAAGTGTAGTGTGGATCAGTTGGTCAGGAAAAGTGTAGTGTGGATCAGTTGGTCAGGAAAAGTGTAGTGTGGATCAGTTGGTCAGGAAAAGTGTAGTGTGGATCAGTTGGTCAGGAAAAGTGTAGTGTGGATCAGTTGGTCAGGAAAAGTGTGTGTGGATCAGTTGGTCAGGAAAAGAGTGTGACAGTTGTAAAAGCGTGTGGATCAGTTGGTCTAAGAAAAGCGGAGTGTGGATCAGTTGGTCTAGAAAAGCGGAGTGTGGATCAGTTGGTCTAGAAAAGCGGAGTGTGGATCAGTTGGTCTAGAAAAGCGGAGTGTGGATCAGTTGGTCTAGAAAAGCGGAGTGTGGATCAGTTGGTCAGAAAAGCGGGTGTGGATATTGGTCTAGAAAAGCGGGTGTGGATCAGTTGGTCTAGAAAAGCAGTGTGGATCAGTTGGTCTAGAAAAACGGGTGTGGATCAGTTGGTCTGAAAAAAACGGGTGTGGATCATTTCTAGAAAAACGGTTGGATCGTTGGTCTAGAAAAGCGGGGTGGATCAGTTGGTCTAGAAAAGCGGAGTGTGGATCGTTGGTCAGAAAAGCGGGTGGGATCAGTTGGTCAGAAAGCGGGGTGGATCAGTTGGTCTGAAAAGCGGGTGTGGATCAGTTGGTCTAGAAAGCGGGTTGGATCAGTTGGTCTAGAAAAGCGGGTGTGGGTCATTGGTTGAAAAGCGGGTGTGGATCAGTTGGTCTGAAAAGCGGAGGGGGGATCGTTGGTCTAGAAAAACGGGTGGGATCGGGTTTGGGCTGAAAAGCGGGTGGGATCAGTTTTGGGCGAAAAGCGGGGGAACAAATGGATCAGTTGGGCTGAAAAGCGGGTGGGATCAGTTGGGTTGAAAAGCCGGGGGGGATGTTGGTCGAAAGGGGTGGGATCGTTGGCTGAAAAGCGGGTGGGATCGTTGGTCTAGAAAAGCGGGTGGGTCGTTGGTCTGAAAAGCGGGTGTGGATCGTTGGTCTGAAAAGCGGGTGTGGATCAGTTGGTCTGAAAAAGCGGAGTGTGGATCGTTGGTCTAGAAAAACAGGTTTGGGTCGTTGGGCAGAAAAGCGTTTGGATCGTTGGTCGAAAAGCAGTGTGGATCAGTTGGTTGAAAAGCGGGTGGTCAGTTGGTCTAAAAAAGCGGGTGTGGATCAGTTGGGCTAGAAAAGCGGGTGGATCAGTTGGTCTAAAAAGCGGGTGTGGATCAGTTGGTCGAAAAAAACGGGGGTGGATCAGTTGGTCTAGAAAAGCGGATGGGATCAGTTGGTCTGAAAGCGGGTGGGGATCAGTTGTCTGAAAAACCCGGAGTGGGATAGTTGGTCTAGAAAAACCGGGGGGGATAGTTGGTCGAAAAGCGGAGTGGATAGTTGGTCTGAAAAAGGGGGGTGGGATAGTTGGTCGAAAAGGTTTGGGGGTGGGGGTCTGAAAAGGGTGGGGGTAGTTGGTTGAAGGGGGGGGGTGGTCAGTTGGAAAAGCGGGTGGGATAGTTGGTCTGAAAAGCGGGTGGGATAGTTTCTGAAAAGCGGGTGGGATTTAAAGGGGGGGTTGAATTTCGGAAAAAACGGGTGGGGATAGTTGGTCTGAAAAACGGGTGGGATATTGGTCGAAAAACGGAGTGGGATAGTTGGTCTAGAAAAAGCGGAGTGGGATCAGTTGGTCTGGAAAGCGGGTGGGATCAGTTGGTCTGAAAAGGGGTGGGATAGTTGGTCAAAAAGCGGGGTGGGGATAGTTGGGCTGAAAAGCGGAGTGGGGATGTTTGGGCTGAAAAGCGGAGTGGGATAGTTGGTCTGAAAAGGAGTGGGATAGTTGGTTGAAAAGCGGAGGGGGATAGTTGGTCTGGGGAAAAGCGGGTTGGGGGGTTATAGTTGGGCTGGGAAAAACGGGTGGGATAGTTTTTGGGCTAAAAAAACGGAGTGGGATAGTTGGTCTGAAAAGCGGGTTTGGGGGTAGTTGGTCTGAAAAGCGGGTGGGATAGTTGGTCTGAAAAGGGGTGGGATAGTTGGTCTGGGAAAAAGGGGTGGGGATAGTTGGTCTGAAAAGCGGGGGAAAGGGTTGGGGATGGGTTGGTCTGAAAAACGGGGTGGATCAGTTTAAAAGCGGAGTGTGGATCAGTTGGGCTGAAAAGCGGGTGTGGATCATTGGTCTAGAAAAACGGGTGGGGATCAGTTGGTCTAGAAAAGCGGAGTGGGATCAGTTTGGGCTAGAAAAGCGGAGTGGGATTTGGTTAGAAAAACGGGTGGATAGTTGGTCTGAAAAACGGGTGGGATGTTGGTCTGAAAGCGGGTGGGATGGGGTTTGGGCTAGAAAGCGGGGTGGGATAGTTGGTCGAAAAGCAGTGGGATAGTTGGTCTGAAAAGCGGGTTTGGGGGTAGTTGGTCTGAAAAAACGGGTTGGGGTAGTTGTCTAAAAAACGGGTGGGATGTTGGTCTGAAAAGCGGAGTGGGATGGGGTTTTTGGAAAAACGGAGTGGGATAGTTGGTCTGAAAAGCGGGTGGGATAGTTGGTTGAAAAACGGAGTGGGATAGTTGGTCTGAAAAGCGGGTTGGGGGTAGTTGGGCTGAAAAGCGGGTGTGGATCCAGTGGTCTGAAAAGCATTTTGGATCGTTGGTCTAAAGGCGGAGTGTGGATCGTTGGTCAAAAAAGCGGGTTGGATCGTTGGTCTAGAAAAGCGGGTTGGATCAGTTTTTGAAAAGCGGGGTGTGGATCAGTTGGTCTAGAAAAGCAGGTGGATCAGTTGGTCGAAAAGCGGGTGTGGATCAGTTGGTCTGAAAAGCGGGTGTGGATCAGTTGGTCTAGAAAAGCGGGTGTGATCTTGGTCTAGAAAAGCGGGTGTGGATCAGTTGGTCTAAAAAGCGGGGGTGGATCAGTTGGTCAGAAAAGCAGTGTGGATCAGTTGGTCTGAAAAGCGGGTGTGGATCCCCGTTGGTCTGAAAAGGTGTGGATCAGTTGGTCTGAAAGCGGGTGTGGATCAGTTGGTCTGAAAAGCGGGTGTGGATCATTGGTTAGAAAAAGCGGGTGTGGATCAGTTGGTCTGAAAAGCGGGTTGGATCAGTTTGGGCTAGAAAAAACGGAGTGTGGATCAGTTGGTCTAGAAAAGCGGAGTGTGGACAGTTGGTCTAGAAAAGCGGGTGTGGATCAGTTGGTCAAAAAAGGGGGTGGCGTCTGTTGGTCTGAAAAGCGGCGTGGGATCAGTTGGTCTAGAAAGCGGCGTGGGGATCGTTGGTCTAAAAAAGCGGCGTGGGGTCAGTTGGTCTAGAAAAGCGGCGTGGGATCGTTGGTCTAGAAAAGCGGCGTGGGATCAGTTTCTAGAAAAGCGGCGTGGGGATCTGTTGGTCTAAAAAAGCGGCGTGAGGATCAGTTGGTCTAGAAAAGCGGCGTGGGGATCAGTTGGTCTAGAAAAGCGGAGTGGGGATCAGTTGGTCTAAAAAAAGGGCGTGGGGATCAGTTGGTCTAAAAAAAGGGCGTGGGATCAGTTGGTCAAAAAAAGCGGCGTGGGATCAGTTGGTCTGGCGGCGGGGGATCTTTGGTCTGAAAAGCGGCGTGGGGATCAGTTGGTCTAAAAAAGCGGCGTGGGGATCAGTTGGTCTAAAAAAAGGGGCGTGGGGATCATTGGTCTAAAAAAAGCGGCGTGGGGATCAGTTGGTCTAAAAAAACGGCGGGGGGATCAGTTTTCTAAAAAAGGGGCGTGGGATCTGTTGGTCTAAAAAAAACGGCGTGGGGATCTGTTGGTCTAGAAAGCGGCGTAGGGATTTTTGGGTCTAGAAAGCGGCGGGGGATCTTTTGGTCTAGAAAAGCGGCGGGGGGATCATTGGGTCTAAAAAAGCGGGTGGGGATCAGTTGGTCTAAAAAAAGCAAGTGGGGAAGTTGGTCTAGAAAAGCGGAGTGGGGATCAGTTGGTCTAGAAAAGCGGAGTGGGGATGAGTTGGTCTAGGTAAAGCGGAGTGGGGATGGTTGGTCTTGGGAAAAAAGCGGAGTGGGGATGAGTTGGTCTGGAAAAGCGGAGTGGGGATGAGTTGGTCTGGAAAAGCGGAGGGGGGATGAGTAGGTCTGGAAAAGCGGAGTGGGGATGAGTTGGTCGGGAAAAAGGCGGGTGGGGATGAGTTGGTCAAAAAGGGGGTTTGGGGATGGTTGGTCTGGAAAAGCGGGTGGGGATCAGTTGGTCGGGAAAAAGCGGAGTGGGGATGGTTGATAGGAAAGGGCGTGTAGCGGAGGGTTGTGGTGTGGGAAAAAGGGGAAGACTCAGGTTGTGAGAGGGAAAAAATGGGGCTTAATATAGAGTAATAAAGTGTGGACGATCATCAAATGGACGAATTAAATTTTGAAGGTAATTTTGTAGCTGCGGCACTCAACAATGGAATGTGGAAGGCGTTATGTAACCTGGGACGAAGTGTGGGGGGAAAATATGATAAGAAAAATTTGATTCTGGGGTGATGGGAATCAGTCCATAAAGAACTGGACCTATAAAAGGGGGAACCGGGGGCGAAAAACCCCGTTGGGGTATGGTAGCGGAACATCCGCCTGTGCCGAATTTTATGATTTCGTGCTCGGAATCGATGGTGCAACAGTTGTGCATCAGAACTGGGTTTTAGAACGCATGGATGAAGTCCGCGGGCTGATCGGTCGGGCCGCGGGGAACACCCTTAGTCCCCGTACGTCCCCCACGGCAAAAAGCAGCGTCTACTGACCTCTCTTCCGCTGGCACTAGAAATAAGTTGGTCAAGAAATATGTAAATAAATAAGTTGGTCAAGAAATATGTAGGGTAAATAAGTTGGTCAAGAAATATGTAAAGTAAATAAGTTGGTCAAGAAATATGTAGGGTAAATAAGTTGGTCAAGAAATATGTAGGGTAAATAAGTTGGTCAAGAAATATTAGGAGAAATAACTGGGCGAAATTTGTAAAAAAAATAAATTGTAAAAAAATATGTGGGGTAAATAAATTGGTCAAGAAATTTTAAAAAATTAAATAAATTGGTCAAGAAATATGGGGGTAAAATAAATTGGTCAACAAATATGGGGGTAAAAATAAATTGGTCAAGAAATTTTGGGCAAAAAATAAATTGGTAAAAGAAATGTGGGGAAAAAAATAAATTGGGGGGAAAAGGAAATAGGTAGGGTAAATAAATTGTCAAAAATAGTGCGGGGAAAAAACATTGGTAAAAAGAATATGCAGAAAAAAAAATACATTGGTAAAAAATAGTGTGAAAAAAAAACATTGGCCCAAGAATAGTGTAGGGTAAAAATACAGGTCAAGAATAGTGTAGGGTAAAAATCATTGGTCAAGAATAGTGTAGGGTAAAAAAAATTGGGTCAAGAATATTAGGGAAAAAATATTTTGGTCATAGTAGTGGGGGGTAAATATGGTTTATAAAAATAGAAAATTAAAAATAAATTGGGCAAGAAAGGGGGAGGGTGAAAAAAGGGGTAAATCCAAGTTTAAGTGTTAGGGTTAAGAAAATCCAAGTTTCATGCGATTCGTAGTCTGAAGTTGAGATCTCGCCCCGTCAGACGGGTGATCCCACCTCTGATGGGAATGCTTCCCGTGATTCTTTTAAATTTCCGGGGCTTTGCGGGGGCACTCGTGCCTATGGTTAAAAGAATTCTGTGATACAAAGCAATTTCCGTTCTTTTTTGGCGTAAAGCTGCGTAAAGCCCTGTCCATGGGGGGGGTAAGCCGCGGTCGAAGAATATAGTGCAGCTGGCCTCTTTTTAAATTTTTTACTGCTCATGTAACGCTTGCCGACCCCATGCGCATACGAATCGCCGGCGCCTGGCGCAAATTTTAAAACGGATCTTTGGCGTGCGTCTATGCCGAATCCGGGGCATCCCTCCCCAAATGAACAAGGCGGCGTTCCTTTCCGGGCTGTTCCCTTAACGAAGCGTATTCGGGAAAATAACTACCGTTTGGGAAAATGTAAAACAATTTTTTTAATCAATTTTATTTTTACAAATAAAATTTTTAAAATATTTTTTTAAAGTTTCTAATGATCAAACCTTGTCATGCGGGTGATCAGTTTTTTTATCCATTGTTAAAAAAATTCCCCCCCCGTTTCGATAACTCGACTCCCGCATTTTCGTGTCATCGTCAGATTCAAAACGCGCCGCAAGCTCGCGCTTCATGTGGAACAAGTGATATCGGACGGCCCAAGTCCGGCGTTGGCGGGTGATCAACTGCCCCCAGAAACTGTCAATTAACGATTGGTGACACCCAGTATGGGGGGGTTATCTGGAACAACCGAATTCCTTTTCGTCATTTTCCCCTTCGTTTGTTTTGAATGGCACCCCCTTGTTTTTAAAGTCTCACAATATCTTTCGGCTTTGGGTTTATCTGGGGAAAAAAATTCAGTAACAAAACCCCCACCCATCCCGCCCTTTTTGTGATGACTTTTCCTTTTAACTTTTGGGTTTTCCCGGGGAATAGTGTGTCTGCATTCCATCGTTGGTTTCGATTCTGGTGTGAAATGCACACAAAATTTTCCCCCGTCACAATTTGGTTTTAAAAATTTTTTCTCTCATCCCGTACCGCGGGGAAAAGTCAGGGCACTACAAAGTCGCTTTTTTTTAACATCAGTGAGCATTTTGGAACCATCGGGAAAACAGTTTGGGTAATTCAAGCGTCAGACCAATGACACAACAAAAACAATAAAGTGGGAAAAGCGCGCGGTCTGTTGCCCGTTTGTTAGGGTACTGCTCCGGCATTCGCCTGGTGTTGATCGGAGAAACCACGGAAAACTACCGATCTGAGCAGCCGGCCGCTAGAATACTCCTCCAGGCAGCGACTGAATTCGACCTAGCTGAAAAGCTAGTGTCGAAAAATCCTGCTGCCGTCAGGACTCGAACCTAGGACCTCCCGGTGAGGCCCTGCAGTGACATCAGTTGATGCACTGAGCTACCTTCCAGTGCGTCCAAAGAAAGGACTATATATTTTTGCGCCAGAAGAAAATGAGAAAAATTACTACAATGATTAGAAATCATAAAGCCAATCGAATAACGAAGGATACAATGCATCACTCTCAGCACCATTAGAGCTACGCCACCGCATCGACTATATTACCACAAACAGAGCCCAGTCAGGAGCTTAGAACTTTTCTCGGGTGTGGAGGTCTGCTTCGCTGGTGGGAAACTCACACTGGCGTGTAGGTCTACGGCCGATATCACGCTTTTTAGTGAGAGTGGAACCTGCCACCATTCGGTATGTTCGTACTATGCACTACACGTAGAGGACTAATGACCTTAATAGTTGACGCGCGGAAATACTAAATAACCAATAAGCATATCCACTCGTCGCCGCTCTCTTCGATCCATAGGATATTCCAAATTGTTCTTTTATTTCTTCACCTTCTATTTCTTCTTTCTGTGTAAATTGGACCTCGTTACGTCAGACAGAAGAGCTCTTTTGTCGGAACTTTTTCACCGCTTCACGTACTCCGCGTTTGTCGTTTGTCACGTTTCTTTTACAAACAGGTAGTCAGATGCTTTTGAATCAATACTGCATTAGGACTCAGAATATGGTTATGTTAATGAACTCATGTGTGACTCAGGGCTCATAATAAATGTTAAAGATACTTTACTATTACCATGATAACCATACCAGGTATTCAACAATACCGACTTTGCTCACTATTTTTGTCCTCTCATGTTTTTCAGAAAATGCTAGTTTCATAAAAATGTAGAAGGACGTATAAAATCTAAACCTGAATTCAGCATGAAAACAAAAGTGAATAATATCTGATAATTAGTTTGTTTCTGGACGTAATATCAAAACCAGTGTCGAACCCAATCAGTTTGTTTTCAATAGTTTTCTTTCAGTTTCGAATGGGTTTTCAATAATAGAGTGCTTTATTGGACCGGAAGGCTAAATTGCTTGGCTTGTGCCAGTTTACAGCTCATCACCACGAGATGGGAATGTTTTTCGAAGGCGGCGAACTTCCAATTGTTTCGTAATTATAAACAATATTACTTCTAATATTACATTTTAAATATCTTTGTAATTTCTTAATTTAACGAAAACTTCATCCTTTCATAATCAGATCATCAGGTTTATAACCTTTAGTATTTTATTCCCAAAGAGAGTCGAATCTATCACTGCACGTATTGGCGCTCCACTTACATAAAAGGGTCACAGTGGGACAGTCAGATGGATGGCTAGTCATCTGCAGTCGATCGTAAGTAGACGAGGATGAAGTCCTCTCATTTTCTAGAGAGCGAAACTGCCAAAATCGCTCTAAAACTGATTGATGATAGCGCCTGAGAGAATTAAAGTGATAAAATCAATTATTTGCATTGCTGTAAATATCTTTTAATGCTATTCATGAGAGAGAAACACTGTTCTACATGCACATAAATCATCTTATGTTGTATATTTTTGTGCAGATAGATTTTTTTGTCGCTTCTTTGTGTGAATTTTATACAAATTTACAGAACTTTCAAACATTCATCCTACACTGTATCACATTATTCTCCAGGCATCATTTAATATCTCTGATTCGAGAAAGAACTGTTCTGCTATTTCAATGAGTTAATTAGAGAAATTGGCGTACTCGGAAAATGGACTTTACAATTGCGAGAAATCAAAGAGAGGAAAGTCAAGAAGTGAAACCTTTCTCGTAAGAAAACATAGCATATAAAATGTATTTAATGCCTCATAACAACTCCACTACTAATATAATGTGAGCACATGCAAACGATTTATTGAATGTCATTACCCCTCGAACGCAACACTGCCGTCTTGAGACGACACTTCGTTTCATCTCGATTATCCCTAGATTACAAAGGCGTACGAAACATTATTGCAAAAGAGTAGTCTGACGGACTACTTAGGGTAAAATAAAGAAAAACACATTTTTTATAATGAAACACTAAAGGGGAGCCGGAATGGCCTATCTCGCCAATGTTAATGTAAGGAACATTTTCTCAGAAACTATTTAATTTACAGACTTGAAATTTATGTGAGTGTAGATTCATTATTTATAAGTATTTTAACGAAGCCGTTTTTAAAAAGTATTACTAGATTTTATAATTTTTTGTTCATTGTAATCGGTCTTGTTCTTAAAATTTATAACAGTACATTTATTAACATTTAAAAATTATTAACATTAACAGACAACCAATTTGAGAAAATGTTCTCTAAAGATGATAATTTTAATTGGAATGATTGTAGGCGTTGTCATTTGTCAACAATATGAAGCAAATATTGTTGACAATGATAACATAATCATTCAATCTCTTAGATATCAACTTCCACACCTCACACTGAATCAATAATGCGTAATTTTAATCTTGCAGAAATGCCTCCTAAAGTGTTCAGTGATTCCTTGTTGCTGGACAAACACGAGCACCGATGTTACGACGCTATTTAACCATCAATTCTTACCAGCAGCAATTAATGTCCAATACTAGGAAGCAAACTGTTAGAATTTTTCTCTGAAAGCTGTAGTATTCAATCAAGGCAAGAATTCATAAAACGATTTTTATTCAGACCAGGTACAATTGCTGGAAGTTCCGTATCACCAGAAGAATGTATCAAAAGCAGAAGCCGTGTTATCGTTGTCAGAAGAAGTCCCAAAGTCAGCCAGTCGTCAAATATCCACAAGAGAGTTCCACTTTCGTTGCACAGATCGTCGTCGTCGTAGCTGATCTCCACTCTTCGCTCACCAAGTCACTCGCCAGGATCCAGTCACTAACACCGTCGCTCGCTATCTGCCCTGGCGTCGGGTCGGAGCCCTCTTATAGCCGCTAGGGCTAGCGGCCCGCCGACTAGCTGCGGAGTAGGGGCGGTGGCAGTATCTAACCGCTGCTCGGGCGTGACGGCCGCGCGCAGACAGCCCAAGGCCGGCTCGCACCAGTCGCCTTCTTCTCCCGCCAGGGGCAGTAACGCCCGCTGATGTCCTCGGGAGAAAAGAGGCGCTCCTTCAAATGCGTGCGGGCGGCCGCGACAAAGCGGGGAAAAACACCCACGACATTCAAGCTACGACCACAATGGGTCGAAATGGCTACGCTCACTTTCACCCCGCATAACTTCAAAATTAGAAAAAAAATACTTAGAGATAACATTAAGATTAAACCTTATTTAACACAGAAAACTATAAAGTAATTAATGATTCAAAAAAGTAAAAAATTATATTTTCATCATTTTGCTAGGGATAGGTCTTGGAAATGCTTTCGATACCTCGATACCCTTGATATTCGGGTGGTATCGATAGCGATCGACACTTATTTATTATTTATTTATTTTTACGTCAACAAAACAGTTAAAAACTGCGTATGACGTGCTATGGGGAAAAGTGAATTGTGTGCACATTTTCAAAATTCTGTGATCCCTACACTAAGTCTAATACTACTTAAATTTTAAATTTTTGAATTTTTGAAAGGGAGAAAAAACTCCCATGTAATAAAATCTATTTTCAAGGATAAACAAGCAATAAATTTTGAATTTTGAAAGGGAGAAAAAAAACTCCTATGTAATAAAATCTATTTTCAAAGATAAATAAGCAATAAATTTTGGCTCTTATTACTTCCTGCCGCGACAACATGGAAACGATAATTTGAATAATTGTATTTTCCACTGAATTCTAGAAGACGTGCTGAAAATGAGTTACATTTATGTCAGAAGAAGCAAAACAAGGGGCCATCTCAGCATTTGCTCAATGGATCAGGGAAACTGGACGAAAAACCTGATCGAGATGGGGGTCATTGACCCGGAAGCTGTAGTACAATAGTTGTTACAGGTTGTTTATACTCATTTACACAGTTCAAATGGTAAATAATGCATTATGTATCATTGTTAAAATTAATGTTACTTTTCTTGTGATGCTCAGTATAGTCTCTAATTATATAGAAACAGTTATGCAGCAGAAACGATTTCACTTGGGATTTAAACTTTTCTATCAAATTTAATCGTTTAATGCCATCTGGCAAAGTGTAAAATAATGTACCTGTATTGTATGTGAATTTTTGTAATGAGATGTTGATGCTGTCACCTGATGAATATGATTTCTACGTCGTGTGTTGTAGTAATAGACATCGGCGTTTTCTGAACATATATTCCCGACCGAAAATGTCTTATTTTGACAAAGCCACTGATTCGTAAATAAGCAGACAAGGTAATCGTAAAATTCCTAGATTAATGAAAAGAGTCTTCCAAGAATCACGTGAATGGGATTTGGTTATTATTCGTACAATTCATTTTTGTAATCTAATCGTCTGGGAGCTATAAGATGTATTCCCCCAGAATGTTATTATGCCATATTTCAGGCAGGAATGAACATTCGCAAGTATACACAACGAGCAGTATGAAGGCAGCTAATTTGCAGAATTATATGAACGCGTGCATAATGAACTTAATTTTGTGTTCAATTCATTTAAATGGACGTTCCATTTAAGGTTTGACCAGATTGAGAGACCTAAAATTTTGTTGCCTTAACATCAGTCAATGGTACACTGTTCATTTCAATGAGCACAGAATTGTTTATTTGAAATGAAAACTGCATTAAAACCGTTTTCTTTTCGTTTACTATTAATTTGTTATTTCGGAACCAATTTGAAACATCTGATATTGTACTATTTACGGTTTCTTTATTGCAAAGGATGTTCGTATCATCCGCAAAGAGAACCGTTCTTCCGTTCGAAATCGTCGAGGGCATATCGTTTACGTAAAGTAGGAACAGAATAGGGCTAAATCGATCCTTGAGGAACTCCATGCAACGGGCAAAGGAAGTCGGAAGGAATTGCGTACGTAATGTTCCATCATTCCAGTAAGGTATTTCAACTCTCTGAGATCGTTGTTTAAAGGTACGAACATAACCAATCTAGAGCAATACCACGAATTCCATATGAAGGTAATTTGGAGAAGTAAAATATGTGATCAATGACGTCAAAGCTTTTGAGATCTAAAAATAATCCAATAGGTTCCTCATTTGATCCAATGATGAGGCGACATCTTCCCAAGAAAGAAAATATAGCTGTTTCCGTTGATTTGATTTTCTAAATCATATTGGCAATCTGAAAGCGCGTCGTGTTTAGTGAAAGGTTTCCATTCGTACGTAAAGTCTCTAATATTTTTAGAAAAAACTGATAGAAGAGAAATGGGCCGATAATTTTGAATTTCATTTTTGTTGCCTTTTGAAAAGCAGCTTAATTTAGCGGTTTTGAAAATATCTGAAACAATTAGTGCATAAAAGATGCATTAAATATGTGAGTTAACGGGTGTATAATGGCATGCACAAGTCTTTAACAAAGAATCCGGGAATTCATCTAAACCGGACGAATGTTATTTTTGGCCTGATTATTTGAGAATTTCATAGGAAGAGTTTCGGAAACGAACATTGTGTCTAAAGTTTTGGGTGAACTGTCTGTTTTTTGAGATTTTTTGCCTGAAGACCCTTGATGAGATCGGGCAGCAATTCTCAAAAGTATTGGTTAAAGAGATTAACCACTGTTGCCGGATGTTCACATTTATATCGTTATATTTTAAAACAACATCCTCTGCAAGGTTTTCTAGTTGATTTTGGTGATCCATTTGAGTTCAAAATATCACGATCGTTTTTCATGATTTTAGCCTGTATGACTTTTCGTAACAATGTTTTGTATTTTTAAAGTAGATAGAAATCTTGAGATACGTCATGACGTTTAGAAATAAAGTAGAAGTACGTTTATTTTTACACGATATTCTAATTCCTTTTGTGATCCAAGTATTACTTTTTCGTGAAATGTTTAATTTTCCCTTTTTAATAGGAAAGCATGCGTTAAAAATGAAAGCTTTGAAAAATAAATTATATTTTTCATTTATTGTCATTAAGCGTTATAAACTGCCTCCCATGATTCTTTCAACCATTAGTCCGTAAATATCATGTTATTAGTAATTGTAAGAATTAGTGCATCGTGGTCACTGTAACCTAGATTATTCGTTATTATTTCATATTTAGTTGTGGTTTTGTTAATTATAATTTGATCTATTGCTGTTTGTGATTTAATATGCCGTGTAGGTACGTTCACTGTAATATCTAAATTAAAAGAATGAAATAAATTGAAAACTGCTCTTTTTCATTAGGGATTCGCTCAGAAAATCAATATTAAATCTCCATACAACAATGGATTTAAAAGAGAGATTACAAATTTTGTTCAGAGTTATCTCTGATTTTCTACAGAAATGGAAATAATCTAAAGCTTGCTTTGTTGGAAGTCTGGATGCAAAGTAAGATAATTTTGAGCGTAGTAAGATGTACAGCTGTTATTTCAAAAACTTTTCAACTGCATATAAATTGAATTCTGACAAGAAGGTAGAATCAATATTATTTCTTATAAATACGAACCTCCGTAAATAAGGCCTTTATTTAATTGCCTTGCTCAACAAAAGGATCCTGCAAGAAGAAAACTAGAAAATTGGAGAGTGTTTAGTTACTATTAGGTAACCAATGTTCTGAAAAGCAAAAGGTCTATTTAACTTAAACTGCACTGTAATGCTGCATCGATAATTCAATTTTATTTGAAAGGGATTGAACGTTGGAGCATTATTTGAATCTTTTGCATGTACCTATACGGATGCTTTTCTGCTGCATCTGACTGTAGTTGCTATTTATTTATCTCATTTTTACCTCGAGTGCGTGGTCGAAGGAAGTATCGTGTCCCAGCAGTGTTAGGAGGTGAGGAAGGAGGGGTTACAGATGTAGGGGAATGAATAATGGGAGAGGTAGTACAAGGATTAGGTTCAGGGGATAAGGTAATTGGGTCCAAAAGGGTTCCGGAGGATGGAAGAGAACTAGGAGATGTAGGTGGGGAGGAATCATGGATAGGATACTGCTGAGGTGTAAGGATGTGTTTGGCAAGTTCTCTACCGAGTGCATGTTTTCCGACAAATTTCAGGTGAAGTGTTTTTCTGAGAGAAAGTTAAGCTCAAATAATTTAACATGTGTGCCTCTCAGATGCAGTTTTAATTGGTTGTTTGCGTGTCTAATTTCTTTGCAGTGTTGGTTTGTTGTACTAGAAGGGCAAAGTCGAGATTACAATGTTCGTGTTTTGGGCGGCACGTTGTAGTTTGTCAACATGTTGGTCAGGTGTATAGTGACCGCACGAATTTATGACATTCTGCCTTTCTGTGATGCTGACTGTTTCCCGTATGCTGAGAGATTTTGTGTGGGTGTCAATTCACTGATCCGTCAGCAAACCTCCAGTTAGGTTAAACACACACATGACAGAGAAATTGGATAGGAGTTTCTCCACTGAGCAGGGAGAATTTGTCGCCCACTTGGCTATCTGCTAGTCGTGCCTTTTTGGTGGGCTCAGTAGGAATGTGTTGTTTTACTTGTGGGCCAGGTTGCGCAACCTACGTGTCTGTTTCTTTGCGCTTGCTAGCCTGTTTTGCGTCAGTTTGTGGGTGGACGTGTCGATGATGGGAGGAGTAGTGAGGATTGGGAAGGCTGGGAAAATCATTGTCATAATCTAACACATGCCGTGTTTTGAGTCATGATTGGTTGTGATGCTTGTGTTTTTGCTTTCGCGGATGAATGTTAGAAAGTTTCTGCGGTGTTGCCTATTGTTGTCAACCGTCTGAGTTTTGAACAGCCTCTTCGAACTGGATATGTTCATCCCTAAGTGTGTTACGTGTGAAGGCTTTCAGAAGGTCGGCTTTGAGAGTGTACAGAGTAGAAAGTGTATAGCGAATAGTAGCCATGTCACGAATGCGTATCAAATGCGTGGCAAATATGAGAATAAATAAATAGATGAGAAATCAGATTATGTGTCAAAAATGTTTCCTAAATTATCTTTTAATTTACGTGTATTAAAGTATTTAATTTAAGTTACGTATTTATTTAAAAATAAAAGAAATGTGATTCTAATTAGTATTTAAACGTTACTGGTTAATTGCGAGTAGAGTTGAGTGTGTCTCCGTTAATAGATCTAAGCTGCAAACTAATAAATACAATTAGATTACAATACTTTACCTCTTTAAAGGCCACAAAAATCCACCACTTTGATATTCGTGAATTTGAAATCACAGGGTTCAAGATTTTCCGTTACTAATATATATGAAACTTTGAATTTTGATGTTTTTCACAATTATCACAACACTTTCACTAGTTGTTTAACCCTTTACGCAAAACTAAATTTATTTGTACAGCAAATATGTATTAAAAGTCTTTGAACTCGTTAAAATGCACGTTTGTCCGTTACGCTGTCTTTTAACCAATAACTATTACTTCTTTCCCCTGCTTCGGACAATATAAATCTCTTTCAGCGTTCCTGTAACAAGTAAACAAGTAAAGAAAACCATTTAAAAACGAAAGGTACCTGAAAGATGTAAGAAAGTAGTCAAAATTAGTAAAATATTGGAGCACAGTCCGAGCACGTCAGTCACGCAAGGAAGCAACCAACCAAGTGTTACTGCCGAAGTGTTACCAAATATTACCGCCGATTCTTGAATAGTGTGAACTAACTTTTGTTTCCTCAATGGTAGTATAATACAATTCCAAGGAGAGGGGATTTTATTATACTCCTACATGTACGAAGTCGAAATATAACTCTAACTCCTTATCACCTAGTATTTTCTCAGAGGGTGGCTTCGGTTAGGATGTAGTATATATGGTGTCATGTTTAAATGCGGGATCTGCTAAAGAAAATGCTACGCTGCTATTAACTCACCATGGGTCATTATTATTATAGAGATGGATGAATGCCAACGGGTTTTCGGGGTTCCGTAACTATCCTTTTCAGGAGAATAGGAAATAATTTTCACTTTATGTGCGATGTCATTAACGTCTCAAATTTCAGTTGTGTTTTTAACGGATGGTTTTCGAGTACCACCAAAAAATTGTATAATTTGTTACCCCACTCTGTAGACTGAAATTATATTTGGAGGTTATAATACGTCCACAATTATGCGTAGACTGTCAATGTTGATCACGCATTTTTCTATTTTTTAATTTGAAATAACCAGGAGCTTGAACTCCTCAAATATACATTTATCTGATATCATTTCATCATGTACGTAATTCTTAACTCCGCTGTTACTAACGTTTAACGATGGTTATGCTTAATATGCTTCATCATTCCGCCTTCGACTATCCATGTATCATCAAACTTCATTCGATCAGATGTAAGGTAGTCTTCCTTATCGTATTTACAAGGCCAACGCCTAAGGTTGCATTTTATTTCACTAATTACAGTGCACTTATTGCACTTAAGCTTTATTGAACTCATTTTTTTATCGCACACATTTATTTAATTGAATTGAGAGGATGTATTATTCTTGGTACCTTACAAAAGGAATCGGAATGTAAGGTGTATAGTTCGGGTTGCTTGGCTTCTCACTAATCCATCCTGTACTGTTCGTGGACTGTCAATGCCAATAACGCAGTTTTACGTTTTTAAACTAAGAACCAAACAACCGTTTAATTGTGATGGATATTTACGGAGAGTTTCAACTAGCTGGAACGCATGTAAGTGCGTAAAAACAATTGGTCCCCTGATCGTAATCACTTTTAACGACGGTTATCGATATTATTATATGAAGGTGCCTCATCGACGAACCATTCTGTCCGTGGAGAGAGTTGTCATACTTAATTCAATCTGAAATAGGCTGTACTGACCATAACGTGAAGTCAACTACAAAATCGTCCATATAACGTTTAGGATACAAATGTTCACGGTTGCATTTTCTGTCGACAGGACGACTCGCTTTCAACAAGCAGCGGAACGAGAACAAGCGACCGCAAGAGTTGATAAGATTCACAAGTATCGCAAATCTCGCCGGTTTTACCAAATATTAATACACGAATGCGTGTATAAGGAGTTACTAGATATTTCGCGTTAATGGCAAGGGCTAACAAAATACTGGAGATTAAGGTTAGGCGCTCTGTCAGCACAGTCCTCAAGGCCGTCAACCGTGGGAACAGGATAACTTCAGGGCCAATTCAAACTTCCCACGACTGCCATCGGCCACACTTGTGACAAAGTCGGCACCTCGCTTAACCCCTTTCAAATCGATTTAGAACAACTCGTACTCCCGTGGCATCACCCACTCCGGCGCGTAGTTAAGCTCAAACGCCTATTCCGAGT
The DNA here is from genome assembly GCA_964035755.1 of Teleogryllus oceanicus. NCBI lineage: Eukaryota > Metazoa > Arthropoda > Insecta > Orthoptera > Gryllidae > Teleogryllus > Teleogryllus oceanicus. The sequence continues at coordinate 161,739,474 of CAXIVR010000001.1, forward strand.
TCGAGAGGTAGTGATGTTGAATCGCCTCCCCCCCCGGCATTCTCCAATGTTTCCCCGCTGACTCAGGTTGCCAGTCTTGAAAATTCCTGTTTTCTCTGGCAAAGAATCAGTGGGATAATTTTACTTATCATTTGAATCGATTATTCCTAATACTAGAGATCTGCCGGAAATCGAAAAGTGACCTTTTGTACGTGCCCACCTTGCCGGAATAGCCGCCAATTAATTAGTCTTCCTCACGTGACAGAAAACTACCGCGAGGCCATTTCCATCCTTGAATCTCGCTAAGAGAAGCCGCAACCGCGCAAGTATAAAATTCTTACTTTCTTGTTTGGTTCCTCCATCAATACAAATGATTCACCGCAAAACCTATTAACTTTACTAGGTAATTTTGTATGGGTATGCGTGTCCTTAAAATCTTAAAAGGGCCCGTTAAACATCGGAGCACGATAATAGAATTTCTTATTACATGAAAATTTAATGACTCCACTAATTAAGATCTTTCACACGTAGCCGCCGATTTTTTTTAAATTTATTTTGTCTAATCGACCAAATGGCCTTACAGAAGTGAGTACATTATTTATACATTAACATAATGCAAACTTCGCAAGTTTCTTGAGTGTTTTTACAGCAAGTATATTTGTAATATTGTAATTAAATATAATTGTTATTGACAGTCGATTTGGGGAAGGAATAATATAGATAGAAAGGTTTAGAATGTTTTGTTAAGTTATGATTTTAAGGCGGTTTGAAAATGTCTTTAGGGAATCTAGATTTGATTCTGTTAGTTTCCTTGTTGTCCTAGTTGAAAATGGGCTGTATTTGGGCAGGATGGTAAGAGACTGAACAATTTGGAGGATAACTTGATTAGATCTGTAATTGATGGTATTTGGAGTTCATAATGAATTTGTTTATTGGGTATATAAACCACGATGCGTTGAGGAGTCTGAGAAATTTGTTTTGAAAAGTTTGTAAAGAGTTTATATGCAACGTTTATCCAGGCTCTACAGACCTATGTCAAGGTGGATCTGTTAATACTTGTTATGTATAGCAAACACGTCGGATAACTATAACAATGTTTTATTCACAAGTCAGTCACTCAAACAGCAGTGAACAAAATCTCTAGTGAACCAAAAAGAGTGAACCAAAATCCAAAGCCAAAGTACCAATTATCCAGGAGATATCCGTAGTAAGTGCTAAGACACAATACCAAATTCTGAGAATCCTAAATCACTGCCGGGTCAATACAATTACAACTTAGATAACCACGTCACTCTCAATCTGTCGCGGTTCACTTTTTTCTCCTGCTCCGCTGACGGCGGTCGGTTTTATTCCGCAACGCGCCGTAGATTCGCTCCCTGGCCGCTGCCTCTCCATTGGCCCGTCTTCTCTGCTGCCTCGTAGACTCTCGTAGCCGCCGCTCCGCGCCACCTCTTTGGCGCGTTTTGACTGGGCGGATACCGCCGCAACACTTTTGTAGAGGAGCAACTTTGTTTCAACTTTTAAAGTGAATAAGGAATTAATGAGTGGATATAGTTTGACTGCTTGTGCTGTTGCTTTTTGTAGGAGTGCCTTAATGTGTTGCTTCAGGAGTACCTAGTTGCTGAATTTTATAAAGTAAACCTTGATGCCAATGAGCCAAATTTTTTTGGTATTTGTCATTTGGGTTTAAGAAATGGATTAGATGACTGAGAATAATTGAAGGTTAGTAGTTGTAGGTGAATAAATTTGTCAATGTTTGAGTTTACTATTAATAACTATTGCTGTTCCTGCTGAGTATCTTTTTTTTCAATACCGTTTGCATCAAAGTTAAGAATCTTTGGATTATCCATTTTCTGAACTGTTGAAATGGTTGGATGATATTGCTAATAGGCAGGCGGTGTAAGTTAGAAGTAAATATAAAGGTTCTTAAAATTATTGATTTTATCACATTGGGAAAGAATTATAAAACTCAGAAAAATCTTAGGATGCTTTGTCATTTTTGCAAATATAGAACATGAATACTTCACTGTTAACATAGATTTACATTTAAAATAAGTAAACTTGTTGGAAAGAGGGGGAAACTGTGTTGATGTGATTACAAAGTATATTTATTATAGTTGTATTACTTTTTTTAATTTTCCATCCTGCTTGATTGATTTCAAAAGATTTTGAATATGGGGCATTAGTTTTGAGGGAACTTAAGTGACTACACTTGTAATGTTAGTTGATTTTCAATGTTACTTGTGTGGTTATGCCATTAATTGAGGCATTAATTGGGGTGTAATTTAGAATATTTCGTCTAATGAGAAGTGGAAGAAAATGTTGACTGAGGTTTGTGTATATAAAATCAGCATTGGTAGGAACGGAGTGATTTAATGTATTAATTTTAGAAGGCAGTTTATGATTTGTTTAGAGAGTTGAAATTTACGGTTTTGTTAAAGTTTTAGCAAAATTCTTTGTAAGTAGAACATCCTTTGTAATTAGCTGTGTGGTTCTCAAAATAATTAACACATGTTGGAGTTGCTTCATTCTTGGGTAATGTACATTGTGAATAATGATACCTATACATCTGATGCATCTTGGGCTGTGCCCGCATTTTGTTTGAGAGTGGCCATAACGCTGACATTTTTTTCGTTGTATTGGCACTTGTGTATTATTTCTAATACATACTCTAGTTCTACAATAATATAGCTCACTAAGATTTAATATTTGTCTGGATTCATCATTACCAACAAGATCTACTGCCACTGTTTGCATAGGTGATATTTCTGTCATGAAGTCTGGTACACTTAAATACTGAAAAGTTTTTAGATTTGAATTCGTTTCTAATATCTTCGTCTTTGAAGTAAGTGGTAACATTCTTGAACAACTGCAAATGTTTTGACTGTAGGGTCTCTACAGGTGTGGAATTGTACATTGTTTTGATCACAGGAATGTCTGAAATCACGAAAGTCTTTAATATCTTCTGAAAATAATTTAATGTTATTTTCAGAGTTTGTGTGAAATCTTCCTGAGGTAACACGTTTAATGTTATTGATAAGGCGGTTATAGTTTTCAACTCCGAGGATTATTATTGGTGCGATTTTGTTATTTGTTGCTTGATTTTCGTTTGGTTAAATATTATAATTATTAGCAAGTTATGCCGTACCAGTAAGTAACATATGTACTATAAACAAAAAAACTAAATGTTGACTATCTAGGTGCTTCTTCAGTCTTTTACGCTCTTCTGATTCTGTAGATTGACAAGAACTTAAATATTTTGTGGAGCTGGTGCTGATAAAATATCTATGAACATGCTCACTCCCAAACCTGCACCATTCAAAATTGCAAGACTAAAACCTTCATATCAAATAAACCCAGTCCCTTGTCCGCTGTAATTGTCATTCATCCTCAAAGTATAAAAAATTATTTAACAAATTTCCCGACGAAAGGAGCACCTTTGTTAGATCCAAGTATCTTCGCTTTTTATGTTTTTGAAATGGCCACAGCCGTAAAGAATGCTTTCGGAAATCTTGCCTCCACATGTGGCAATAAACATCTCTTATTGTTGCATAGGGACTTCAAAACAAAAACTAGCTTAAATAATGATGCTCCAGAAAGTCAAAGCACTCGGGAGCACTCGGAGGAGGCTGAATGTTAAACAGTTGGTGCGCCCACAGTGGGAATTGTACGTCTAAGGCCTTGCTCTCAACCATTTCCCTTCTACTTGGGTCTTCCGACGACAAACTTCTCAAATTAAGAGCATTATTATACAACCGCAGCAACCATTCTCTAATTTTTAACGCCGCAATTAAAAAGCTAAAGATAAAATCGAAAGCTCCTTGCATATCGATTACGGGCGTTGGAGGCCGCGTTACAGTCTTTAAATCCTTGCCACGGTTTCAAGCACCGCTCATGTCGATTCTAACTTAAAGCTAAACTTTCACGCACTTGTAGTGACCTCGTAAAGTCCCACATACTTCAGACATGTTCTTGCAATACCATTAAGATATCATTCTTGCCGAGCCATCCTTTCATATTGCTGCACCAGTGGATATATTAGTCGCGGACATCTTTTGGAACTGTTTGGGATCGCGAAGGATTACGCTCCCTCGCACCATGGGTCTAAACTTGTTGAAACGGCCTCCAGTTTTGTAATTACGAGCACGATGAGAAACACACGCATCTCCCTCACATGTTTGTGCAATCTAGTTTCAGAACAAATGAATTTCGAAAACTTTTGTCTGAGGAAATTCAAACAGCAGACGGGCCCTCTAATGTCGATGACTTTTGTGGAAATATTTTTGCCGTCACGAGAGGAGGCATGGGCAATTATAGATAAATTGTGAAATACCGTTAAAATTGAATGTGAAATGCCCTCTTCTAGAGCGAACGCTTTGAAACGCTTGTGGTACCTAGGCAAGATGTAAATCGAATCCCGCCCTTAAACGTCATAATTTCGAGTTTAGCGAGAATATAAAAAACTAGACCATATAGAGCTGGCTCATGACCAAACTACCGACCGAGTTCGCGTGAACTACTTAATCTATCATCCCGTATTTAAAGACCAAAAATTACAAATGTCTTGATGGCTTTTTCTTTAAGAATATTCTCCGCGATTCGATAAATCATCCCACCTACAAGCCTATCAATTAAAGACAGTAAACATACGGACTCACTGCTTCCGCCTTTTTGTCAATCCATGCTTTAGCTCAACTCGGTCACGAACATGAAAATGAATTTCCTCTTGGCGCCAACTTAATTCGTAATTTTTATGTGGATAGTTTTGTCTACATCTGCTCTTGCTTGCAGGAAGCAAGCGGGTCTTTTGCAGCTCGCCAAGATTTTAAATAAACCTTGCTTTCCTCTCGCCAAATGGCGATTTAATTCTTCTAATGCTCTATCTCAATTGAATTCCATTACATGCAATATTGATAGAAATATTAGACAGAACTGTGAATAAAACTTTGGGCTTGGCATTGGATGCCAACGCTGACAATTCTTTTCCACGCGTCCATCAGACACGCCAGTTACTTGCTGGGATTTGCAACGTTTTTGATCCATTAGACCTCCTTAGCCAATGTATTTTCACAGTCAAAATTCTGACACGAATGTTTGTGGAACAAACACCAGATGGGAACACGACATGCCTCCCGACCTCTCGGAATGAAAAAAATTCTTTTTCATTTTATAGGACATCAATAATTTTACAATACCTCACTGAGTCACAACATCACAAACTGACAGTGACTTAAATGTTTTTGTAATGCTAGCAAAACCGCTTACGCGGCGACAGTTTTTGTGGTTACTAATAACTCATCACGCTTGTTAACCTCCAAAACTAGTCTGTACACCAAAACCCCATAAACAATTCCCCGCTTAGAACTTCGTGTTGCTCGGCGCTATGTCAGCTGCCAAAATCAGAAAATTCAATTTAGTTACCTCGTCTAATATCACATTTTGGACAGACGCCAGCGTAGTTCTTGATTGCATTTCCCAAATTGCGTCTCAAATGGAAGCCCTTTATTGCCAATGGACTAAGTAAAATCCAAAGCATTACTGCAAACTGTAAATTGCTTAAAGTTCTTAGCAAACTGGATCCCACTTGTATTGCTTCGCGGGACATGCAGCCTGAAAACCTAATTTTTTTGTTGAGGTAGCATGGGCCCGAATTTTTTAATCATACAATGAAATTCATGGCCACCCCAACCAGCCGAGTGATATATTATTTCTGAAACTAATGCTACGATTTCTAAAGACCCTCCCCCGACTTCACATGACGGTGCGGTTGAGAAATTCTCGGATTACAATAAATTACTGAGTAGTTGCATGGATCTTTCGTTTTGCAAATAATGCCAGACGTTCGTCTAAAAATAAGTAAAGTGTGGAAAAGTTGGTCAGAAAAGTAAAGTGTGAAAAGTTGGTCATTAAATTAGTCAAGAAAAGAGAAGTGTGGATAAACTGGTGAAGAAAAGTGTGTGGATAAACTGGTGAAGAAAAGTGTAGTGTGGATAAACTGGTGAAGAAAAGTAGTGTGGATAAACTGGTGAAGAAGTGTAGTGTGATAAACTGGTGAAGAAAAGTGTAGCGTGGATAAATTGGTAAAGAAAAGTGTAGCGTGGATAAATTGGTGAAGAAAAGTGTAGCGTGGATAAATTGGTGAAGAAAAGTGTAGCGTGGATAAATTGGAAGAATAGGTAATGTGGATAAATTGGTGAAGAAAAGTAGTGTGAATGAAATGGTGAAGAAAAGTGTAGTGTGGATAAATGGTGAAGAAAGTGAGTATAAATGTAGAAGTGATAAATAATGGCAGAAAAGTGTAGTGTAATAATTGTCAAAAAGTGTAGTGTAGATAAGTTAAGAAAGTGTAGTGTGGAAAAGTTAGTCAGGTAAAGTGTAGTGGAAAGTATAGGTAAGGAAAGAGTAGTGTGGAAAAGTTGGTCAGGAAAAGAGTAGTGTGGAAAAGTTGGTCAGGAAAAGTGTAGTGTGGAAACGTTGGTAAAGAATAGTGTAGTGTGAAAAAGTTGGTAAGGAAAAGAGTAGTATGGAAAAGTTGATCAGGAAAAGAGTAGTGGAAAGTTGGTAAAGAATAGTGTAGTGTGAAAAGTTATCAGAAAAGTGTAGTGTGGAAAAGTTGGTAAAGAATAGTGTAGTGTGGAAAAGTTGGTATGGAAAAGAGTAGTGTGAAAGTTGGTAAGGAAAGAGTAGTGTGGAAAAGTTGGTCAGGAAAAGTGTAGTGTGGAAAAGTTGGTCAGAAAAGTGTAGTGGAAAGTTGGTCAGAAAAGTGTAGTGTGAAAAGTTGGTCAGGAAAAGTGTAGTGTGGATCAGTTGGTCGGAAAACGTAGTGTGGATCAGTTGGTCAGAAAAGGGAGTGTGGATCAGTTGGTCTAGAAAAGCGGAGTGTGGATCAGTTGGTCTAGAAAAGCGGAGTGTGGATCAGTTGGTCTAGAAAAGCGGAGTGTGGATCAGTTGGTCTAGAAAAGCGGAGTGTGGATCAGTTGGTCTAGAAAAGCGGAGTGTGGATCAGTTGGTCTAGAAAAGCGGAGTGTGGATCAGTTGGTCTAGAAAAGCGGAGTGTGGATCAGTTGGTCTAGAAAAGCGGAGTGTGGATCAGTTGGTCTAGAAAAGCGGAGTGTGGATCAGTTGGTCTAGAAAAGCGGAGTGTGGATCAGTTGGTCTAGAAAAGCGGAGGTGGATCAGTTGTCTAGAAAAGCGGAGGGGATCAGTTGGTCTAGAAAAGCGGAGGTGGATCAGTTGGTCTAGAAAGCGGAGTGTGGATCAGTTGGTCTAGAAAAGCGGAGTGTGGATCAGTTGGTCTAGAAAAGCGGAGTGTGGATCAGTTGGTCTAGAAAAGCGGAGTGTGGATCAGTTGGTCTAGAAAAGCGGAGTGTGGATCAGTTGGTCTAGAAAAGCGGAGTGTGGATCAGTTGGTCTAGAAAAGCGGAGTGTGGATCAGTTGGTCTAGAAAAGCGGAGTGTGGATCAGTTGGTCTGAAAAGCGGAGTGTGGATCAGTTGGTCTGGAAAAGCGGAGTGTGGATCAGTGGGTCTGGAAAAGCGGAGTGTGGATCAGTGGGTCTGGAAAAGCGGAGTGTGGATCAGTTGGTCTAGAAAAGCGGAGTGTGGATCAGTTGGTCTAGAAAAGCGGAGTGGGGATCAGTGGGTCTGGGAAAGCGGAGTGGGGATCAGTGGGTCTGGGAAAGCGGAGTGGGGATCAGTGGGTCTGGGAAAGCGGAGTGGGGATCAGTGGGTCTGGGAAAGCGGAGTGGGGATCAGTGGGTCTGGGAAAGCGGAGTGGGGATCAGTGGGTCTGGGAAAGCGGAGTGGGGATCAGTGGGTCTGGGAAAAGCGGAGTGGGGATCAGTGGGTCTGGGAAAGCGGAGTGGGGATCAGTGGGTCTGGGAAAGCGGAGTGGGGATCAGTGGGTCTGGGAAAGCGGAGTGGGGATCAGTGGGTCTGGGAAAAGCGGAGTGGGGATCAGTTGGTCTGGAAAAGCGGAGTGGGGATCAGTTGGTCTGGAAAAGCGGAGTGGGGATAGTTGGTCTGGAAAAGGGAGTGGGGATAGGTTGATGAGGGGAAAGGGCGTGTGAGCGGGAGGTTGTGGTGTTGGGAGAAAGAGGAAGACTCAGGTTGTGAGATGAAGAAGTAAGGGCTGTAATATAGAGTAATAGTAAGATTGTGGACGAGTCATCGAGAAATTGGACGGGAATTAAATTTTGAGAGGACTGGGTGTGTAGCGTAAGCGGCACGTGCAACAATAAGGAATGTGGAAGGCGTTATGTAACCTGGGACAGAAGTGTGGCGTGGAGCAAATATGATAAGAAAATTGTGATTCTGGCAAGGTGATGGGAATCAGTCCATTAAAGAACTTGACACTATATCAAGTGGGAACCAGAGGCGACCAAAACCACGTTGGGGTATGGTAGCGGAACATCACGCCTGATGCCGAATTCGTTAGTGATTACGTGCTCCCGGAATCGATGGTGCAACAGTTGTGCATCAGTACTAGGCTTTGAGAACGCATGGATGAAGGTACCGCTGGCTGATAACGGTCGGGCACGCGTGGGAATGAGCTGTAGTCGCCGCGGTAGCAGTACCGCCACGGCGGGGAAGCAGCCGATCTACTGACCTGTCTTCCGCTGGCACTACCGAAATCGGTTTCCACGAAACCATGTTTACCACCATTTAGAACAATTTAATTGCTAATTAATTACACAAAAATTAATTTATTGCTCATCCAACTCGGTAAAGAATTTGTAGGTTAAATAAGTTATTCAAGAAATATGTAGGGTAAATAAGTTGGAAATAAATTGGTCAAAAATATGTAAATAATTGGTCAAGAAATTGTAGGGTAAAAATAAATTGGTCAAGAAAGTGTAGGGTAAAAATACATTGGTCAAGAATAGTGTAGGGTAAAAATACATTGGTCAAGAATAGTGTAGGGTAAAAATACGTTGGTCATGAATAGTGTAGGGTAAAAAAAATCATGTAAATATTGGGAAAATTGGTACACGTCCAGACGAATTCGATCTCCCACCTCTGATCGGAATGCTTCACCGTGATTCGTTTAGCATCAGCTATCGGGAGCGTTTGCGGGGCGACACTCGTGCCTATGGCTCAAGAATTCATGTGATACAAAGAAGCAATTTCCGTTGCATTTTTGGCGTGAAAGCTGCGTGAAAGCTGCTCGGTCCATGGGGTGGGTAAGCCGCGGTCAGAAGAATATAGTGCAGCTGGCCTCTATTTTAAATTTATTTACTGCTCATGTAACGCTTGGCCGACGCGCATGTGCGCATAGCGAATCGCCGGCGCCTGAGCGCTTTTGGAAATGTTAAATCGGCCGATCTTTGGCACGTGCGTCTATGCCGAATCGCGTAGCATCACGCCTCACGCAAATGAACAAGGCGGCGTTCCTTTACTCGGTCTGTTCCCCGTATATACGAGGCGTATTCGGAAAGTAACTACCGTTTTGGAAGAAAATAGTAAAACAATTTTTTCGAATCCAATTTTATTTTTACATGAAAATACATGTCTTAAACTATTTTTCAACATAGTTTCCGCCAATGATCAAACACTTGTCATAGCGGGTGATCAGTTTTTGTATACCATTGTTAAAAAACTTCCCGCCCGTTTCGATAACTACGACTCCACAGCATTTTTCGTGTCATCGTCAGATTCAAAGCGCTTGCCACCAAGCTCGCGCTTCATGTGCGGGAACAAGTGATAGTCGGACGGCGCCAAGTCCGGGCTGTATGGCGGGTGATCGAACTGCTCCCAATGAAACTGTCGAATTAACGATTGAGTGACACCAGCAGTATGGGGCCGAGCATTATCATGGAGCAACACAATTCCTTTACTGATCATTCCTCTTCGTTTGTTTTGAATGGCACGCCTTAGTATTGTTAAAGTCTCACAATATCGTACGGCATTAATGGTTTCACCTCTGGGAAGAAATTCAGTAAGCAAAACGCTTTTCCTATCCTATCACTGCACGTTTTTTTTGTGATGACATTGTCACTTTGAACTTTTGGTTTTCCGGAGAATGAGTGTGTCTGCATTCATCGATTGTGGTTTCGATTCTGGTGTGAAATGACACACCAAAGTTTCAGCACCTGTCACAATTTGGTTTAAAAAGTTTTGTCTCTCATCACTGTACCGCGTGAGAAATGTCAGGGCACTACAAAGTCGCTTTGTTTTGTGAACATCAGTGAGCATTTTTGGAACCCATCGAGAACACAGTTTGCGATAATTCAAGCGGTCAGACACAACGTGACACAACAAAAACAGTACGTGAAATTTGTGGAAATGCCTCTGCAAGAGTTGTCATTGTGAAGGTCTGTTCTCATGAATTGCTTCATCAACTTTCCTTACCAAATCATCGGTGACAACAGAAGACCGACCACTCTGAGCCTCGGTGTGGACATTTGTTCGACCTGCATTAAACATTCTTACCCACTTTCTCACTATTCCATCACTTAACGCGTATTCACCGTAAACTTCTGTCACTTGACGATAAATTTCGACCGGTTTGAAGCCCAATTGTCTTAAACATTTTGAATGTGCACAGCTAACTGAAAACACAACATAGAGCAACTAAAATGGCGACAATTGAAGGTCAGTAAACGAGATGACTAGTGCGCATGCGCAAGGCGCCTACCACAGCGCTGCGACGGCGCTAGAATGAAATGATACTTACTTTCCGAATACGCTTCGTAATAAGATTCTATGTGAACGTTGACCCTTAGGGCATTTCGTGGGCTGCCCGACGTGGTAAGCGCTCGTCAACTCGAGCGTCAATTTCAATAGAATCTCTGCGGAATCGTAAATCGATGCCTGCTTTATAAAGATAGCCGGGCGGCGGACAGAGGCGTCCGCGGCGGTCGGTCGGGTGCCGGAGAGACGGTGGTCGGCGGACGGTCTCTGGGGGTGGCAGCGGACGGGGGCTTTGACCGTACCAGGTCGCACGGGTAGTGAACAAATATTTCTCTTAATTAATCTTGGTGGGGTTCTCATACTCGTTTACGGAGGATGTGACGTTACAATAGGAAATTCAAAATTAAAACCGACTTTCTTTAGCATTATTAAAGTTAAAGTGCGCACTCGGAAGAGGCTGAATGTGACAGAGTGAGTGCGCACATAAATGAGATTCGAACCCCTTTCCTGTTACCTTTCTAGCTAGATATTCTAAATGGCAAACTTCTCAAATTAAAAGCATTACAAGACATCTAATTTCTGACGCCGCCGTTAAAAAGCTAAAGTTAAAATCCAGAGCTTCTTCCATACAGATTTTCGGCGTACAAAGCTGCGTTACAAACTCTTTAAATTCTGCCAAGGTTTCAATCACCTATCATGTTCTTAATTTAAACTTAACATTCACGCACTTGTAGTGAAGAACATCACCTCGGAAATTCCCACTATATTTACACATGTCCAACTTGAAATTACCAAAAGATATCATGCTTGCTGATCCATTCTTTCATATTGCTGCACCAATGGAGATTTTATTAGGCGCTGATATCTTTTGGAACTGTTTGAGATCGCGAAAAATTAAGGTCCCTCGCATCAAGGTTCTGATCTTGTGCTTAGAAGAAAATGCTTTCGGTTTTATTGTTACGGCACGATAAAAAAGCCGCGCTTCGCCTGCACAAATTTGTGCAATCTAGTCTCAGAACAAATGAATTTAGAAAAATGTTGGGGAGTCTGAGGAAATTCAAACGGCAACCTGTAATGTCGATGACTTCTGTGACTATTTTTTTCATACCACCTCTCGGGACGGCAATGGTAGATACATTGAAGAATACCCTTTCTTAAAACGTGAGCAAGACTAGTTGGCCCCCATACAAGTTTTGGTATGCTCGTTTGTTCGTATGATTTGAGAAGGTAAAACGAAAACTAACGATAAAATCCAGATTAAATAATGTAACTATACGGATTTAATAAACCAGCAGACCTTCTTATTTCATTCAACCACGCGCCCCTCTGCACGTTCCTTTGGTTACGACCCTTTCTCACACAACCGAGCGAATCGGGCGCCGGGAGAGAAGTGGAGGCAGGAATAGAATAGAGAGATAGTGGCCTTAAAGCCAAGGCACAACAGAGTTCCAGTTGATGCAGTAGGTTCAAACTGTGACAAGCGTTGGAAGCGCCATTGTGTAGTTGTTTGAATTCGAATAACTTCTCTCTTCGGTAGGTTCTAATCATTTAATGAAATCAGGAAATTTCTTTTCTTTTCTATGTATAAAATATTTTTGAGCACCTTACGCTCAATACCGGTTTAATGCTCGTGGCAACTCTCTAATATTTTTTGGTATGGAGAATTGTACTGGTATAGGCCTCCTGCTCAATCTTCGGAAGCTCTTACGGGCACCCCAATATAACATCTTTCACCGCGATGGTAGAAAACGACTCCACGGTGGGAGTGCGTTAGATATATCTTCTCATATGGCCGATGAACTAAATATACCCCTAGAAACTTCAAATCAACGCGCCCGGACACTAATAACAATTTATTTGTAGAAGAAATGCTAGAGATAGAAATATTCAGCTCATTTTTTGTAAAATTGCGGTTGTGCAACAATCATTTACTTCAGGTTTACGTGGGTCCGAAATCATTCAGTAAAACGAAGCTATTTTAAATTTTACTAACGTATGTTAGAACTCTATGAGGAATAGCAGAAAGGTTCTTGTCCAAAAAAATTCGCCGTTTTTCGCTTTTTTAATAATTAGGTTTACGATATCTCTTTTGATTTTGTACATGGTAGTATCATTAACAATTATCCTCAATATTCGATATAAAGAATACTGACTAAAAATTAATAAAATTAAGATATAAAGAATACGGATTAAAAAATTAAAATTGAGCTTGACATTTAAAACGGAATGTTCGTATAATATCTATGTATTATGTATCAAACTAAACCCAAGATGTAGTACTTAGATGATTCATAAGTGGATAATTGAAAAAATAGCAAATTGCGTATATCTGTCATTTTCATTTCCTTCTTTGCATTACATAAATATTTTTATTAATATATTACTGATACTTTACCGAAAAATAAGTATATAGTATATAAGTTAAATACTATAATTAAAAATGGAGACAGGATGGGAAAATTTAATGTGAAAATGCAATACATGGTGCTTACATCGGCATCCAAAACCTTTTGGATATAAATCGAATTATTGGTATTCTGTCAGAATTTGTCACGGCTCTGACGGGCGCGTGCACTTCCTGCTGACGACGCGTATGCCAGACAGATTTACGCATAGGCATAGGACGCACACACCTACAGTATCAAAATTTCAGAGGCGACAGCATGTATGAAGTAAAATTGTATCCAAAGAGGCTCTTCGTCAGCGTGCTTTTTGCTTTTTTAAAAGTTGTATTTTATAACTTTTTGAACCAAATCATTAAATACTCGCAAATTAATTTATTAACAGGCCAATGATACTTTTACTACCCGATTTGGGAGAAGTCGTAGTGAGCGAATTTACTTTTTGAGAAATCATAAAATTAAGTTTTGATTACAATTACAGGAAAGGCCTCTTAATGTTCCATCGAAGCCAGTTCCCTTCATCAGGATTATTAGAATTTGTATTTCCGTGTTGTAGCCAGTGTTGCTGGATCAGCGGTGCTGCCCCCCAAATTTGACGGGAGATTAAATTTTATGCAATAGGCAAGAATAGCAAACAAGCGTTTTGCAAAGAATTGTTACTGAACACTTTTATTTGAGTAACTCTTAGTTTCTAGCATTTATTTATTTATTTATTTATTTATTTATTTATTTATTTATTTATTTATTTATTTATTTATTTATTTATTTATTTATTTATTTATTTATTTATTTATTTATTTATTTATTTATTTTACGTCAGAAAAACAGTTAAAAACTGCGTATGACGTGCTATGGGGAAAAGTGAATTGTGTGCACATTTTCAAAAGTCTGTGCTCCCTACGCTTACTCATATACTACTTAAATTTTGAATTTTTGAAAGGGAGAAAAAAAACAAAAACTCCCATGCAATAAAATCTATGTTCAAGGATAAACAAGCAATACTATTAAATTTTGAATTTTTGAAAGGGAAAAAAAAACAAAAACTCCCATGAATAAAATCTATTTCAAGGATAAATAAGCAATAAATTTTTGAAAGGGAGAAAAAAAACAACAAAAAAATCCCATGTAATGAAATCTATTGTCAAAGATAAATAAGCAATAAATTTTGGCTCTTATTACTTCCTGCCGCGACAACATGGAAACGATAATTTGAATAATTGTATTTCCCACTGAATTCTAGAAGACGTGCACAGAAAATGAAGTTACTTTTATGTCCAGAAGCAAAACAAGGGGCCATCTCAGCATTTGCTCAATGGATCAGGGAAACTGGACGAAAACCTGATCGAGATGGGGGTCATTGACCCGGAAGCTGTATTACAATACTTGTTACAGGTTGTTTATACTCATTTATACAGTCCAAATGGTAAATAATGCATTATGTATCATTGTTAAAATTAATGTTACATTTCTTGTTATGCTCAGTATAGTCTCTAATTGTATAGAAACAGTTATGCAGCAGAAACGATGAAGCAGAAGCATGGAAACCTACCCATTGGGATAATTTACTGAAGAAATTTTGAGAATGGATTTTAAGGAAATGGGTCTCTATTTGAAGTTATTTGTGAAGTATATGAGCCAATCAGCTTTTAGCCTTTTTATTATAATAGTTGAAGGAAGAATGATGTTTTAAGCGAATCAGCTTTTAGCCTCTTTAATAATAAAGATATAAAATGAAAATTGATGATTTATGGTTGAAATAGCGATGAGTCTCTGAAAGTGAAGACAACATTTTTAATTTAAATTACCTGTTAAGTTATTTTGTGAAATCGATAAATTATTTTCACTACAAGCTTTTCATTTTCGTGAGATTTTAATACATTTTCGGAAATATTTCACATACACTACCTAAGTGTACTTTAAATTCTCGGTGGTTAAAATCGCTGAAATCTTCTACATAGTAGAGTTTTTTTTATTTTTGCTTGAATTCTAAGGACGCTGGGTAAATTTTTTCTAATTTTATTTAAATGTTGAAAACTTCTCGATTCTGAGGTTTTTCACATCTGTTTGTGGAGTTAAATAAGTATTGCTGAACGGTAATCAAAGTAGGATGAATAATGCACGAATATTTCAAACATTCCTCAAAATCGTATACTCGTGATCCACATCTTTTTAACACCCATTAAATTAACCTCTTACTTACCTTAAAAGGCAGAAATTGAAATTTTGTCTAAGTAAAATCATACATTTAGTTTTTCAACAGTAATTATTTGTTACCTCTTAACCATTCTCGTATAGCAACAAATACGATTATAATTTGTCCCATAAGAATTACTAATTGCATACAATGCAGCACCATCATCAACGAATGCTTGAATTTTACAATCATTAACTCGCGGGAGGTGTCCACTTTTGTTTAAAATATTGAATTTTTTATCCGTATCCCCTCACAAAGAAATAATTAGCAATTATTCTAAATGAAATTATAAATGCAGCCTTTCATAATATATTATTAATTTATTCACCATTGACAATACGTGTAATACAATAAATACGTTCTGCAATCTAAATCCAAACAATCGTGTTTGTCTCAGATTACAACAAAACTTTCGCGTGCTCATTCGTAACGAGCCATATTCTAGATAGCCCCAACTTCACAGTGCATCCAGAGAATCGCATTCAACCATATGCAACAGTTTCCGCAGTTCCTCACGAGTACTTCGTTTCATGTTGCTAAGTTCACGGGCTTTTCGCTATATTTCAGTAATTGAAGTAAGGCAGGCGGCCCTCGCGCTTACAAAGTAGTTCCCCTGGGAGAGTAGGGCCTTCAAGGGAAGATTTGTTGCCTGTGGGCTGTAGTCCCCCCCCCCCCGAGAGATGCACCCTGGGTGAGTTGCCCCAGCGGAAGCCTTCCAGAGAAGTGTTGCCCCGGGAAGGCAGGCAGTTTTTATATTCCAGGGTCCCGAGGCAGTTTTGGAGAAAGGTTGTATTCTTCCATTGGCAAAGAGTCCAGAGAAATCGTTCCCAATTAAGAGTGTCCCTTATTGAGTGGACGTTGTAGGCACCATTCCCCTCGAAGGCCGCTCCTGATGGCCTTGTACTAGAATCAGATTGAGGTAACGCACAGTTGCGTGTGAGGCGTTATGATGACGATTCCATGGTCCCAACCTCCAAACCTCACACCTAGCACGAAGGTCGCACTTGTTAGTAGCGGTACCCGGAAAATGCCAGCTAGGACGCATTTCGGGCAAGGGCAGGACTCAGCTACCAAGCTCCTAAACGCGATACATTTTGCAGGGAATCTTTGGCGTTGTGGCAGAATTAAACACTGTAGCTCTAACTTTTCATATTTAACATCTCCTCTCGTAGACGGGGACTACAGATCCCCCCCCTGATCTTCGGGCTAAAATTATCTACAGTTTAAGTCACAGACGACTCCAGCTTTCACCGCCTGGCAAAATTATTTATGGTCGGAGGCCTGGCCAACCTCCGGCCTCTCGGAATGTTAAAAACACACGCGACAGTGTGGTGAGCGCTTCGATTTCCGAAAAGTGGGGCAGATCACCGAATGCACGGCTACGAATGTTCTTCTGCATTTTAATGGTCCCTAATAACGTTTTATTGAATGGGCATCATGTCTCGAGACAATGAGTAGCACACTCAAGGTGAACCAGTGGCTGCGAATGGGCCTACCATCCTGTTCGCCGCCGCTGGCGGACGTCCACCACTGACCGGGGCGAGGGACTGGGTACCCCTCGTACCGTTCAGTGACGCGGTCGCCTGGAGCTGCGCGTAAGCTACAGTAGGAATAGCGTAGATATGGGACATGCGAACGATCATGTTTCCGCTTCAAACTCAGATTCCCTGCATTAATCGTATTTGACTACCGGAGAAAGCAGGCAGGAGCGTGCGGTGAGTGTGCTGCTATCCCCTGACCCTCCCCATTCACAAATACGTGAAATAAATATTAAACTACTACTTTTTCCACATAAATTCTCCCATTTTGGCTGTCGTGAAGAAATACAGACGGGAAGGCTGTTGGCTCCATTTATACCTGGGTGAACAATAAAAAAAAATAAGTTAAATAAAAATAGATATTATAGAATGAGGATCCCAGTCACAAGATAAGTCCCCTCTTCTCCTAGCATATAACAAATACCCAAACGGTCAGTAGCAAATGAAAACGAGAAAGTAATGCGATACTTACATTTCCGGGAACAATCGCTATACCCCCAGTAATACGAACTGCACATACCGATCGCATATCCCTCAGTAATGAATAACACCATACCATAATGTTAACGCTCTGAGAATCACTTTATTAGCAATATCTTAAGTAAAGTTAAATGACCTGCCCCTTATGCCAAGCGTGGCCATACTTAATTTCACAATGAAGTGACAAGTGAGCTCATTCAAAACGTAAAAATTACAGCAAAACCCTGAACCTTGTTGTGTGAAGTTTTGTTGTGTTGGAGCATAGTGGAGCACGCCTGGGATAACAAGTACGGAGCACGACTGAAATGATTGGTACAGAGCAAACAGATAGCTGATATGGAGCACGACTGAAAACAACGTCATGGTGGACACGGAATAGAACCACGTCGTCTACTTCCAGTCTCTACTTTAGGGCAAATGACAACCATTCTACTGGTATAGGTCTCGATATACCCAAATTATTCACTACATTTAATATGTGCAACACCTGTATGTGCTACATAGCTTTCTTGTTGGCCCATCGGACTACTTACTCCATTTTTGAGTTCCCTCTGTCATTGATAAAGTTATACTACCCTTGACGCCGAGGCTTAGGTCATTTCTAATTACACAAAGTATTATTTTACTAACGTGGTACAAAATGATTACTACTTTAAATTGTTCATGTGATTTGTTCTCCTGCGCTTCATGCATTATACCTCTTCAAACAAGTGCTACTAACAAAAACCGCGTTCTTTTATAACACTCGTATAAATTTCAATATTTTACTTATTTATAACCAAAGTGTGTATTTTCCACACCAACGAGCCATTATGCTTATATGCGCAGAAATACTTCATCAAAGTCTATTTAAAAATTAACTAAGATTGATCAGAACCATTCACGAACAAGATTGCGGGGCAAAATGCAAAAGTTTGGTGTTGACAAATTTAAACCGAGATCGAAATTTATATAATCATGAAATCTGGAAGTGGCTTCATATCTGAAGTGGCTACCACTATTGGGGAGAAAAGCCTTTTTATAGATTCCCAAGATTCTAGTTACGAAGATGGGGACTACAAGCAAAGAAAAAATACATTCATATAAACAAGTTCACGTTTCAATATTTTTCATATTTTTGAGCTGAAAGTAAATGAAGATTGAAGACTTGTTAGATACAACTTATAAGAGTAACAAATTTTCATAAAACAAGTAGATGACTTATGTATAACACATCTCAGCTTGTATGCCTTTCAAGGGCCTAAATCTGGTTCGAATATGGGCTAAGGATGCAGTAGGTCCCAAGTGAAAGTTTCTAATATAATTATCTTATAACTGATTTCTCAAAGGATGATCAAAAGGGAATTAGTTGGATGCTTCTGATCGAAGCATAAAGACTACTTCTGTAATACAAAATAAATGTTGCTGAGATTTCAATATTCTATTTTTTCAGCTTTATCTCAAGGGCTGTCAGAGTAATAACACCTGATTTAATGCATTTGTTAGCCATATTCTCGGATAAACAAAATATTGATCAAGTTAGCGATTGGATTTAAATTACGGCTCGATACCATAAAACTTTTTGAAAGAGTTGGGTCTTGGAGGAGGCATTTAAAATTCGTTTAACAGAGGGTACTTTACAATGTATCTGCGTCTGCCGTCACGAGACGTGGTATGAGAAAAAATATTTTCACAAAGTCCTTGACATTCGAGGGCCTGTGTGCATTTTGAATTTTCTCAGACACCCAAAGTTTTTCGAAATTTATTTGTTCCGTGACAAGATTGCACAAACTGTGCGGGAGAAGCGTGTGTTTCTCATCGTGCCCGTAACAATACAACCGAACGCAGTTTCTTTTAAATATCAGTTCAGAGAAAGGGTGCAAGGGAGCTTAATTCTTCACAATTGCAAACAGTTCCTAAACAGACAGAGTGTGCAATTTTTCTGTAAATCAATATTTCTGTGAAATGGGTTAGGCCTGGCTTAGGTCTTCCTTAATAAATGTATTTCTGTACAATTCGTAATATTCCAGGATTTTGTATAGAGTTCGTAACCCGAAAACTAAGATGTACAGCATTCTTGCTATGTAATTGTTTAAATTGTTTTTTATGTAACAAGGCTTCAGACAATACTCTTTGTATTAGAATCAGCTGTACATTACGCAGAATTACCAACACTAATCATTCAGAAATGTGAAGGTCACAGCCTAATAGTTTTTTCGATCAATATACGTTTCTTCATTAAAATGGCTTCAGTTGTACCGCTTGGAGGGTACCTCTTTAAGCGTTACTTGGTGTTACCCATGTGACCTACAGAGTTTCTTTCTTGTGAAGTTCGATTCCTAGAAATTTTAAGGTTAGTCTCGCTACCATCCATTAGATGCAAGAGTCGTTAAAAAATCGTTTTTCTTTTTCCAACTTTTGAACTCACAAGGATTCAGCATAGGCATTTATGTTGCATTTATTGCGGTTGGCGACCGAATGTAAAAGTTTTCGTCAGAGATAAAAAAAAGTGTGTTTGCCTGTTCTGTTTACAACTTGCGAAATAGCGCCCGCGACGGAACACAAATAACGTCTTAAAGACAACGAATCGGGTAGAAATGTTTATATTTTTTCTTTCAGCTACAGCCTGCTGTGTTCAACGCTTAACTTATTTGATTCTTTTTCAGTTTCCACCGTTGTCAGTTTTACTCCCAGAAAACTGATTTGAATTCCTACTAATACTTTGCTTTTTCAGTCGTCTTTTCAGAACACGACGGTCGGACTCGCTACCAACAAGCAGCGGAACGAGAGCAAGCGGCCGCAAGAGTTGATAACATTCAGAAGCACCGCAAATTTCGCAACCTTTACAAAGGCAGACTAACTGCATTTGAAAACTTAATTGCAAGGATAACGTAAGTAAGACCGCAGACCGCCTTGAGTCTCTAAAGCGCTCTCTAAATTTAACAGAGCAAAGTAAATTAGATGCTAGTCATGGAAACGGGAAACAACGGAAGAGGGGTTCGATAATCGATACTTTACGGCGATACTTAATTGCAAGAGCTAACAAAGTACTAGAGAATATTGAGATTAGGCACTTTGTCACCACATGTTTCTCCAGGGTCTTAGCCGGGGGAAGGGCTCAAACGTAAATGCCCATTTCGATCAGTGGTTTAGCTAAAGCGCTCCCCCCACGAATTCCCCGTCGTTTCCCGCGCACACCCAGGTTGCCCGTCTTTAGAAATTGGTGTTTCGGGAAAGAATTCCAGTATGGTATTTTACTTACCCCTGATTTGAATCATTGTTAATGCTAGAGATCTGCCTTAAATCGATAAGTGCATTTTCTTCAAACTACTACTTTTCTTCCAGGAATCGCTACCAATTTGATGGACTTCACGTGACAGGAAAAAAAACAACTGCGAGGCTATTTCTAAATCACGCTGAGATCCGAACACTACGTAAGCAAACAATTCTTAGTTTTTTAGTTTTTCTTCATTAATACAAATGATACACCGCAAAACCTCCTCATTTTACTTGATCATTTTCGTCAAAATGTGTGTGCTCTTAGAAACTTAAGAGCCCGTTGAGCATTGGGACACGATAGACATTTCTTATTACTTTAAACTGGGATGAAGCCACACACAAAGGTTGGGATACTCACTCCGTGAGTATCTCAGCCATTCCTTAAAGACTTGTATAAATTTCTTGAAACCAGGGCCACATGTGTTTCAGTCGTTGCCGCTGATGAAACTGTAAGAACAAGCTCACTCCCAAACCTGCGTCATCCAAAATAATAAGACTAAAACGTTTATTTCAAATCAACTCCAACACTAGTCCACTGCTATTCATTCATTGTCAAGGTGCAAACAATTCGTAGACACATCTCCCTACGATAGGAACAGCTTTGTTAGATCGAAGCCTCATTGCATTTTGTTTGCGAAGTGGCCATAGGCGTAAAGAATGCTCTTGGAAATCTACCCCAAATGCGGTAGTAAACATCACTCATTGTTGCATAGGGAATTCAAAATTAAAACCAACTTGAAGATTGATGTACTAAAAGTCAAAGTGAGCACTCGGACGAGGCTTATTGTAAAACGGTTAGTTCACAGGTGCAAGTCTCAATTGTGTACGCACTTTTCCTTTCTAGAAAAGGTTTCTAAAGGCAAACTTCTCAATTTAAAAACATTTTAAAAACAGCAATACGCACTCTAATTTCTGACTCCGAAGTTAAAAATCTAAAGTGAAAACGAGAATGTTTTAGATCGATTACCGCCGTTGGAAGCTCCGTTACAAAGCTTTTAAATTGTGCCAAGTACGTTTCGCGTCGATTCTCATTTGAGGCTAAACTTTCACGCACTAGTAGTGAATAACATCACCTCCGAAATTCCCATATTCTTTAGACATGTCCAACTTGAAATTACTTAATATAATGCTTGCTTATTGATTCTTTCATTTTGCTGCACCAGTGGATATTTTATTAGGCGCCGACATCTTTGGTACTCTTTGAGATCGTGAAAAATTAGGCTCCCTTGCACCAAGGTTCTGACCGTGTGTTTAAAAGAACCCGCTTTAGGTTTTGCTACGGGCACAATGAAAAACAGACGCTTCGCCCGCACAAATTGGTGCAATCTAGTCTCAGAACAAAAGAATTTCGAAAAGTCTTGGAAATCTGAGAAAAATCAAACAGCAGGCAGGCCCTCCATTGTCGATTAAATTTGGGAGAAAACTTCTATACTACCTGTAACGGCAATGGCTTTACGTTGTGGAGTATCCTGTTAATACGCTAGCAAGGCTACTTTGTCCCCCATCGAAGACTTAGAGATAAGCTTCATGTTCATGTGATTTGAGAAAGTAAAACGAAGTAAACTTCTCACAGCCAAGAGAGCCGGCGCTGGGATAGAAGTGGAGGAAAGCGGAGAAGGAAGAGATAGTAGCCAGAAAGCGAAGACCCAAAAGAGTTCCAAATAATGCAGGAGGTGCAGAACATGACAAATATTGTAAGCGTTGATGTTTTCTCTTCGCTTTTCCAATCATTTAATGAATTCAGGCAATTTATTTTCTTTTTTGTGTCTAAGATATTTTTTTCTGCACTTAAGGCTTACTCACTGTTAAATGCTCGTAGCAACTCACAAGTATTTTTTTTGGTTTGGTGAACTGTCCTTGCATTCTAGCTTCGCCCTGTTGTATTGGGCCTCCGCTCGCTCCCGCACAGAAGCCCTTGCGGGCACTTTCATAGATGTTCGACCGCGATGGCAGAGAACGACCCTGCACTGGCTGTGCGTAAAAGATCATATCTTGGGATCTGACCGATGAACTAAATAGACCCCTAGAAACCTCGAATGAACGCGCCAAAACAATTATAACTATTTATTTCTTGAAGAAATGCTACAAATAGAAATAGATTCAGCTTTGTGAAATTGCGGTGGTCCAACTATTATTTACTCAATGTTTACTTTGGTTTGAGATCCTTAAGAAAATGGACGCTATTTCAATTTTCTGAAATCACTTATAATTGCTACGGTACGCATTTGAAGTTCCAATGGCACGTTGTAGCCACCAAGAACATTTATGCGGCAGTTTAGGTTCAGAGGTGAGGTAGCGGATTCCGTAGGGTAAGACAGCGAGCGCCCACGCGTCGTCAGCAGCGAAGGCTGATAGGGATGGTTAGACGACGGACTAGGGAAGGCAAAGACAGGGAAGTTTTTAAAACGGCACAGTTTACTCAGAATCTTCAAAATTTACCCACCACTCCCATTTTTAAATGCATTTAAACAAGATAACTCGGTCAAATACTATAATTACAAATGTAGACGGTATGGAAAATTTAAATGTGAAAATACAATAGACGAAATTTACATCGACACCGAAACCTTTCGGCTAAGAATCGAATAATCCATATTTGGCAAAGTTTACTATGACTCTGTCGGGCGCACGCACTGCGGCAGGTGCGTCGTCGTCAGGGACACATTTACTCATAGGCACAGGAGGCGCGGGTGCACAGTAGCAAAATTTTAGAAGCGCCAAGGAGCATGAAGTAAATTTTTTTCTAAAAAGGCTTTTCGTCAGTCTGATTTTTTTCCTTTTTCTGCTTTCATACCATTGTTAAAGCTTAATACTGCTCCCACATGCCCTTATATCACGTTTCAACTGTTGCTGACGCGCCATGTTTATTTACATATTCACAGCAGGAACGTTTGCTCGCATGCTCATGCACCATCGAACATTATTGTTCTCTTTTATGAAATAATTTAATAAATTTTGTCCTCGTTTCCTCATCAAAATATTGTGTGACAGCCTGGTACAAACACACAGCAGATATGTCGGGTTCACATCTGTGGCATCTTCTCAGAACTCAGTGAGAAATATGGTTAAATTAATGTTCTCATGATAATGGTGCAGAGCGGCTAGTTTCTCGACCCAGTGAGCATGACGCAGGATGTTGAGCCCAAATTACTGTTGACTACTTGAAATAGATTTTGTATATATTGGAGCAAATAGCTTCAGTGTTAAACATTCTCTGCAAAATTTGTTTTCGTATTCACTCAATAGCATGACTTACGGTAGGGACTGTAGTTCTTTGAAACTCGTACAAATTGTTTCTCATAGCACTGTTCACACAGTTTTTTAATTGTTTTTGACATGTGTCAATTATATTTAGTCCAGCATATATTCACCCAGACGTATTACTATAGTGCAGCGAGTTACGTATGCTTGATGGCGCCGACTGCCGCAGGTAATTGATTGACAATGCAAATTTAAATCAATCGATCGCAAGCGCAAAAACTCCAGAAAATGGTTAGTGTGCGAGATCAGTCACAATGCCTGATGTAACGTAGACGTGAGACGTAACCAGAGCCGCAAGTTCAAAGGCTTCACGCTCAAGTTTGATGTCGAGTGCCCACGACGATCAACAGAGAGCAGCATGAAAAGACAATGCAATGGTTTAAACGTTTATAGCGAAAGGCACTCGCATTCATTCTGCATGCGTGTATTGCGCATAGCCGGAAAGGCCAGCGCAGATGATTCTGCAGAGCCTGAAATGGCAAGGAAGCGCCTTCCTCTTTCTTTAACAAAGACCCCAATACGTTACGAAGCTTGCAACAGCACAAAGCTGCACGCCCAAATTTACGACAAAATTAACGTGGCGTTAAATATTTGTGCGTTGTTTAAAGCCACTGCCGCATACACCAATAGTAGGTAACAGCTGCAATAGCAGCAGGGTCGATAGAGAGTCGAAAGGAACGCATCGATCATGTTGAATTCCCGATTGTTCAGTGTCGAAGTACGTCGTTTATTGCAACGTCGCGATGCGTAAAAAATGATTTATTATGGCTACGTTACGTTTAAGTTTGCACAGAATGAGGCACAACACACTGAAAGGGTGAGCCGAGCGCAGAGAACGCCGAGATCTGCGCGATTCGTCGCGCTGATTGCTTTCCTCGCCCTGTAATTCACACGAATAAAACAGCCGGGGAGTCAAAAGCCTTCAGCGCCCGACCGGTCTTCTCGTGGTAGATCAGCGCGGTTGCAAAGTTACTGTTAAGAAATGATAAGAAGAGGAAGAAAAGATCGTGCAGTTCGCCGTCATTTGTGCCAGGAGCCTTCGCTCCGCATCACGCATGGCGTTGGATCGGAAACTGGCCGATCGAGCAACGTTAGAAAGATGTGAGCACGAATGACAGCGCCGTTCATTAAGCACCTAAATCTTCTTCAAAAGCAGTTTGTTTGAGATCTCCCGCAGAAGCATCACCCATCTCAACATAGCCAATGGTCAATCGACAGCGATGTCGTGCCACACTGTTTTTACGGTTATTGTTCATAACGAGGTCGCAGAGCCAAAATACACGCCGGGAAGATTTGCCGCCAGTAAATATCGGGAAGATTTACCTGGGTCTCGTTGTCGCCAGCAAGAATATTTTCGAACAATCTTACCGCCGGAATCTAGTCATCATCGGACACAGCATATATCGGAAGAACCGCGAAGGGTGATCGGTTGACGCTGAAGAAAATGAAGTAGCTCGAAGAATACTTGTACAAGAACATTCAGCTTTCTTCCTTCACACCACCAACGTTCAGTGATATTTAAACATATTTAGTGTCAATTTTTAATATATTATATGATTGCGCGTTATTTGTGAAGTCGTCGCTTGTGTTCTTTCACACAATACAGCTGTAGGGTCAGCATCAGAAGATTCGCTGTTTTTCATCGCCTTTGCTTCCTTTCATACCTTCCGTGAGTGCTGTGATAAAGCCTCATTTGAAGATTTGACATCTTCAAGACCTTCCTCAGTTTGATATCACAGTGGTCCTACGGGCAATGATTCATACATACAGAAATGATACTGCAATATTCTGTGACATCATTTATGCTTTTGCGTGATATGAGCCAGAATATCGTGAAATTTTCTGCCAAAGTCATTTTCGATTGCATAATATGTCAAACAATTCGAAATATCT
Organism: Teleogryllus oceanicus; assembly: GCA_964035755.1. Classification (NCBI taxonomy): domain Eukaryota; kingdom Metazoa; phylum Arthropoda; class Insecta; order Orthoptera; family Gryllidae; genus Teleogryllus; species Teleogryllus oceanicus. The sequence continues at coordinate 161,765,109 of CAXIVR010000001.1, forward strand.
AATGACAACTCAATTCTTTCTTAATTCAAAAACTTCGCATTTCTACCATTATAAGACGATATCGATTCAAATGAAAACGAGCCAGCGCTTGAAACGTAACACCAAAGAATATAGAGCACCATCGTTTTCCAGTTTAACTTGTTACTATAATTCCTCTTCATTCGTCGCTCAGAGTAGCAGACAGAGAGGCAAGTGAGCGAAAGTAGCAGCTTATTTGGCAGTCATATCGCTGGGCAATAATAATAGACCACGTTAGCGTGCATCACCGCGCACGTGTTGTAACAGTAGATTATGCAATTGTTTAGTGACGTTGCTTTGTCGCATGAGTACATGTTGAAATGAGCGACGTTAGAGCGAGTTTTTTCAAATCTGTACGAATGCAATAGTGCCAACATTATAAACGAAAGGTATACGCCAGTTTTGTATAACAAAGAATAGTAAATTACGGAAGCAGAATCAAATTTGAGCTCAGCAAAACAACTTTTTCGATTCGGATGCTGACACTGTCGCCTCTTCGAACAATTAAGATGGTATTATTGATTGATTCGCGAGAAAGGTGTCGGTTGCCTGCCTTTCACAACCACGACTTCGTTACCATTGGTTGAATGTGCGATGACGGTCATGTCGCGCGTATCAATGGCGATGACGAACATAGCGCGCGACAGTCAGCTGGATATGCACGATTGGGGCCGAGTGGTCGCTTATAATGCAGGTACAGCAAAATCATTTTGTAACTGCCGTGTGAAAGTTCATCAGAAATTAAGGCTTACAGAGCGTCGAATCGGAAATAACAGTCGCAATGCTATAACACAAAGATGTAAATAAAACATAAAAGAGATGACCTGAATATCAATACACAGTGAAAGGTCATGTTTTTCTCACGCATGATACTCGCGCACCGTAATGCTCCGGCAACAATTATTAAATAGAACGGAAAATGTCGCCTGCGCTGCGACCAGCACGAATCACCGTAGCTTATGCGCGGCGCAGTTAAAAGATTAATAAACACCAGTGACTTCGCAGAAATCCCTCATTCTAACATCTTCTGCCTTCAGCTTCTAGAAATAATAGATTTCGATTCTTGCAATAGTTTCGTGTCGAATGCTTAGTCATTCTTCGATCAATGTTTGTTATGAGTTGTTTTGTAATTACGAGAATGGTACTATTTTACCATTAAAATAGCAGTAAGTTTCAATCACAGAAAGCAACGGGCGAACGATTATCCAGTGAGTTCTTTCAGAGCCGCAGATCTAAAAAAGTTAACGCGAACCAGATTTAGACTTGTTAAATTTCTGATCATCAGCTCATCCACCATCTCAAAAAAATGTTGGCAACGTCAGTCTTCCTGTATAGCAAAATTAAAGCGCTACGACCAAATACTTGTAGTCTTTCTTAGCAGCATTTTCTTTCACGAATTTCTCTGAAATTTTCTGCATAGCATTCATTTGAACTTCATTTATTTTATTTTTATAATTCAAATTAACTAGTGTTTGCTTGTTCAGTTCATCTTCAGATTCACTAAAATCATCTATTTCAAAATGTTTAACATTGTCTTTTGCTGATTTCATATAAATACCGTATAAACACAAACTCACAGTTATAAAATAGCGATATAAACCAACAGAAGATAATTCATTGTTCATTGTAAAAATAGTTTGGGAAAGTATACAGTTTTAAATGCTCAAAAAGCTAAAACATTTAAAATGCCTTCTGAAATGTATAGTTATTTTCTAGAGAAGATTCACTTTTAAATCTGTAGCCTTAAAAATTAGAGTCATCCATTGTCATTTAACAGCAGTGTTGAAAGACTTCGAGACAGCGAGCTGTACAAGGGGAGAGCAGTTCTGACTTCACAATGAAAGCGAATTTGATTCGATTTGTTTCTGCAATTCTTTGACTATATTAACATATGTTTAACGAGTTTACTCCTGTCACAGGGAATTACAGATCCGTCGACTAAACTGGTCTTCCATTTATCTGTCTGTATCTTCTTACTGCAAGAATTGCAGTCACTTAGTTTTATTTGATGCTTGTCAATTTGTGCTTGATATGAGGTTTGTTTATCAAGTTCTTTCTAAAATGTTTACAACATTAATTATTCAGTTTGTTGTTCATATACTTCAAATACGCCATCACTTTTCTCTTCATCGTTGTGTTTGATTTTGCAAATATAGCGTATTCTTTTCGACATAGTATCGACAATACCTTCATCTTTCGTCTTTTTTCATTTAGTTTGGAGTACGATACATTGAACAATACCGGCTCAATGTTCTCCAGCAATGATATGGGCTTCACCGCGCCGCACCTGGCGGCGCCGTACGGGCGCGTGAGTGCGCACGCTGGTAAGTAAGGGGCGGCAAGCAAGTGGCGTGGTGGATGTTACAGCCAGCTGGGTGGTTACGCCGCCTGCAAAATAACAGCCGTACTCGTTACCAGTTTAGCTTCACAGTAACTCCCGAGACAATAATTGTTTACTGGGAACAGGTTCGCAAGATCAAGATACCTGCGGTTACAGCAGCAGGAAAGGTAAAAAAGTTATCAATAACTAAAAGCTGACCACTTTAAGCTTAAATTCAATTTAATACTTGTCGTAGTACTTGGCATACTTAACTACATTCGAAATATTGTTGAGTTTTTTCACTTAATCAATGTTTACATGTTCGCACGATTCTTTGTTTAACACGTTAACGTAGGAAGGAGAACAGGCGTGAGAGAGATGGGGGAGTTAGAAATAGCCAGAGCACAGGGAAATAAATGGGCCAGGGAGAATGAGAACAAAGAGAAAATCAGACAGCTAGAGAAAGGAAGAAAGGGGGAAATGAGACGAAAGACAAAACAGGAGCAAAGAGTGTAAGAAAGAGACTATTTAGTTGAAAAAAGAGAGAAAGGTTGAAAAGAGAGTGGTGAAGATACAGTGTTGCTCATAAAGAAATTATCTAATTGTCTTGTTTATTTAAATCTGTCTGTTAGCCTGGTTCTCTGACGATTACCTGCCTTCCAACTGACGCAAATTGGATCTTCATATTGGTCAGTCATAACTTCACTGTACCAACTGGTTTCAGATTTTGCCATATTAATTTTGTAATATTTGAATGTCATTATATTTTTCTGTTTATTTGTGTTTGAGTTTGAAAAATTAATTTCCAAATAATATATTAACGCACATTGATCAAAATGTTATATCTATCATTGATTGTTACGATAATATACAGTACTGAAAATTTATAGCGTGTGCGTAAGCCAGGTGCAAGGCGCGCATATTCGTTACCATGAGGCTAGAGTCATTTTCGCACAATCGTGAGCTGTTATGAGGTGTCATCGACGCTTTCGGTGGGGAATAACTAAAGTGATCTCAATTATAACATTCAAATAGGCCTTCAAAATTTTTAGTGATTTACGTATCTGTAGCCAGTGCACCAAATGGTCATAACAGCGTTAAACAAGTTATTACATTTGCACAGCTTGCTTAGTAAGGAGACACAACAGCACAGTCAAGACATCACCTGGTTGCTGTAGCAGCTTCGTTGTTAGCCGTAAAAGAACAAACACATAGTCGGCAAAATATTACTTCGTACCACAAGACGTTGTTTGAAGTCGTACCAGCGCATGCAACAGCGCATATTAATGATCTTCACACTACCTTCAGCTCGTGCTTCCAGATCTTTCACATTAGCAAAGACAGAATGTTGTAAATACTTGCCACCAGTATTACATTGCTTCAGATGTCTGACGAAGTTCTCATATTTCACTTAGTTTAGCATGTTCAGTCCGTGCAGTGTTCTGCGCTACTTTTTCATTAGTTGTTCTCATTGGGCCCTTCACATTGAAATTATTGTAAGAACATCATTTAGTCAAGAAAGCAGAGCGGCTCTCATACACACTATGTTCACCAGCTGACGTGTGATACTTTTAGTAGCTGTGTCTTTTCTGGTCTCTGCTAACATAATAAGAAATACAGTAGTCTGGTCAAAAATTATAGCAACAGGTTTAGTAATACAAATCAGGCTTGGAAGAATATGTATTGGCTGAATACATACGTGTAATGGATAAAACAATGTATATTATAAGCCAAAATTTTAGATCTTGCTCAACAGTTTGAAATTTAGTTTCGTTTTCGAAATAACCGAACACGAGACATCTGAGGCTTGGCGAACATGAATTTCAGTATTTTGTGCTCGCTTGACGCAGCGATAGTAAATTACTGTTGCTTCAAGCTTTCAAGTCGCTCAGCCGGAACAAATTATTTAGCGCCTCGACAACATGCACAATAAATGGCGTGTCACATCAATACTCCTGTATCTTCATCACTATTTGTAGCTCAGAAAACATAAACGGTGTTGTGTGCAAAGCTATACGCCCAGTTATAACATTTCATTTTTTGCCACAAATTGTTTGCTGTTTTCGTAATCTTCTCTCGTTCACGTTTTCTTCTGACATTGATGATGATTTCAGCCTTCATATGAAGACAAGTTAGTTTAACGAAAATATTTGCTCATTTCAGACACCTGCTTCAGATCAATAGTTCACACCTTCTCACACTAAAACAGTCAGTCCGAAAAATAAATACGTGATACGCCGAGTTTTCTGCAGATAGCTCGCGCTCGATTTAGTCAATAGAATGTGGTTTTTCTCGTATCAAACCAGTATGCATGTTGCCAGATTTATTTGTAGTGTCTTGTTTCTTGTGTTGAGAAGAACAGCATATGGCGTGGATTTTAGCAAGCAATTATCAGCACTTCACCTTCCATATCTGCGAAAGGATTGCCGCCGGTAAAGGTCGCATGTGGTTAGTCAAAGACCGCAGACAGACAAGACAGCAGAGAAATAATTGCAGATTACCGCGATCTCGATTCAACATTTGCTTCATACTTCACGTTATATGACAAAGTTAATTATTGGACAATACAAAATAAGGCGCAGCTACGAAATATTAGTTAATTGAAACACTCTGAAAATTAACATTGGTCCCTTTAAATATGTAATATTTGTATGTAGTTATCAAATTTTCAGTTTACCTAGCAAGACAAGTATTTTTGACGAGTTGTTACTGAATGCGTTGCTCAATTTTATATAGATTGTCTCGTTCACTTCAGCCAATCAAAATTTTTTAATATTTTGAACAATTTCGTAGCAGCCGCTGCGGTGCCGAGCAGCAGTTGCAGTTGTGAGCGTCCAGGGTTGATTACCTTCGATGGTTGCAGGAGAGCCAACACTGGTTGCACAGCAGCAGAATGCTTAGCGAGCTTAGCAGAGCGAGTAACGAGCGTTAGTATTGCTGACATCTTCAGAGAGAATGTTAAAATATTTACCGCAATATAAAGCGATTATACGTGCCGAACTAATTTCTATGAATGAAGTTCAACTTTTGTATAATCGGCTATATTGCGAGTAGAATATTTTAGCAGCTCTCTCCTGCAGAGATGTGCTTCAATATAGCACTTTCGACTACCTCGCTCCTGCTAAGCTCACTAAGCGACTACTAACCTTTATGCAACCAATGTTGTCCTCCTGCACAGCCATCGAGAGAGGTGTCCAACCCTCGTTGCTCCTAGCTTCGATTTCTGCTCCAGCCACCAGCAGCACTCTGAAGAATTTGACAAAATATTTTAAAATTTTGATTGAATGAAATTGAAAAGCAGGACAATCTATATAAAATTGAGCAACATTCAAATTAACAACTCGATCCAAAATGCGCGAATGTCTTGCTAGATTAAATAAAATTGTAATGAAATACATACAAAAATGTACATATTTAAAAGGAGTTAATGTTGGGTTTTCAAGAAAATTGTATTTTCAATTAACCCTAATGATTTCGTAAGCAAAATGTATTTTTTATGTGTCCAATGAGATGCTCTTTATTATCTTTTAATGAGAATGTAAAGTAAATGTTGAAAAGTCGAAGGATCGCGGTGATGCACTTGCAGGAATTATTTCTCTACTGTCTGTCTGTCTGCAGTTGGCACGACAGCCCGCATACGGACCATGGCCTACCAGCAGCGTCCCGGCCTCGCGGCCATGGGTTAAGGGGGTGCGTGGGGTTAGCATAAAAACATCTCCACGCCGTATGCTGGTCTTCTCAACCTGAGAAGTGAATTTTCGTCGTCACACAGCAACGTATACTGGGACATTGCAAGGAAAACCCACATTCTAATCTTGCCCGGCCGGGAATCGAACCGCGAAGGCCGCTCTTTTATCTACCCAAGGAAAACTCAGTAATACCGATATTTATTTTCCGGATGATGACGAATGTGTAGAAAGATTAAGTTTATTGATCCTCTGAAAACCGGAGCAATTTTCGAAGTAGTTAAAATATTTTCGATTAAATTAACTTATCTTCATATGAGAACAAATCCTTCATCCATCAATGTCAAAGAAGGGAAAACGTGTAGACAAGGAAAAGTTGCAAGGAAATTGCTTAAACAAAAACAATTTGTGGCAAAAATGAAATGTTATATAGGCGTATAAGCACTTTTTGCTTGTTTATGTTTTCTGAATACCACAAAATAATTATTTGGAGATATTTTTCTAGGAATATTGATGGTGACACCATGATTTCAATTATGCATGTTGTCGAACGCTAAATAATTTGTTCCAGTAATTTTGTGTCTCTTGAAGCGAAAACTAGTAAGTGGTTACCTATCACTAGAAATCAAAAGCAGGTACACAAAAAATACTAGAAAATTCATGTTCGTAAATCGGATCATCTCGTGTTATTTCGAAGTTAATTTCGAAAACGAATTCAGGATTTTTCAAACTGTTGGAAAACCCAAGATCTAAAAATTTTGAAAAGCTATGATATACGTGACATCCGAGTAGCTAATGTAATTCAAGTAGCTACATATTTCTTCCAAAATTTTTGAACATTATTGTAAAATATATTGTTTACTTTATAGTTTTATTAGTTTCTGTATTTTTTTGATATGTTAAGCGGAACCAAGAAGGACCGCGAAGCATAAAAATCACACGTCAACAATTGAGCATAGTTGTTATGAAATTGCACTCACAACACTTTCTTATTCAAATGAATGTTCTTACAATAGTTTCCAAGTAAATTGTTGAAGGATTTAATGAGAGGCAACAATGAAAAGATAGCGCAGACTTGCGCAGTTTGAGACGTAGCACAAACTTTCGTGGAAATATGAGAGAACTAGGTCAAAAAGAACATCGCAAGGAATGGCTAATGATATAAGTTGGCAAATTATTTACAACGTGCAATAACCATAATGTGAAGATACAGAGTACGAATGAGAAGTGGATGTGGAGATCATTAATGTCTTATGTTACGTACGCACAGATTTACGACTTCAAACAAGCAGTCTTACAGTAGGTACGGAAATAAATATTTGCCGGTAACAGTGTTTTGTAACAACTTGGAAAGCGTATACGGTATTCAAGGTTGGTGTACTACGATTTCAATGCTGTTATTATTCTCAGCCACTAAACAAATGTACAAATCTTAATGACCCATTTAACTATATTGTGTTTCCATTTGAACGCACTAGTTGCAAGATCGCAGCGCCAAATCACGCAAAAAGTTTTTGAAATTTCTTTGAATGTTATGGTGGGATCCGAAAGCAAATTCTCATTTCCCCACCAGGAGCGTCGAATGACACCTCATATGTCACGATTGGTGCACGGGAAGTGGTCTAATCATGAGTGACGGATCCGTGCGCGCGCGCACACACGCGCACACACACAAACACACACGCACACACACGCATACTCGCAGTTACTCAAATACTGTATATTATCTGTACGTAATCCAATGTGCGTTATAACGACAATCCAATGTGCGTTAATAATATTATTTAAATTAATTTTTTTCAATAAACACAAAATAAGTAAGAAAAATATAATAACATTCAATAAACACAAAATTAATAGTAAATAAAAAATCTAAGAGATAGTTGAGTCTGGTGGAGTTATATTTGTTAATATGGAGATCCAATTTCGTCAGTTGGAAGACAAGTGTCATCCAGGAGACCAGATAGCCGTTGAATTCGTAAATAGAGTGAATTAGATAAATTTCATGAACTATTTTTGTATATTTCGCCCTCTTCTTTCAACCTTCTTTTTCTTCATCGTCTCTTTCTTACCTCTTTTCCCTCTTTATCTTTCATCTCTATTTCCCCTTTCCTTCCCCTCTTTCTTTCCTTTCCTATTCCTTTATCCCGATTTTCTCAGTTTCTTTATCTCCCTAGCCCCTTCTTCCCTATCTTCTTCTTTCTCTCCCCATCTCTCTCACGTCTCATTGTCCTCTCTACTTTCCTTCCCTCTCTGTGCGTGGTGCCAGGCAAGAAGAATCACGCAACCATATAAAAACATTAGTTAGAATTAAGAAAAAAAATAACAATATTTCTAGTGTAAGTTAAGTATGCCAAAGTGCTACGACAAAATTATTAAATTAGATTTAAGCTAGAATTAAGTTAGCTTTAGTTATTATTAGCTTTTTTACCTTTCCCTCTTAGCTGCTTAAGCCGCAAGGCAGCAGCGCAAGTTGTATTCCCAAAGTAAAATAAATTCCTGCCTTCTCAGGGTTACTGTGAAGGGGAAATCCTAAACTGGTGCCAGGCAGCGTAGCTGACGCAGGCGGCGTGGCCGCGCAGCGCGCCGCGGCGCCCACCGCCCCTGCCCCCGCCCCCGCCCCCGCCCCTCTGCCCCCGCCCCCCGCCCCCGCCCCCGCCGCCACCAGCAGCCGCACGCACTCCACGCGCCCGTACAGCGCCGCCAGGTGCAGCGCAGTGAAGCCCCGCTCGTCGGTTGCTGAGGGGAGGACAAGCCCATTATTGTTCCAATAATATCGTACTTTCCAAAACTAAATAGAAAAAAAAAAAAGACTTAAGGAATGAAAAAGGTGTTGAAATTCGAAACACTGTATCGGAAAAGAATGCACTTGCGAAACACGCGAAAGATCAAACACAACTGATAGAGAGGAGAAAAGTGGTGGAAAAGTATTTGGAATATGTGGGACAAACTAAGAAAAACTGAAAGATAGAATTAATGAGCATAGAAGAAACATTTTAGAAGAACCCAATAGGCAAACTCTATATCCAAGCACAGGTTAGATACAAAGCATCAAATAGAATTCATTGACACAGATTCTAGCAGTAAAGAGAAGATACAAAGATTGAATAAAAATGGAAAGATTACAGTTTAAAATTCGGCAGACCATGAATACAATGACAGAATTAAACTCATTTACAAACATATGACAATATAATTAAAGAATTGCAAGAGAAACAAAATCAGAATCAAATTCAGCTTTCATTGTAGAATAGAATTTCTTCCTCCCCCTTGTACAGCTCGCTGCTCGAAGTCACTTCCAACCTGCTTCCCAAACATGCGAGTGTTCGTGACCAATGGATGAGCTCTAATTTTTTAAAATTTGGTAATTTAAAAGTGAATCTTCTCTAGAAATAGCTCTCTAAATTTCAGAAACATTTTTAAAATGTTTTGAAAACTTTTAGGCATTTAAAAATATATAAACTTCCCCGGCTTGTCACTACAAATGAGATAATGAGATATCTTCTGTTGGACCTTAAAATCATATTTTATGAAGAAAACAGTAAGTTTGTGTTTATACGTTATTTATATAGAAATCAACTAAGATAATGTTAAACATTTTGGAAATAAGATGATTTTTAATATATCATTAGATCTGAAGATGGAACTGAACAAACTTAAACGTAAGATTTAATTTGAATTGTTATAAAATAAAAATAAATGAGACAAAAAAATGGAGTGCTGTCTAGAAATTTCCAAGGGGGTTCGTAAGTGAAATACTACTAGAAGACTACACGTGTATTTAGTCGTAGAGCTTGGACACACTCTCCTAGGAGACGGACGGATGGATGGATGAATGATGATCAAGAGTTGTAAGAGTCTAAATCTAGTTCGCGTGCTTACAAGAGGTCTGCGGCTCTAAAGAAGGAACTCACTGGATGAATCGTTCACCCGTTTAGCTCTGTGGTTAGAGCTTGCACTGCTGACCTGATAGATAAAATAAGCTGGCCACCCCGTTCTCATGAGCCCACCCAAAAAGAAAACCCGCTGCAAAGCAAAACATTTGGTCAGAAGGATAGCTAAAGCGTGTACAGACTTCTTTTAAAGTCAGAGAGTCTAATTATTTCTAAAAAGAGCTGAGGTAAGGGGAATGTTAAATTGAGGATTATCTGCAGGAATCCCTTGAAGGCAGACGACTAATGCTTTTTTAACACGCCGTACGCCAAATACGGTTGTTCGTGCTAGTTCTCCTTGTACGAAACGGCTATTTTTCCATTCTAACTAATAGTGTGCCGAACATTACGAGTGCGCGAATCATTGCGTAGGGAAGAAACCTTATTACGTTTCGCAATTGTTATTGGTCTTCAAGACATCTTTGTGTTTTATTTACATCTTTGTGTTATAGCGGTACGATATTTACTCCGATTCATTTGCTTCTGTAAAAGTAATTTCACAAGTGAGTTCTGAAAGCCTTTTCCACACGGCGTTTTAAAAAATAGTTTACACAACACGTGCACGAGGTGATTCACGCACTTCTAACGTAAGTTACTATTGGTATTGCCCCGAGCGATGAGGACTGTAAAATGCGCTACTTCGCCTCGCTCCCTTTGCCTCCTGCAACTCTGCTACTCCGAGAGCGATGAATGGAAGAGGTTATAAGTATGAGATTAAAAACTGGAAAGCGTTAGGACTTCTATATTCTTTAGTGTTACGTTTCAAGCCTTGAAATGTCGTTTTTCGAACAAATCGATATCGCGTTCTTATGTAATGTTAAGAAAATACAGAGAAGTTTTTGGATTAAAGAAAGAATTGAGTTGTCATTAGATATTTCAGATTGACGCGGTGTTAATAACTTTAATCAGAAATGACTGTAGCGGAAAATTTCACGGTGTTCTGTTATATCATACACAAAAGCCCTCAGATATATCACAAGGGATATTGCAGTATCGTTTCTATATGTATAAATCATTGCCATAGGATTACTGTATTATCAAACTGAGGAAGGTCACCAGAAGTGTCAAATCTCAAATGAAGGCATACGAAGCGCATTATCATTTGGAGATTGTAGGAAACCAAAAGGCGGTAGGAAACAGCGGAATATTTTCTGATGCACGATTCCTCTAGCTAATATTAATTGTAGAAGAACACAAAGAGAAAACTTCTAAATAACTGCACAATCATATAATATATTAAAATTGACTACCAAAATATATTTAAATATCACTAAGACATTTGAAGATACAATTCGTGAGGAGGCAAAGCGCAGAATTGTTCTTGTACAAGAATTGTTCTTGTTCGTATTCATTTTCTTCAGCATGCATTAGTGATCCCACCCTTTCCACGTGAATTACTCCATTATATACTATTAGCTCCGATGATATTAGTTCCGAGGAGTAAAGATTGTTCAAAGTATTCTTATAGCGTAGCAGGGACCCAGATTTAAATCTTCCCGATATTTACTTAGCGCTTAGAGTCCTTCCGGCGTGTAGTTTTGATACGCTGTTATATTCTATGAACTAATAACCATAAAGCAAGTGTAAAGAACGGCGTAGACTTATCAGTTGTGTGAAATATATTAGGTCGTGCGGATTAGCTTCTCACGGGAGTCTCAAAAACAAACTAGCTTTTTAAGAAGAAGATTTAGAGTGCACTTAATGGGACCGAACGAGCCTTCTCATTCATTATAGCCATATCTCACATCTCTAGCCCGTTGCTCTGATCGGTAGTTTTTCGTAGATTCTCCGATCAACACCATGCATGAATGCAGGAGCAGTATCCTAACAAATGGCCAACGGACTGCGCACGATCTTTCCTTCCTCTTCCTCGACTTATCCTCATTTCTTAACCTTAACACCTTAACTACCACGCACTAGTCTATCACAGGAGACCAGTCGGGAGCTTTGAGCTTGTCCCGGCTGGGGCGGTGCCTCGATGGTGGGAGTTACCTGGTTGGGGAAAACCCCGCTAGTCAACGGTAGATCGGCGCCGGATCTCGGCATTCAGATGGGGAAGACCACCTCCTCCTCCCGACGGGGAAAAGTACAGTACACTTATGGGACTAATGATCTTAGCCGCTGATGCACCCGGCGTCACTAACAATCAATCAAACCTCTCTGCAGCTCGAGTCGCCCTTCCGGGTGTGTTATGCCTCATTCACAATGCAAACTTAAACGTAACGTAAGCCGTAAACGTATGCAGTAAACTTTTCACGTAAAAACGAGCATCCACAATGGCAAACGTGTTAGAACGGTTTTGCCTGAACCAATCAGGGACCAACATATTGATCGATGCGTTTCAGCTTTTTTTCGACTCTCCTATCGACTTCACCTTTGCATTTGCGAGCAGCTGTTGCGCCTCTACCTATTGAGGTTATATGCGAGCAGTGAGTTTAAATTGTGTACCGCAACATATTTAACGCCACGTTCAGATTTTGCCTTCGCGAAGAGAAATTTGGGCGTGCAGCTTGTGCTGTTGCAAGCTTCAGTAGCATTAATTTTAGGGTCGCTTTATTTAAAAAGAAGAAGGAGGCGCTTTATTTGCCATTTCGAACCAACACTTCGCAAGTCGTACCAAAACTTCTTTGCTCTACCTTTCAACTATACACACCAACGCACACCAATACACACGCATAAACAAGACTCGATCTGGAGTCGACCTTCTTTCTCGCGGATTTTGTTGTGCATTTGTTTTTTTTTCATGCCGTTTCTGATTGGTCATCGGTGGCAATTTCGACGTAAACTTAAACGTAGAAGCTTGAGCTGCGTGGAGAGCTCTTAAAGCTACGTCTCACGTCTACGTTTACGTCAAGGCATTGTGAATGATCTCGCTTTATAACCCATTTCTAGGTTTTGCGGCTACGTTACGGTTACGTTTAAGTTTGCATTGTGAATGAGGTCTTACCTGCGGCGTCAGCGCCGGCGTCCAGGAGCGCTCGCATGGCGGCCTCGACGCCGCCCGCCGCCAGGTCAATCATGATCACAGAACGGATATATATGGACTAAAAATATAATTATTTTATGTCAAAAACAATTAAAAACTGTGTGGGACGTGCTATGAGGAGAAATGAATTCTGTGCAAGTTTTCAAAAATTCTGTGATCCCTACCGTAAGTCATATACTTATTGAATTTTGAATACAGAAACAAAATTTTTGCAAGAATTGTTAACATAAATATTTGCTCCAATGTAATAAAATCTATTTTCAAGAGTAAATCAACAATTAATTTGGGCTCTTATCCCTCATCATGTCCTTCGTCAAGGAATAATACTTCCTGCACCGACATCATGGAGAACGATAATTTGAATAACTATATTTCTCACTGAATTCTAGAAGTGCACAGATAATGAAGTTACATTTATATCTATAATGTGACATACCAGATTGTCACACAATATTTTGATGGGAATTGGGGACAAGAATTTATTAAATTCTTCATAAAAAGTGTAAATGTTGTGGGCATAGGCATGCAGGCAGGGCGTTCCTTAGCAACCGGGGAAGCGGAAGTAAATAAACATAGCGCGGCAAGTAACGGACAGAAGATTGTGATATAAGGGCATGTAGGATTGGTGGTAAACTAGTAATGGGGTATGAAGTAGAAGGAAACTGGAGATTGTTTTGTAAAACAAGAGACAAGAAGGTATGAAAGTTATGGAGGGTGGAACATCGTAATATTTGAGAAGAACTTTAGACCGCATACCGTGCACATTGTACTCCAGAGTGTCACAATGATAGATGCGGACTTGGTGAATTTTGTCGGAAATAATTGAGCAGTGAGAACTTATATTTTGTGTGCTTAATTCTGTTTGGAACTTTGAATAATTCTGGCACCGGGAGTAGTAAGTGAAACAATAAGTTGAGGAGGACATTGATCCGGCAGCGGACTGAGAAGAGAGAAGAGAGAATATTAGACGGAGCGGTGGATTCTTCCTGGCCTGATCGTCCAAGAGCGTATGGATATATAAATAGAAAGAATAATAGCGTTATTTAAATCGGTCATGACTAGGTTGACATTGCATGTTCAAAAGAATTAATCGTGAAATAAACTTTATAACGTTTTAATTCTAAAAAGAAGTTGATTATCATTTCTTTTGGCATCTTGTGCAATCTACAGTTTAATAATTCTTTCCAGAGACAAATTTCAGATTAATCGCTTCTTCTGTATGGAGTGGATCGAATGATCGTTTGCTAGGAAGAAAGTAAGCACCGGCGACGATTATTTTCGTAAAACTCAACAGAGGATAATTATTTCCTTTAGATGTGTTTCAGGAAATTTAAATCGCAACCCTTCCTGGCGCTCCAAAATGATATAAATTCGAAACCGGTTGCATAAATAATTTAAAAGAAACGGAGAGCGTTTCAATATAATGTTTATCAGTTTTAATTTCTTTTATTATCAGTAATTTTATGTGCACTATTATTTAAAATAAATTTGATCGTAATATCTCTTTGATCCTATTTCCACCAGGCAATGGAAGTGGAAGAGGGAATATTTGACTGACGTTAAGATCAGAGCTCACATGTGTGTTATGTGTTGCTGCTGTGTGTTTGTCCTTTAGAACCGGGCCAATTATTTCTGTTTCAAATGTCTAGTGAATCAGAGATTGAGCACCTCCAGAAATTAGAGAAAAAGCAAAAATGGTGACCTCGGAATTATTGCCGCAACTTTTGTATTCTCTCGCAGGCGAACTGGTAAACCAAATCCACCTGCGGCAGGTAGGGTAGCTGTCCGCTAGGAGGCCTTGGCTGAATCCTAGACTCCAGGCCGTGTATCAGGCCGCACTAAATTCGCAATATGGCAGCTTGAAAGATTTCCTGTCGGAATAGCCAACTTATGAAACTATAACTCTGATCAAGTCTCTCGCTTTTGTTTTATTTGTTGTCTCATTCATAATCCTCGCGCGGTCTCGAGTCTTAAGCCCAGTGTTCAATAATACATGTTTCTGTTTTTCGGTAGAATTAAAAAGAGATGTTCATCTATAAACGAATATTAACTCTGTGAATAATTATTAAGTTAATTAAGAATTATCATTATCAACTATTGCGAGCCTGGAGAAGGTTAAAAGTGTCAAGTGCAAATGAAAAATACAACCTCAAAAGTTATCTGCGGTCATACTTCTATGTTATTAATGTTGAGATGTGTGTCACTGAAGTTCCTTCACGTTTGAAGTGGTAGTGTCAGTTTTATTGAACGCAAATAAATACCACAATTCCCTCTAACCCTTAACTGCCGCATAAATGTTCTTGGTGGCTACAACGTGCCATTGGAACTTCAAATGCGTACCGTAGCAATTATAAGTGATTTCAGAAAATTGAAATAGCGTCCATTTTCTTAAGGATCTCAAACCGAAGTAAACATTGAGTAAATGATAGTTGGACAACCGCAATTTCACAAAGCTGAATCTATTTCTATTTGTAGCATTTCTTCAAGAAATAAATAGTTATAATTGTTTTGGCGCGTTCATTCGAGGTTTCTAGGGGTCTATTTAGTTCATCGGTCAGATCCCAAGATATGATCTTTTACGCACAGCCAGTGCAGGGTCGTTCTCTGCCATCGCGGTCGAACATCTATGAAAGTGCCCGCAAGGGCTTCTGTGCGGGAGCGAGCGGAGGCCCAATACAACAGGGCGAAGCTAGAATGCAAGGACAGTTCACCAAACCAAAAAAAACTTGTGAGTTGCTACGAGCATTTAACAGTGAGTAAGCCTTAAGTGCAGAAAAAATATCTTAGACACAAAAAAGAAAATAAATTGCCTGAATTCATTAAATGATTGGAAAAGCGAAGAGAAAACATCAACGCTTACAATATTTGTCATGTTCTGCACCTCCTGCATTATTTGGAACTCTTTTGGGTCTTCGCTTTCTGGCTACTATCTCTTCCTTCTCCGCTTTCCTCCACTTCTATCCCAGCGCCGGCTCTCTTGGCTGTGAGAAGTTTACTTCGTTTTACTTTCTCAAATCACATGAACATGAAGCTTATCTCCAAGTCTTCGATGGGGGACAAAGTAGCCTTGCTAGCGTATTAACAGGATACTCCACAACGTAAAAGCCATTGCCGTTACAGGTAGTATAAGAAGTTTTCTCCCAAATTTAATCGACAATGGAGGGCCTGCCTGCTGTTTGATTTTTCTCAGATTTCCAAGACTTTTCGAAATTCTTTTGTTCTGAGACTAGATTGCACCAATTTGTGCGGGCGAAGCGTCTGTTTTTCATTGTGCCCGTAGCAAAACCTAAAGCGGGTTCTTTTAAACACACGGTCAGAACCTTGGTGCAAGGGAGCCTAATTTTTCACGATCTCAAAGAGTACCAAAAGATGTCGGCGCCTAATAAAATATCCACTGGTGCAGCAAAATGAAAGAATCAATAAGCAAGCATTATATTAAGTAATTTCAAGTTGGACATGTCTAAAGAATATGGGAATTTCGGAGGTGATGTTATTCACTACTAGTGCGTGAAAGTTTAGCCTCAAATGAGAATCGACGCGAAAGGTACTTGGCACAATTTAAAAGCTTTGTAACGGAGCTTCCAACGGCGGTAATCGATCTAAAACATTATCGTTTTCACTTTAGATTTTTAACTTCGGAGTCAGAAATTAGAGTGCGTATTGCTGTTTTTAAAAATGTTTTTAAATTGAGAAGTTTGCTTTTAGAAACCTTTTCTAGAAAGGAAAAGTGCGTACATAATTGAGACTTGCACCTGTGAACTAACCGTTTTACAATAAGCCTCGTCCGAGTGCTCACTTTGACTTTTAGTAACATCAATCTTCAAGTTGGTTTTAATTTTGAATTCCCTATGCAACAATGAGTGATGTTTACTACCGCATTTGGGGTAGATTTCCAAGAGCATTCTTTACGCCTATGGCCACTTCGCAAACAAAATGCAATGAGGCTTCGATCTAACAATGCTGTTCCTATCGTAGGAGATGTGTCTACGAATTGTTTGCACTGACAATGAATGAATAGCAGTGGACTAGTGTTGGAGTTGATTTGAAATAAACGTTTTAGTCTTATTATTTTGGATGACGCAGGTTTGGGAGTGAGCTTGTTCTTACAGTTTCATCAGCGGCAACGACTGAAACACATGTGGCCCTGGTTTCAAGAAATTTATACAAGTCTTTAAGGAATGGCTGAGATACTCACGGAGTGAGTATCCCAACCTTTGTGTGTGGCTTCATCCCAGTTTAAAGTAATAAGAAATGTCTATCGTGTCCCAATGCTCACGGCTCTTAAGTTTCTAAGAGCACACATTTTGACGAAAATGATCAAGTAAAATGAGGAGGTTTTGCGGTGTATCATTTGTATTAATGAAGAAAAACTGAAAAACTAAGAATTGTTTGCTTACGTAGTGTTCGGATCTCAGCGTGATTTAGAAATAGCCTCGCAGTTGTTTTTTTTCCTGTCACGTGAAGTCCATCAAATTGGTAGCGATTCCTGGAAGAAAAGTAGTAGTTTGAAGAAAATGCACTTATCGATTTAAGGCAGATCTCTAGCATTAACAATGATTCAAATCAGGGGTAAGTAAAATACCATACTGAATTCTTTCCGAAACACCAATTTCTAAAGACGGGCAACCTGGGTCTGCGCGGGAAACGACGGGGAATTCGTGGGGGGAGCGCTTTAGCTAAACCACTGATCGAAATGGGCATTTACGTTTGAGGAGTCTACGCCCTTGACTGGGTGACGTCCTGAGATACGAGTTATTCTACATCGATATGCCGCATTCCCACGGTCTAAGACCCTGGAGAAACATGTGGTGACAAAGTGCCTAAGTTAATTTGAGAGCGCTTTAGAGACTCAAGGCGGTCTGCGGTCTTACTTACTTATCCTTGCAATTAAGTTTTCAAATGCAGTTAGTCTGCCTTTGTAAAGGCTGCGAAATTTGCGGTGCTTCTGAATGTTATCAACTCTTGCGGCCGCTTGCTCTCGTTCCGCTGCTTGTTGGTAGCGAGTCCGACCGTCGTGTTCTGAAGAAGACGTACTGAAAAAGGCAAAGTATTAGGTAGGAATTCAAATCAGTTTTCTGGGAGTAAAACTGACAACTGGTGGAAACTGAAAAAGAATCAAATAAGTTAAGCGTTGAACACAGCAGGCTGTAGCTGAAAGAAAAAAATATAAACATTTCTGCCCGATTCGTTGTCTTTAAGACGTTATTTGTGTTCCGTCGCGGGCGCTATTTTGCAAGTTGTAAACAGAACAGGCAAACACACACTTTTTTTTTATCTATGAAGAAAAATTTAACATTCGGTCGCCAACCGCAATAAATGCAACATAAATGCCTATGCTGAATCCTTGTGAGTTCAATAGATGGAAAAAGAAGAGGAACGGTTTTTTAACGACTCTTGCATCTAATGGATAGTAGCGAGACTAACCTTAAAATTTCTAGGAATCGAACTTCACAAGAAAGAAACTCTGTAGGTCACATGGGTAACCCAAAGTAACGCTTAAAGAGATACCCTCCAAGAGGTACAACTGAAGCCATTTTAATGAAGAAACGTATATTGATCGAAAAAACTTTAATTGGAATTCTGCGTAATGTACAGCTGATTCTAAAATTGTCTGAAGCCTTGTTACATAAAAAACAATTTAAACAATTACATAGCAAGAATGCTGTACATCTTAGTTTTCGGGTTGCGAACTCTATACAAAATCCTGGAATATTACGAATTGTACAGAAATACATTTATTAAGGAAGACCTAAGCCAGGCCTAACCCATTTCACAGAAATATTGATTTACAGAAAAATTGCACACTCTGTCTGTTTAGGAACTGTTTGCGATTGTGAAGAATTAAGCTCCCTTGCACCAATTCTCTGAACTGATATTTAAAAGAAACTGCGTTCGGTTGTATTGTTACGGGCACGATGAGAAACACACGCTTCTCCCGCACATGTTTGTGCAATCTTGTCACGGAACAAATAATTTCGAAAAACTTTGGGTGTCTGAGAAAATTCAAAATGCACACAGGCCCTCGAATGTCAAGGACTTTGTGAAAATATTTTTTCTCATACCACGTCTCGTGACGGCAGACGCAGATACATTGTAAAGTACCCTCTGTTAAACGAATTTTAAATGCCTCCTCCAAGACCCAACTCTTTCAAAAAGTTTTATGGTATCGAGCCGTAATTTAAATCCAATCGCTAACTTGATCAATATTT
The DNA here is from genome assembly GCA_964035755.1 of Teleogryllus oceanicus. Classification (NCBI taxonomy): domain Eukaryota; kingdom Metazoa; phylum Arthropoda; class Insecta; order Orthoptera; family Gryllidae; genus Teleogryllus; species Teleogryllus oceanicus. The sequence goes on from CAXIVR010000001.1 coordinate 161,784,260, forward strand.
TGTTTATCCGAGAATATAGGTTAACAAATGCATTAAATCAGGTGTTATTACTCTGACAGCCCTTGAGATAAAGCTGAAAATAGAATATTGAAATCTCAGCAACATTTATTTTGTATTACAGAAGTAGTCTTTATGCTTCGATCAGAAGCATCCAACTAATCTCCCTTTTGATCATCCTTTGAGGAAATCAGTTATAAGATCAATTTATATTAGAAACTTTCACTTGGGACCTACTGCATCCTTAGCCCATATTCGAACCAGATTTAGGCCCTTGAAAGGCATACAAGCTGAGATGTGTTATACATAAGTCATCTACTTGTTTTATGAAAATTTGTTACTCTTATAAGTTGTATCTAACAAGTCTTCAATCTTCATTTACTTTCAGCTCAAAATATGAAAAATATTGAAACGTGAACTTGTTTATATGAATGTATTTTTTCTTTGCTTGTAGTCCCCATCTTCGTAACTAGAATCTTGGGAATCTATAAAAAGGCTTTTCTCCACCAATAGTGGTAGCCACTTCAGATATGAAGCCACTTCCAGATTTCATGATTATATAAATTTCGATCTCAGGTTTAAATTTGTCAACACCAAACTTTTGCATTTTGCCCCGCAATCTTGTTCGTGAATGGTTCTGATCAATCTTAGTTAATTTTTAAATAGACTTTGATGAAGTATTTCTGCGCATATAAGCATAATGGCTCGTTGGTGTGGCAATACACACCTTGGTTATAAATAAGTAAAATATTGAAATTTATACGAGTGTTATAAAAGAACGCGGTTTTTGTTAGTAGCACTTGTTTGAAGAGGTATAATGCATGAAGCGCAGGAGAACAAATCACATGAACAATTTAAAGTAGTAATCATTTTGTACCACGTTAGTAAAATAATACTTTGTGTAATTAGAAATGACCTAAGCCTCGGCGTCAAGGGTAGTATAACTTTATCAATGACAGAGGGAACTCAAAAATGGAGTAAGTAGAGACCTATACCAGTGATGGTTGTCATTTGCCCTAAAGTAAAAGCTATGTACACTAAGGTGTTGCACATATTAAATGTAGTGAATAATTTGGGTATATCGAGACCTATACCAGTAGAGTGGTTGTCATTTGCCCTAAAGTAAGGCTGGAAGTAGACGACGTGGTTCTATTCCGTGTCCACCATGACGTTGTTTTCAGTCGTGCTCCATATCAGCTATCTGTTTGCTCTGTACCAATCATTTCAGTCGTGCTCCGTACTTGTTATCCCAGGCGTGCTCCACTATGCTCCAACACAACAAAACTTCACACAACAAGGTTCAGGGTTTTGCTGTAATTTTTACGTTTTGAATGAGCTCACTTGTCACTTCATTGTGAAATTAAGTATGGCCACGCTTGGCATAAGGGGCAGGTCATTTAACTTTACTTAAGATATTGCTAATAAAGTGATTCTCAGAGCGTTAACATTATGGTATGGTGTTAATCATTACTGAGGGATATGCGATCGGTATGTGCAGTTCGTATTACTGGGGGTATAGCGATTGTTCCCGGAAATGTAAGTATCGCATTACTTTCTCGTTTTCATTTGCTACTGACCGTTTGGGTATTTGTTATATGCTAGGAGAAGAGGGGACTTATCTTGTGACTGGGATCCTCATTCTATAATATCTATTTTTTATTTAACTTATTTTTTATTTATTGTTCACCCAGGTATAAATGGAGCCAACAGCCTCCCATCCGTAATTCTTCACGACGGCCAAAATGGGAGAAGTTATTATGTGGAAAAAAGTAGTAGTTTAATATTTATTTCACGTGTTTGTGAATGGGGAGGGTCAGGGGATAGCAGCACACTCACCGCACGCTCCTGCCTGCTTTCTCCGGTAGTCGAATACGATTAATGCAGGGAATCTGAGTTTGAAGCGCAAACATGATCGTTCGCATGTCCCATATCTACGCTATTCCCACTGTAGCTTACGCGCAGCTCCAGGCGACCGCGTCGGACAGCGTCACTGAACGGTACGAGGGGTACCCAGTCCCTCGCCCCGGTCAGTGGTGGACGTCCGCCAGCGGCGGCGAACGGGATGGGTAGGCCCATTCGCAGCCACTGGTTCACCTTGAAGGCGCTACTTCTCATTGTCTCGAGACTTGATGCCCATACAATAAAACGTTATTAGGGACCATTAAAATGCAGAAGAACATTCGTAGCCGTGCATTCGGTGATCTGCCCCACTTTTCGGAAATCGAAGCGCTCACCACACTGTCGCGTGTGTTTTTAACATTCCGAGAGGCCGGAGGTTGGCCAGGCCTCCGACCATAAATAATTTTGCCAGGCGGTGAAAGCTGGAGTCGTCTGTGACTTAAACTGTAGATAATTTTAGCCCGAAGATCAGGGGGGGGGATCTGTAGTCCCCCGTCTACGAGAGGAGATGTTAAATATGAAAAGTTAGAGCTACAGTGTTTAATTCTGCCACAACGCCAAAGATTCCCTGCAAAATGTATCGCGTTTAGGAGCTTGGTAGCTGAGTCCTGCCCTTGCCCGAAATGCGTCCTAGCTGGCATTTTCCGGGTACCGCTACTAACAAGTGCGACCTTCGTGCTAGGTGTGAGGTTTGGAGGGTTGGGACCATGGAATCGTCATCATAACGCCTCACACGCAACTGTGCGTTACCTCAATCTGATTCTAGTACAAGGCCATCAGGAGCGGCCTTCGAGGGGAATGGTGCCTACAACGTCCACTCAATAAGGGACACTCTTAATTGGGAACGATTTCTCTGGACTCTTTGCCACATGGAAGAATACAACCTTTCTCCAAAACTGCGTCGGGACCCTGGAATATAAAAACTGCCTGCCTTCTCCGGAGGCAACACTTCTCTGGAAGGCTTCCGCTGGGGCAACTCACCCCAGGGTGCATCTCTCGGGGACTACAGCCCACAGGCAACAAATCTTCCCTTGAAGGCCCTACTCTCCCAGGGGAACTACTTTGTAAGCGCGAGGGCCGCTTGCCTTACTTCAATTACTGAAATATAGCGAAAAGCCCGTGAAATTAGCAACATGAAACGAAGTACTCGTGAGGAACTGCGGAAACTGTTGCACATGGTTGAATGCGATTCTCTGGATGCACTGTGAAGTTGGGGCTATCTAGAATATGGCTCGTTACGAATGAGCACGCGAAAGTTTTGTTGTAATCTGAGACAAACACGATTGTTTGGATTTAGATTGCAGAACGTATTTATTGTATTACACGTATTGTCAATGGTGAATAAATTAATAATATATTATGAAAGGCTGCATTTATAATTTCATTTAGAATAATTGCTAATTATTACTTTGTGAGGGGATACGGATAAAAAATTCAATATTTTAAACAAAAGTGGACACCTCCCGCGAGTTAATGATTGTAAAATTCAAGCATTCGTTGATGATGGTGCTGCATCGTATGCAATTAGTAATTCTTATGGGACAAATTATAATCGTATTTGTTGCTATACGAGAATGGTTAAGAGGTAACAAATAATTACTGTTGAAAAACTAAATGTATGATTTTACTTAGACAAAATTTCAATTACTGCCTTTTAAGGTAAGTAAGAGGTTAATTTAATGGGTGTTAAAAAGATGTGGATCACGAGTATACGATTTTGAGGAATGTTTGAAATATTCGTGCATTATTCATCCTACTTTGATTACCGTTCAGCAATACTTATTTAACTCCACAAACAGATGTGAAAAACCTCAGAATCGAGAAGTTTTCAACATTTAAATAAAATTAGAAAAAATTTACCCAGCGTCCTTAGAATTCAAGCAAAAATAAAAAAAACTCTACTATGTAGAAGATTTCAGCGATTTTAACCACCGAGAATTTAAAGTACACTTAGGTAGTGTATGTGAAATATTTCCGAAAATGTATTAAAATCTCACGAAAATGAAAAGCTTGTAGTGAAAATAATTTATCGATTTCACAAAATAACTTAACAGGTAATTTAAATTAAAAATGTTGTCTTCACTTTCAGAGACTCATCGCTATTTCAACCATAAATCATCAATTTTCATTTAACTATTATAATAAAGAGGCTAAAAGCTGATTCGCTTAGAACATCATTCTTCCTTCAACTATTATAATAAAAAGGCTAAAAGCTGATTGGCTCATATACTTCACAAATAACTTCAAATAGAGACCCATTAAATCTTACCTTAAAATCCATTCTCAAAATTTCTTCAGTAAATTATCCCAATGGGTAGGTTTGCCATGTCTGAAACTGCATAGAGCTTACTAATAACAAGATGTAACATTAATTTTAACAATTCTTATGCAAATTTACCATTTGGACTTATAAAGAGTATATAACATTAAAGCTATTGTAATAAGCTTCTAAACTATTGATAGTTCTATTTCCTGATCCATTAGCAAATTTGAGATGGCCCCTGCTGATCCAGCAACACTAAAACGGAATCAATTTAATAATCCTGATGAAGAACGTTGATGGAACATTAGATTATCAATTATTCAAATTATCGTTTCCATGTTGTCGCGGCAGGAAGTAATAAGAGCCAAAATTTATTGCTTATTTATTTTTGACAAAGATTTCATTACAGGGGTTTTTTGTTTTTTTCCTTTCAAAATTTATTGCTTATTTACCCTTTGAAAATAGATTTTATTACAGGGGAGTTTTTGTTTTTTTTCTCCTTCAAAAATTTCAAAATTCAAAATTTATTGTTTGTTTATCCTTGAACATAGATTTTATTGCATGGGAGTTTTGTTGTTTTTTTTCTCCCTTTCAAAATTCAAAATTTAAGTAGTATATGAGTAAGCGTAGGAGCACAGACTTTTGAAAATGTGCACACAATTACTTTTTCCCCATAGCACGTCATATAGTTTTAACTTTTTTTCTGACGTAAAATAAATAAATAAAAATAAATAAAAAATAAATAAATAAATAAATAAATAAATAAATAAAAAAAATAAATAAATAAATAAATAAATAAATAAATAAATAAATAAAAAAATAAATGCTAGAAACTAAGAGTTACTCAAATAAAAGTGTTCAGTAACAATTCTTTGAAAAACGCTTGTTTGCTATTCTTGCTATTGCATAAAATTTAATCTCCGTCAAATTTGGGGGCAGCACCGTGATCCAGCAACACTGGCTACAACACGGAAATACAAATTCTAATAATCCTGATGAAGGAACTGGCTTGATGGAACATTAAGAGGCCTTTCCTGTAATTGCAATCAAAACTTAATTTTATGATTTCTCAAAAAGTAAATTCGCTCACTACGACTTCTCCCAAATCGGGTAGTAAAAGTATCATTGGCCTGTTAATAAATTAATTTGCGAGTATTTAATGATTTGGTTCAAAAGTTATAAAATACAACTTTTAAAAAGCAAAAGCACGCTGACGAAGAGCCTCTTTGGATACAATTTTACTTCATACATGCTGTCGCCTCTGAAATTTTGATACTGTAGGTGTGTGCGTCCTATGCCTATGCGTAAATCTGTCTGGCATACGCGTCGTCAGCAGGAAGTGCACGCGCCCGTCAGAGCCGTGACAAATTCTGACAGAATACCAATAATTCGATTTATATCCAAAAGGTTTTGGATGCCGATGTAAGCACCATGTATTGCATTTTCACATTAAATTTTCCCATCCTGTCTCCATTTTTAATTATAGTATTTAACTTATATACTATATACTTATTTTTCGGTAAAGTATCAGTAATATATTAATAAAAATATTTATGTAATGCAAAGAAGGAAATGAAAATGACAGATATACGCAATTTGCTATTTTTTCAATTATCCACTTATGAATCATCTAAGTACTACATCTTGGGTTTAGTTTGATACATAATACATAGATATTATACGAACATTCCGTTTTAAATGTCAAGCTCAATTTTAATTTTTTAATCCGTATTCTTTATATCTTAATTTTATTAATTTTTTAGTCAGTATTCTTTATATCGAATATTGAGGATAATTGTTAATGATACTACCATGTACAAAATCAAAAGAGATATCGTAAACCTAATTATTAAAAAAGCGAAAAACGGCGAATTGTTTTGGACAAGAACCTTTCTGATCCTATAGGTTCTAACATAGTTAGTAAATTTAAATAGCTTGTTACTGAATGATTCGACCGTAAACCTGAAGTATGATTTGACAACCGCAATTTTACAAAATGAGCTGATATTTCTATTCTAGCATTTCTTCTACAAATAAATTGTTATTAGTGTCATGCGTTGATTTGGTTTCTAGTATATATTCATCGGCCATATGAGAAGATATATCTAACGCACTCCCACCGTGGAGTCGTTTTCTACCATCGCGGTGAAAGATGTTCTATTGGGGTGCCCGTAAGAGCTTCCGAAGATTGAGCAGGAGGCCTATACCAGTACAATTCTCCATACCAAAAAATATTAGAGAGTTGCCACGAGCATTAAACCGGTATTGAGCGTAAGGTGCTCAAAAACATTTTATACATAGAAAAGAAAATAAATTTCCTGATTTCATTAAATGATTAGAACCTACCGAAGAGAGAAGTTATTCGAATTCAAACAACTACACAATGGCGCTTCCAACGCTTGTCACAGTTTGAACCTACTGCACCATCTGGAACTCTGTTGTGCCTTGGCTTTAAGGCCACTATCTCTCTATTCTATTCCTGCCTCCACTTCTCTCCCGGCGCCCGATTCGCTCGGTTGTGTGAGAAAGGGTCGTAACCAAAGGAACGTGCAGAGGGGCGCGTGGTTGAATGAAATAAGAAGGTCTGCTGGTTTATTAAATCCGTATAGTTACATTATTTAATCTGGATTTTATCGTTAGTTTTCGTTTTACCTTCTCAAATCATACGAACAAACGAGCATACCAAAACTTGTATGGGGGCCAACTAGTCTTGCTCACGTTTTAAGAAAGGGTATTCTTCAATGTATCTACCATTGCCGTCCCGAGAGGTGGTATGAAAAAAATAGTCACAGAAGTCATCGACATTACAGGTTGCCGTTTGAATTTCCTCAGACTCCCCAACATTTTTCTAAATTCATTTGTTCTGAGACTAGATTGCACAAATTTGTGCAGGCGAAGCGCGGCCTTTTTTATCGTGCCGTAACAATAAAACCGAAAGCATTTTCTTCTAAGCACAAGATCAGAACCTTGATGCGAGGGACCTTAATTTTTCGCGATCTCAAACAGTTCCAAAAGATATCAGCGCCTAATAAAATCTCCATTGGTGCAGCAATATGAAAGAATGGATCAGCAAGCATGATATCTTTTGGTAATTTCAAGTTGGACATGTGTAAATATAGTGGGAATTTCCGAGGTGATGTTCTTCACTACAAGTGCGTGAATGTTAAGTTTAAATTAAGAACATGATAGGTGATTGAAACCTTGGCAGAATTTAAAGAGTTTGTAACGCAGCTTTGTACGCCGAAAATCTGTATGGAAGAAGCTCTGGATTTTAACTTTAGCTTTTAACGGCGGCGTCAGAAATTAGATGTCTTGTAATGCTTTTAATTTGAGAAGTTTGCCATTTAGAATATCTAGCTAGAAAGGTAACAGGAAAGGGGTCGAATCTCTTATGTGCGCACTCACTCTGTCACATTCAGCCTCTTCCGAGTGCGCACTTTAACTTTAATAATGCTAAAGAAAGTCGGTTTTAATTTTGAATTTCCTATTGTAACGTCACATCCTCCATAAACGAGTATGAGAACCCCACCAAGATTAATTAAGAGAAATATTTGTTCACTACCCGTGCGACCTGGTACGGTCAAAGCCCCCGTCCGCTGCCACCCCCAGAGACCGTCCGCCGACCACCGTCTCTCCGGCACCCGACCGATCCGCCGCGGACGCCTCCGTCCGCCGCCCGGCTATCTTTATAAAGCAGGCATCGATTTACGATTCCGCAGAGATTCTATTGAAATTGACGCTCGAGTTGACGAGCGCTTACCACGTCGGGCAGCCCACGAAATGCCCAAAGGGTCAACGTTCACATAGAATCTTATTACGAAGCGTATTCGGAAAGTAAGTATCATTTCATTCTAGCGCCGTCGCAGCGCTGTGGTAGGCGCCTTGCGCATGCGCACTAGTCATCTCGTTCACTGACCTTCAATTGTCGACATTTTAGTTGCTCTATGTTGTGTTTTCAGTTAGCTGTGCACATTCAAAATGTTTAAGACAATTGGGTCTCCCGCTGACTGTGAGATTCGTGCCGTGATTATATTTTTGAACGCCAGGAATATTAAACCGGTCGAAATTTATCGTCAAGTGACAGAAGTTTACGGTGAATACGCGTTAAGTGATGGAATAGTGAGAAAGTGGGTAAGAATGTTTAATGCAGGTCGAACAAATGTCCACACCGAGGCTCAGAGTGGTCGGTCTTCTGTTGTCACCGATGATTTGGTAAGGAAAGTTGATGAAGCAATTCATGAGAACAGACGCTTCACAATGACAACTCTTGCAGAGGCATTTCCACAAATTTCACGTACTGTTTTTGTTGTGTCACGTTGTGTCTGACCGCTTGAATTATCGCAAACTGTGTTCTCGATGGGTTCCAAAAATGCTCACTGATGTTCACAAAACAAAGCGACTTTGTAGTGCCCTGACATTTCTCACGCGGTACAGTGATGAGAGACAAAACTTTTTAAACCAAATTGTGACAGGTGATGAAACTTCGGTGTGTCATTTCACACCAGAATCGAAACCACAATCGATTGAATGCAGACACACTCATTCTCCGGAAAACCAAAAGTTCAAGTGACAATGTCATCACAAAAAAACGTGCAGTGATAGGATAGGAAAACCTAATGTGAACATATTCCCCAAGGTGAAACCATTAATGCGTACGATATTGTGAGACTTTAACAAAACTAAGGCGTGCCATTCAAAACAAACGAAGAGGAATGATCAGTAAAGGAATTGTGTTGCTCCATGATAATGCTCGGCCCCATACTGCTGGTGTCACTCAATCGTTAATTCGACAGTTTCATTGGGAGCAGTTCGATCACCCGCCATACAGCCCGGACTTGGCGCCGTCCGACTATCACTTGTTCCCGCACATGAAGCGCGAGCTTGGTGGCAAGCGCTTGAATCTGACGATGACACGAAAATGCTGTGGAGTCGTAGTTATCGAAACGGGCGGGAAGTTTTAACAATGGTATACAAAACTGATCACCCGCAGACAAGTGTTTGATCATTGGCGGAAACTATGTTGAAAAATAGTTTAAGACATGTATTTTCATGTAAAAATAAAATTGGATTCGAAAAAATTGTTTTACTATTTTCTTCCAAAACGGTAGTTACTTTCCGAATACGCCTCGTATATACGGGGAACAGACCGAGTAAAGGAACGCCGCCTTGTTCATTTGCGTGAGGCGTGATGCTACGCGATTCGGCATAGACGCACGTGCCAAAGATCGGCCGATTTAACATTTCCAAAAGCGCTCAGGCGCCGGCGATTCGCTATGCGCACATGCGCGTCGGCCAAGCGTTACATGAGCAGTAAATAAATTTAAAATAGAGGCCAGCTGCACTATATTCTTCTGACCGCGGCTTACCCACCCCATGGCCCTGAGCAGCTTCACGCAGCTTTCACGCCAAAAATGCAACGGAAATTGCTTCTTTGTATCACATGAATTCTTGAGCCATAGGCACGAGTGTCGCCCCGCAAACGCTCCCGATAGCTGATGCTAAACGAATCACGGTGAAGCATTCCGATCAGAGGTGGGAGATCGAATTCGTCTGGACGTGCGCGAGATCTCAACTTCAGGACTACGAATCGCATGAAACTTGGATTTTCTTAACCCTAACACTTAAACTTGGATTTACCCTTTATTCACCTCCAATGTATTTTTACCCTACACTATTCTTGACCAATGTATTTTTACCCTACCTATTTCTTCACCAATTTATTTTACCCTACACATTTCTTGACCAATTTACTTTACCCCACATATTTCTTGACCAATTTACTTTACCCCACATATTTTTTTGACCAATTTATGTTTACCCTACAAATTTCTTGACCAATTTATTTTTACTCTACAAATTTTCTTGACCAGCTTATTTACCCAATATTTCTTGAATAACTTATTTAACCACAAATTTTTACCGAGTTGGATGAGCAATAAATTAATTTTTGTGTAATTAATTAGCAATTAAATTGTTCTAAATGGTGGTAAACATGGTTTCGTGGAAACCGATTTCGGTAGTGCCAGCGGAAGACAGGTCAGTAGATCGGCTGCTTCCCGCCGTGGCGGTATTCGCTACCGCGGCGACTACAGCTCATTCCACGCGTGCCCGACCGTTATCAGCCAGCGGTACCTTCATCCATGCGTTCTCAAAGCCTAGTACTGATGCACAACTGTTGCACCATCGATTCCGGGAGCACGAAATCACTAACGAATTCGGCATCAGGCGTGATGTTCCGCTACCATACCCCAACGTGGTTTTGGTCGCCTCTGGTTCCCACTTGATATAGTGTCAAGTTCTTTAATGGACTGATTCCCATCACCTTGCCAGAATCACAATATTTCTTATCATATTTAGCTCCACGCCACACTTCTGTCCCAGGTTACATAACGCCTTCCACATTCCTTATTGTTGCACGTGCCGCTTACGCTACACACCCAGTCCTCTCGGAATTTAATTCCCGTCCAATTTCTCGATGACTCGTCCACAATCTTACTATTACTCTATATTACAGCCCTTACTTCTGTCATCTCACAACCTGAGTCTTCCTCTTTCTCCCAACACCACAACCTCCCGCTCACACGCCCTTTCCCCTCATCAACCTATCCCCACTCCGCTTTTCCAGACCAACTGATCCCCACTCCGCTTTTCCAGACCAACTCATCCCCACTCCGCTTTTCCAGACCAACTCATCCCCACTCCGCTTTTCCAGACCAACTGATCCCCACTCCGCTTTCCCAGACCCACTGATCCCCACCCGCTTTCCCAGACCCACTGATCCCCACTCCGCTTTCCCAGACCCACTGATCCCCACTCCGCTTTCCCAGACCCACTGATCCCCACTCCGCTTTCCCAGACCCACTGATCCCCACTCCGCTTTTCTAGACCAACTGATCCACACTCCGCTTTTCAGACCAACTGATCCACACTCCGCTTTTCTAGACCAACTGATCCACACTCCGCTTTTCTAGACCAACTGATCCACACTCCGCTTTTCTAGACCAACTGATCCACACTCCGCTTTTCTAGACCAACTGATCCACACTCCGCTTTTCTAGACCAACTGATCCACACTCCGCTTTTCTAGACCAACTGATCCACACTCCGCTTTTCTAGACCAACTGATCCACACTCCGCTATTCTAGACCAACTGAGTCCACTACTCCGCTTTTCTAGACCAACTGATCCACACTCCGCTTTTCTAGACCAACTGATCCACACTCCGCTTTTCTAGACCAACTGATCCACACTCCGCTTTTCTAGACCAACTGATCCACACTCCGCTTTTCTAGACCAACCGATCCACACTCCGCTTTTCTAGACCAACTGATCCACACTACTACTCTTTTCCTTACCAACTTTTTCACACTACACTATTCTTTACCAACGTTTCCACACTACACTTTTCCTACCAATTTTTCCACACTACTTTTTCCTGACCAACTTTTCCACACTACTCTTTTCCTGACAACTTTTCCACACTACACTTTCTGACTAACTTTTCCACACTACACTTTTTTGACCAATTTATCCACACTACACTTTTCTGCACCAATTTATCTACACTACACTTTTTTTACCAATTTATTCACACTACACTTTTCTGCACCAATTTATCCACACTACACTTTTTCTTCACCAATTTATCCACACTACACTTTTCTTCACCATTTCATTCACACTACTTTTTCTTCACCAATTTATCCACATTACACTATTCTTCACCAATTTATCCACGCTACACTTTTCTTCACCAATTTATCCACGCTACACTTTTCTTCACCAATTTATCCACGCTACACTTTTCTTCACCAATTTATCCACACTACACTTTTCTTCACCAGTTTATCCACACTACACTTTTCTTCACCAATTTATCCACACTACACGTTTCTTCACCAATTTATCCACACTACACTTTTCTTCACCAGTTTATCCACACTACACTTTTCTTCACCAGTTTATCCACACTACACTTCTTCACCAGTTTATCCACACTACACTTTTCTTCACCAGTTTATCCACACTCCTTTTCTTACCATTTATACCAACTTTTCCACCACACTTTACTTTTCCTGACCAACTTTTCCACACTTTACTTATTTTTTTAGACGAACGTTTGGCATTATTTGCAAAACGAAAGATCCATGCAACTACTCAGTAATTTATTGTAATCCGAGAATTTCTCAACCGCACCGTCATGTGAAGTCGGGGGAGGGTCTTTAGAAATCGTTGCATTAATTTCAGAAATAATATATCACTCGGCTGGTTGGGGTGGCCATGAATTTCATTGTATGATTAAAAAATTCGGGCCCATGCTACCTCAACAAAAAAATTAGGTTTTCAGGCTGCATGTCCCGCGAAGCAATACAAGTGGGATCCAGTTTGCTAAGAACTTTAAGCAATTTACAGTTTGCAGTAATGCTTTGGATTTTACTTAGTCTATTGGCAATAAAGGGCTTCCATTTGAGACGCAATTTGGGAAATGCAATCAAGAACTACGCTGGCGTCTGTCCAAAATGTGATATTAGACGAGGTAACTAAATTGAATTTTCTGATTTTGGCAGCTGACATAGCGCCGAGCAACACGAAGTTCTAAGCGGGGAATTGTTTATGGGGTTTTGGTGTACAGACTAGTTTTGGAGGTTAACAAGCGTGATGAGTTATTAGTAACCACAAAAACTGTCGCCGCGTAAGCGGTTTTGCTAGCATTACAAAAACATTTAAGTCACTGTCAGTTTGTGATGTTGTGACTCAGTGAGGTATTGTAAAATTATTGATGTCCTATAAAATGAAAAGAATTTTTTATTCCGAGAGTCGGGAGGCTGTCGTGTCCACAACATTGTGTCAGAATTTTGACTGTGAAAATACATTGGCTAAGGAGGTCTAATGGATCAAAAACGTTGCAAATCCCAGCAAGTAACTGGCGTGTCTGATGGACGCGTGGAAAAGAATTGTCAGCGTTGGCATCCAATGCCAAGCCCAAAGTTTTATTCACAGTTCTGTCTAATATTTCTATCAATATTGCATGTAATGGAATTCAATTGAGATAGAGCATTAGAAGAATTAAATCGCCATTTGGCGAGAGGAAAGCAAGGTTTATTTAAAATCTTGGCGAGCTGCAAAAGACCCGCTTGCTTCCTGCAAGCAAGAGCAGATGTAGACAAAACTATCACATAAAAATTACGAATTAAGTTGGCGCCAAGAGGAAATTCATTTTCATGTTCGTGACCGAGTTGAGCTAAAGCATGGATTGACAAAAAGGCGGAAGCAGTGAGTCCGTATGTTTACTGTCTTTAATTGATAGGCTTGTAGGTGGGATGATTTATCGAATCGCGGAGAATATTCTTAAAGAAAAAGCCATCAAGACATTTGTAATTTTGGTCTTTAAATACGGGATGATAGATTAAGTAGTTCACGCGAACTCGGTCGGTAGTTTGGTCATGAGCCAGCTCTATATGGTCTAGTTTTTTATATTCTCGCTAAACTCGAAATTATGACGTTTAAGGGCGGGATTCGATTTACATCTTGCCTAGGTACCACATGCGTTTCAAAGCGTTCGCTCTAGAAGAGGGCATTTCACATTCAATTTTAACGGTATTTCACAATTTATCTATAATTGCCCATGCCTCCTCTCGTGACGGCAAAAATATTTCCACAAAAGTCATCGACATTAGAGGGCCCGTCTGCTGTTTGAATTTCCTCAGACAAAAGTTTTCGAAATTCATTTGTTCTGAAACTAGATTGCACAAACATGTGAGGGAGATGCGTGTTTCTATCGTGCTCGTAATTACAAAACTGGAGGCCGTTTCAACAAGTTTAGACCCATGGTGCGAGGGAGCGTAATCCTTCGCGATCCCAAACAGTTCCAAAAGATGTCCGCGACTAATATATCCACTGGTGCAGCAATATGAAAGGATGGCTCGGCAAGAATGATATCTTAATGGTATTGCAAGAACATGTCTGAAGTATGTGGACTTACGAGGTCACTCAAGTGCGTGAAAGTTTAGCTTAAGTTAGAATCGACATGAGCGGTGCTTGAAACCGTGGCAAGGATTTAAAGACTGTAACGCGGCCTCCAACGCCCGTAATCGATATGCAAGGAGCTTTCGATTTTATCTTTAGCTTTTTAATTGCGGCGTTAAAAATTAGAGAATGGTTGCTGCGGTTGTATAATAATGCTCTTAATTTAGAAGTTTGTCGTCGGAAGACCCAAGTAGAAGGGAAATGGTTGAGACAAGGCCTTAGACGTACAATTCCACTGTGGGCACCAACTGTTTAACATTCAGCTCCTCCGAGTGCCCTGAGTGCTTTGACTTTCTGGAGCATCATTATTTAAGCTAGTTTTTGTTTTGAAGTCCCTATGCAACAATAAGAGATGTTTATTGCCACATGTGGAGGCAAGATTTCCGAAAGCATTCTTTACGGCTGTGGCCATTTCAAAACATAAAAGCGAAGATACTGGATCTAACAAAGGTGCTCCTTTCGTCGGGAAATTTGTTAAATAATTTTTATACTTTGAGGATGAATGACAATTACAGGGACAAGGACTGGGTTTATTTGATATGAAGGTTTTAGTCTTGCAATTTGAATGGTGCAGGTTTGGGAGTGAGCATGTTCATAGATATTTTATCAGCACCAGCTCCACAAAATATTTAAGTTCTTGTCAATCTACAGAATCAGAAGAGTGTAAAAGACTGAAGAAGCACCTAGATAGTCAACATTTAGTTTTTGTTTATAGTACATATGTTATTTTACTGTACGGCATAACTTGCTAATAATTATAATATTTAACCAAACGAAAATCAAGCAACAAATAACAAAATCGCACCAATAATAATCCTCGGAGTTGAAAACTATAACCGCCTTATCAATAACATTAAACGTGTTACCTCAGGAAGATTTCACACAAACTCTGAAAATAACATTAAATTATTTTCAGAAGATATTAAAGACTTTCGTGATTTCAGACATTCCTGTGATCAAAACAATGTACAATTCCACACCTGTAGAGACCCTACAGTCAAAACATTTGCAGTTGTTCAAGAATGTTACCACTTACTTCAAAGACGAAGATATTAGAAACGAATTCAAATCTAAAAACTTTTCAGTATTTAAGTGTACCAGACTTCATGACAGAAATATCACCTATGCAAACAGTGGCAGTAGATCTTGTTGGTAATGATGAATCCAGACAAATATTAAATCTTAGTGAGCTATATTATTGTAGAACTAGAGTATGTATTAGAAATAATACACAAGTGCCAATACAACGAAAAAAATGTCAGCGTATGGCACTCTAAACAAAATGCGGTACAGCCCAAGATGCATCAGATGTATAGGTATATTATTCACAATGTACATTACCAAGAATGAAGCAACTCCAACATGTGTTAATTATTTTGAGAACCAAAAGCTAATTACAAAGGATGTTCTACTTACAAAGAATTTTGCTAAAACTTAACAAAACTGTAAATTTCAACTCTCTAAACAAATCATAAACTGCCTTCTAAAATTAATACATTAAATCACTCTCGTTCCTACCAATGCTGATTTTATATACAAAAACCTCAGTCAACATTTTCTTCCACTTCCATTAGACGAAATATTCTAAATTACACCCCAATTAATGCCTCAATTATGGCATAACCACACAAGTAACATTGAAAATCAACTAACATTACAAGTGTAGTCATTTAAGTTCCTCAAAACTAATGCCCCATATTCAAAATCTTTGAAATCAATCAACCAGGATGGGAATACAACTATAATAAATATACTTTGTAATCACATCAACACAGTTTCCTTTTTCCAACAAGTTTACTTATTTTAAATGTAAATCTATGTTAACAGTGAAGTATTCATGTTCTATATTTGCAAAAATAAAGCATCCTAAGATTTTTCTGAGTTTTATAATTCTTTCCCAATGTGATAAAATCAAAAATTTTTAAAGAACCTTTATATTTACTTAACTTACACCGCCTGCCTATTGCATATCATCCAACCATTTCAACAGTTCAGAAAATGGATAATCCAAAGATTCTTAACTTTGATGCAAACGGTATTGAAAAAAAGATACTCAGCAGGAACAGCAATAGTTAATAGTAAACTCAAACATTGACAAATTTATTCACCTACAACTACTAACCTTCAATTATTCTCAGTCACCTAATCCATTTCTTAAACCCAAATGACACAATACCAAAACACAATTTGGCTTCAAATCAAATCATTCAACAAATCACCCCTATTACGTCTTGTCGAACATATAGCAAATCATTTCCATTCAAAAGAGCACACAATAGCAGTCTTTCTAGACATAAACAAAGCATTTGACAGTATTTGGCATCAAGGTTTACTTTATAAAATTCAGCAACTAGGTAACTCCTGAAAGCACATTAAGGCACTCTACAAAAGCAACAGCACAAGCAGTCAAACTATATCCACTCATTAATTCCTTATTCACTTTAAAAGTTGAAACAAAGTTGCTCCTCTACAAAGTGTTGCGGGCGGTATCCGCCCAGTCAAAACGCGCCAAAGAGGTAGGAGCGGCGGCCTACGGGGTCTACGAGGCAGCAGAGAAGACGGGCCAATGGAGAGGCAGCGGCCAGGGAGCGAATCTACGGCGCGTTGCGGAATAAAACCGACCGCCGTCAGCGGAGCAGGAGAAAAAAGTGAACCGCGACAGATTGAGAGTGACGTGGTTATCTAAGTTGTAATTGTATTGACCCGGCAGTGATTTGGATTCTCAGAATTTGGTATTGTGTCTTAGCACTTACTACGGATATCTCCTGGATAATTGGTACTTTGGCTTTGATTTTGGTTCACTCTTTTGGTTCACTAGAGATTTTGTTCACTGCTGTTTGAGTGACTGACTTGTGAATAAAACATTGTTATAGTTATCCGACGTGTTTGCTATACATAACAGAGTATTAACAGATCCACCTTGGCATAGGCCTGTAGAGCCTGGATAAACGTTGCATATAAACTCTTTACAAACTTTTCAAAACAAATTTCTCAGACTCCTCAACGCATCGTGGTTTATATACCCAATAAACAAATTCATTATGAACTCAAATACCATCAATTACAGATCTAATCAAGCTATCCTCCAAATTGTTTAGTCTCTACCATCCTGCCCAAATACAGCCCATTTTCAACTAGGACAACAAGGAAACTAACAGAATCAAATCTAGATTCCCTAAAGACATTTTCAAACCGCCTTAAAATCATAACAACAAAACATTCTAAACCTTTCATCTATTTTTCCTTCCCAAATCGACTGTCAATAACAATTATATTTAATTACAATATTACAAATTACTTGCTGTAAAACACTCTAAAAAACTTGGCAGAAATTTGCATTATGTTAATGTATAAATAATGTACTCACTTCTGTAAGGCCATTTGGTCGATTAGACAAAATAAATTTAAAAAAAAATCGGCGGCTACGTGTGAAAGATCTTAATTAGTGGAGTCATTAAATTTTCATGTAATAAGAAATTCTATTATCGTGCTCCGATGTTTAACGGACCCTTTAAGATTTTAAGGACACGCATACCCATACAAAATTACCTAGTAAAGTTAATAGGTTTTGCGGTGAATCATTTGTATTGATGGAGGAACCAAACAAGAAAGTATGAATTTTATACTTGCGCGGTTGCGGCTTCTGTTAGCGAGATTCAAGGATGGAAATGGCCTCGCGGTAGTTTTCTGTCACGTGAGGAAGACCAATTAATTGGCGGCTATTCCGGCAAGGTGGGCACGTAGAAAAGGTCACTTTTCGATTTCAAGGCAGATCTCTAGCATTAGGAATAATCGATTAAATGATAAGTAAAATTATCCACTGATTCTTTGCCAGAAAACAGGAATTTTCAAGACTGGCAACCTGAGTCAGCGGGAAACATTGGGGAATGCCGGGAGGCGATTCAACATCCCACCTCTCGAACTCGGAATAGGCGTTTGAGCTGAACTACGCGCCAGGTGGGTGATGCCACGGGAGTACGAGTTGTTCTAAATCGATTTGAAAGGGTTAAGCGAGGGTGCCGACTTGGTCACAAGTGTGGCCGACGGCAGTCGTGGGAAGTTCGAATTGGCCCTGAAGTTGTCCCGTTCCCACGGTTGACTGCCTTGAGGACTGTGCTGACAGGGCGCCTAACCTTCATCTCCAGTATTTTGTTAGCCCTTGCCATTAACGCAAAATATCTAGTAACTCCTATACACGCATTCGTGTATTAATATTTGGGAAAACCGGCGAGATTTGCGATACTTGTAATCTTATCAACTCTTGCGGTCGCTTGTTCTCGTTCCGCTGCTTGTTGAAAGCGAGTCGTCCTGTCGACAGAAAATGCAACCGTGAACATTTGTATCCTAAACGTTATATGGACGATTTGTAGTTGACTTCACGTTATGGTCAGTACAGCCTATTTCAGATTGAATTAAGATGACAACTCTCCACGGACAGAATGGTTCGTCGATGAGGCACCTTCATATAATAATATCGATAACCGTCGTTAAAAGTGATTACGATCAGGTGCAATTGTTTTTACGCACTTACATGCGTTCCAGCTAGTTGAAACTCTCCGTAAATATCCATCACAATTAAAACGGTTGTTTGGTTCTAAGTTTAAAAACGTAAAACTGCGTTATTGGCATTGACAGTCCACGAACAGTACAGGATGGATTAGTGAGAAGCCAAGCAACCCGAACTATACACCTTACATTCCGATTCCTTTTGTAAGGTACCAAGAATAATACATCCTCTCAATTCAATTAAATAAATGTTGCGATAAAAAAAGAGTTCAATAAAGCTTAAGTTGCAATAATTGCACTGTAATTAGTGAAATAAAATGCAACCTTGGGCGTTGGCCTTGTAAATACGATAAGGAAGACTACCTTACATCTGATCGAATGAAGTTTGAAGATACATGAATAGTCGAAGGCGGAATGATGAAGCATATTAGCATAACCATCGTTAAACGTTAGTAACAGCGAGTTAAGAATTACGTACATGCGTACTTTCGAGTGGGAGTTCAAGCTCCTGGTTAATCTTCACAATATCTGTTGTCTCTGTGAATAAATATGAAAAATGCGTGATCAACATTGACAGTCTACGCATAATTGTGGGCGTATTATAACCTCCAAATATAATTTCAGTCTACAGAGTGGGGTAACAAATTATACAATTTTTGGTGGTACTCGAAAACCATCCGTTAAAAATACAACTGAAATTTGAGACATTAATGACATCGCATAAAGTGAAAATTATTTCCTATTCTCCTGAAAAGGATAGTTACGGAACCCGAAAACCTGTTGGCATTCATCATCTCTATAATAATAATGACCCATGGTGAGTTAATAGCAGCGTAGCATTTTCTTTAGCAGATCCCGCATTTAAACATGACACCATATATACTACATCCTAACCGAAGCCACCCTCTGAGAAAATACTAGGTGATAAGGAGTTAGAGTTATATTTCGACTTCGTACATGTAGGAGAATAAAATCCCTCTCCCTTTGGAATTGTATTATACTACCATTGAGGAAACAAAAGTTAGTTCACACTATTCAAGAATCGGCGGTAATATTTGGTAACACTTCGGCAGTAACACTTGGTTGGTTGCTTCCTTGCGTGACTGACGTGCTCGGACTGTGCTCCAATATTTTACTAATTTTGACTACTTTCTTACATCTTTCAGGTACCTTTCGTTTTTAAATGGTTTTCTTTACTTGTTTACTTGTTACAGGAACGCTGAAAGAGATTTATATTGTCCGAAGCAGGGGAAAGAAGTGAATAGTTATTGGTTTAAAAGACAGCGTAACGGACAAACGTGCATTTTAACGAGTTCAAAGACTTTTAATACATATTTGCTGTACAAATAAATTTAGTTTTGCGTAAAGGGTTAAACAACTAGTGAAAGTGTTGTGATAATTGTGAAAAACATCAAAATTCAAAGTTTCATATATATTAGTAACGGAAAATCTTGAACCCTGTGATTTCAAATTCACGAATATCAAAGTGGTGGATTTTTGTGGCCTTTAAAGAGGTAAAGTATTTAATCTAATTGTATTTATTAGTTTGCAGCTTAGATCTATTAACGGAGACACACTCAACTCTACTCGCAATTAACCAGTAACTTTAAATACTAATTAGAATCATATTTCTTTTATTTTTAAATAAATACGTAACTTAAATTAAATACTTTAATACACGTAAATTAAAAAGATAATTTAGGAAACATTTTTGACACATAATCTGATTTCTCATCTATTTATTTATTCTCATATTTGCCACGCATTTGATACGCATTCGTGACATGGCTACTATTCGCTATACACTTTCTACTCTGTACACTCTCAAAGCCGACCTTCTGAAAGCCTTCACACACGTAAACAATAATTTAGATGAACATATCCGAAGGCTCGAAGAGGTCGTTCAAAACTCTGACGGTTGGACAACAATAGGCAACACCGCAGAAACTTTCAACCGTCCATCCGCGAAAGCAAAAACACAATCATCAGAACCAATCATGACTCAAAACAGATTTGCTGTGTTAGATTATGACAATGATTTTCCATGCCTTCCCAATCCTCACTACCCACTCCCATCATCGACACGTCCACCCACAAACCGACGCAAATAGGCTAGCAAGCGCAAAGAAACAAAGACACGTAGAGTTGCGCAACCTGGCTCACAAGTAAACAAGGACATTCCTACTGAGCCCACCAAAAAGGTAATAATTTTAGCAGATAGCCATGGGCGACAAATCTCCTCCCTGCTCAGTGGGAAACTCCCATCCAATTTCTCTGTCATGTGTGTGTTTAAACCTAACGGGGGGTTTGCCGACGTGATCAGTGAATTGGACACCCACATGAAAACTCTCACCAAACGGGATACAGTCATCATCATAGGAGGGCAGAATGACATCAATTTGGGTGGTCACTTTACACCTGAGCAACATGTTGACAAACTACAACGTGCCGCCCAAATCACGAACATTGTAATCTCGACTCTGCCCTTCTGGTACAACAAACCAACACTGTGCAAAGAAATTAGACACGCAAACAACAAATTAAAACTGCATCTGAGAGGCACACATGTTAAATTATTTGAGCTTAACTTTCTCTCAGAAAAACACTTCACCCGGCATGGTCTTCACTTGAACCTTGTCGGAAAACCTGCACTCGGTAGCGAACTTGCCAAACACATCTTTACATCTCAGCAGTATCCTACCCAAGATTCATCCCCACCTACATCTCCTAGTTCTCTTCCATCCTCCGGAACCCCTTTGGACCAATTCCTTTCCCCTGAACTAATCCTTGACTACCTCCCCATTATTCATTCCCTACCTTCCTCACCTCCTAACACTGCTGGGACACGATACTTCCTTCGACCACGCACTCGAGGTAAAAATGAGATAAATAAATAGCTACTACAGTCAGATGCAGCAGAAAAGCATCCGTGTAGGTACATGCAAAAGATTCAAATAATGCATCATAATGTGCAATCTCTTTGAAATAAAATTGAATTTATCGAGGCAGCATTAGAGTGTGATCACAGTCAAATAGATGTTCTTTGCTTCACAGAACATTGGTCATCTCATAATGATCTAAACACACACCAAATTCCTAGTTTTTACCTTGCAGGATCTTATTGTAGAGCAAGGGAATCAAATAAAGGCCCTGCTTACGGAGGTTCGTGTATTTATGTAAGAAATAATATTGATTCTACCTTCTTGTCAGAATTCAATTTATATGCAGTTGAAAAACTTTTTGAAATAACATCTTACTACGCTCAAAATTATCTTACTTTGCATCTACAGACCTCCAACAAAGCGAGCTTTAGATTATTTCAATTTCTTAGAAAATCTAGAGATAACTCTCAACAAAATTAGTAATCTCTCTTTTAAATCCATTGTTGTATGTGGAGATTTCAATATTGATTTTCTGAGCGAATCCCACGAAAAAAAAGCAGTCTCTCAATTTAATTCATTCTTTTAATTTAGATATTACAGTGAACGTACCTACACGGAATACTCTTAAATCACAAACAGCAATAGATCAAATTATTAACAAAACCACAACTAGATATGAAATAATAACGAATAATGTAGGTTACAGTGACCACGATGCACAAATTCTTACAATTACTAATAACATGAATACTGACACAATAAATAAAACACGCATGTGCAGAGCATTTACTACAGTTAACATTAAGTTATTTACGAACTACTTGCTGAAAGAATCATGGGAGGCAGTTTATAACGCTATTGACACAAATGAAAAACACAATTTATTTTTCTCAAAGCTTTCATTTCTCTTTAACGCGTGCTTTCCTATTAAAAAGAGGAAATCAAACATTTCACGAAAAAGTAATACTTGGATCACATAAGGAATTAGAACATCGTGTAAAAATAAACGTACTCTCTACTTTATTTTTAAACATCATAACGTGTCACCCGGTTTCCACGTCTACTTCCGAGAATATAAAAGAATTATAAGAAAAATAATAGTTCAGGCAAAAATAATGAAAAATAATGAGGATATTTTAACGCTAAAAACAAAACTAAAGCAATGTGGAATATCGTTAAAAATTCGACCACGTCATCACGACATTTCGTAGAAAATGTTGTTTTAAAGGATAATGAAAGAGAAACGAGAAATCCAGAAAAAGTAGCGAATCTCTTCAACCAACACTTTTCTAGAATTGCGGTTGATCTCACGAAGGGACTAAAACCACAAAATTCAACATCATATGCTTCCCAAAAAAACTTCGGCACGATGTTTATTTACGAAACTTCTTCTAACGAAATCCTCAGAATAATCAGTAAATTAAAAAATTAATATTCATCAGGTTTAGATGAATTTCCGGATTGTTTATTAAAAACGTGTGCACCTGCCATTATACACCCATTAACTCACATTTTCAATGCTTCCTTGTGCACAGGAATATTTCCAGATAATTTCAAAACAGCAAAAATTAAGCCACTTTTTAAAAAGGAAACAAAAATGAAATTGAAAATTACCGGCCAATTTCTCTTTTGTCAGTTTTCTAAAAAATATTAGAGAGGCTTTTCTATACGCGAATGGAAACCTTTCTCAGGAAAAACAAAGCGTTTTCAGACTCACAACACGGTTTCAGGAAATCAAAATCTACGGAAACTGCCATTTTTTCTTTCCTTAAAGATGTTGCTTCATCAATGGACAAAAATGAAGAACCCATTGGGATATTTTTAGATCTTTCGAAAGCTTTTGACGTTATTAACCATAACATCTTGCTCTCAAAATTACCTTCTAATGGAATTCGTGGTATTGCCCTAGATTGGATAACCTCGTACCTTAAACATCGATCTCAACGAGTAGAAATACCGTACTGGCACGAAAGGACATTATATACTTATCTCTCCAATTCTTTGCCAATTGAACATGGGGTCCCACAAGGTTCGATCATAGGTCCTATCCTCTTTCTCTTGTACGTAAACGATATGCCCTCATCTATTAAAAATGGAAGAACAGTTCTTTAGATACAAAAAAATGCAATTAGCTCATGTTAAGGTAACAAAATATCTAGGTCTCTCAAATTAATCAAACCTCAAATGGAATGTACATATAACAGAATTAAACACTAAATTAAGCTCATTATGTTATGCATTCAGAATTCTTTCTAATTCTGTCAGCCTTCATGCAGCTCGTTGCGTGTATTTTGCAAATGTACATTCCAGCCTGAGATATGGCATAATATTTTGGAAAAGCTCATCCTTTAGTTCCCAGACATTTATATTGCAAAAGAAAATTATCCGAATAATGAAAAAATCCCATCCACGTGATCCGTGCAAGCCTCTTTTCATTGAGCTTGGAATCTTACCATTGCCTTGCCTATTTATTTATGAGTCTGTAGTATTTGTCAAAACTGACTTACTTAACGGCGGGAACTTATTTTCATGTAATACTGATATTTATAGTTACAACACTCGAAGTAGAAATCATGTTCATCAAGTGTCAGTATCAACAGCTCACCACAAGAAATCCACATACAATACATGTACGTTACTTTACAACTCATTTCCAGATGAAATTAAACAATTAAAATTGGTACACAAATTTTAGTTAAAAGTAAAATCTTTTCTGCTGCAAAACTGTTCTATACAATTAGAGACAATACTGATCGTCAAAAAGAAAAAAAATGTTTACTTTAACAAAAACAAGATATAGTATCATGAATTAGTCGAAATTTGCATTATATAATTTAAAAAAAACTCAATATGCCTGTAACGAATACTGTACTTCCGGGTCAATGACCCCCATCTCGATCGGGTTTTTGTCCAGTTTCCCTGATCCATTGAGCAAATGCTGAGATGGCCCCTTGCTTTGATTCTGGACGTAAATGTAGCTTCACTATGCGCACGTTTTGTTGAACTTTCCTTTTGCTTGTAGTGGTAGTAGAGCTTAGGGTGAGTTTCTATTTTGTTAACAATACAGACAAATCAAATCTGTTTGTTCCTTTACCGTTAGAAATAAGTCTTTTGTAATTTTGCAACGAAAATATCTAGTTTTTGAAATGTTAATCCCTCGCTTTTTCAATTTATTATTATTACTATGATTTTTCATCTTTCAACTATTAATAGTTAAATTGTTAGGAAGGGATTCTAAAACTCAAGAAAGCGTGCGCAGATGATTTTCTCCCCCATACGTCACATACAGTTTTTGACTGTTTTTGACTAAATAAATAAAAAAAATAATATCAATTAGCATGCGAGTAATCTAGTGTTTCACTCTGTATAACGTTTATAACATAACTGGCCTAACTCGATATACATACAATCTACGTACGTTAAAATGTGAGGTGGCAAACGTTTAAAAGAGACTCCATTTATGTATATGAACAAAACGAATAGAATGTTCGAATAGTGTAATTAGTAATTATTACATTATTATTCAAGTAAACAGTGACGAATAATTCCACTAAGTAATGTGGTGTGCTACTTTCTACAACGTTTATAACATACATCTGAATTAATCCCATGTATCTACGATCTACATACCTTACCATCTGAAGTGGCAACAGTTTAACAGACACTCAATTTAAGTGTATCAACAAAATATCAATTATTACATTATTATCTGAGAAAAATGTGACAACTTCGCCACAGTAATCTAGTGCTCAATTCCGTACAACTATAAAATACAATTGGATAAATTCGTACAAATATCAATTACCTCCACTCCTATTCCCTGGTCCTTTTTACTTATTTCAGTCGTTGGTCCTGAGCTTTGGGCCCTCCTGTCAGATTAAAGGGGGTTGAAAGCGAATGAACAAACAGAAGAACAAGTTTCGGACTTAAGAATTGAAAGTTACGAGTGAGCCCCAGTGCAATGGAGAGTGGATATTTATAACCACGAAGCGTACTAACCTCGCCGGAATACATTGTTACTTTGTTGACTTGTGTTGAATTGAGACCGGCTGAGGCATTATTTAGAGGATCACAATACGTCTGAAAAATTAATATTTTCTCCTTTTATGTAAAATGAAGTTCGGATTGACCAAAAGCGTTAAATAGACTACATGCAACTGTTTGCAAATAAGATACGTGTGTGAGAATTTTGCGCGAATGAGAGAGATTGGCGAGCGGACTTGGACGGGACGAGTGTGTGACATGCTGACAAGTGTGCGTGAGTATGTGTGCGACGCGAGGAAACAAACAATGCATAACCTATAAGTTTCGGCTTTAAGAGGCAGAGGTGAGAGAACATACAAAATATTTGGTTGCGTGCTTCCAGAGTAGAAGCGTATACTACTTGAAGTGTCCTGTGTAAGAAAACGTCGAACTAAAGGGTGTATTTGCTAAACGAGTACTTAAATATCGGGATTTGTTAGGGAGGTACGCAGTACGTTGTGTTCAATTAGACTACAGTTGCTCAAGGAGCTGAGACGTAATTAGACATGAGTGCGATGAACTATTCGGCATGTAAACGGCTGAAAATGTTTGTTTTATTGCAATTGATAGAGAAATACACAAAATTGGGCATGCATAAGTAGGAGCGTAATACATTTTGAAGGCAATTTGTCGTTATTAGAATAACTAAAGTGTTAGGAAACAGATTCGGCGTCGAAGCTAATGTTACTTTATCAATGACAGAACTGAAATGGAATAAGTAGTGTAGTGGACCAACAAGTAGGCTATGCGGCACATACGTACATGTCGTACACGTGTCGTACATGTACACACATCGTACATGTGTGGCATTTGACCTAAAGTAGAGGCCGTGTCCAATACGATGTTCTGTTCCCTGTCTTGCTCCATATCAGCCATCTGTTTGCTCCGTACCAGTTTTCTCAGGCGTGCATCACTATTCTCCAACACAAGGAGAACCTCAAACCCCAAGGTCAGGTTTTTGGTGTAACGTACCTTTCACAAGGAAGTGACAAGTAAGCGCATAAACAAGTGTGCGACACTTGGCATAAAAAAAGGTCCTTTATCTTTGCTTGAGATAATGTTAATAAAGTGACGTTTAGAAAGTAATCCTTGTGCTATAGTGTTAGTCTGAATACAATGCTATGCGATTGGTATGGGGAGTTAGCATTACTGGTGTTATGGAGATTGTTCCCGGAAATATGTTATTTATTTTTGTACTTTGTCGTTAACATTTGTGAATGCCAATACGTGTACCTATTATTTTTACCTAGGAATTGAAGAGATTTCTTATCTTCGTGACCAGGTTTCTCTTTCGTCAATCTTTATTTTATTCTACGCACGTTTTATTTATCGTTCATCTGGGATAAAGGAAGCCACTTGCCTTCCCGACCGAAATGGAAGACGAGAAATGATCTTCAAGACGACCAAAATGGGAGAATGTTATATGTGGAAAAATTGAAGTGTTTAATATATATTTCACGTATTTGAAAATGGGGAGGGTCAGGGGATAGCGGCACACCCCCCGCACGCTCCTGCCTGCTTTCTTCTGTAGTCGTATACGATTAATGCAGGGAATCTGAGAAAATTTTTAACATGATCGTTCGCATGTCCCATATCTACGCTATTCCTATTGTAGCTTACGCGCAGCTCCAGGCGACCGCGTCGGACAGCGTCACTGAACGGTACGAGGGGTACCCAGTCCCTCGCCCCGGTCAGTGGTGGACGTCCGCCAGCAGCGGCGAACGGGATGGGTAGGCCCATTCGCAGCCACTGGTTCACCTTGAGGGTGCAACTCAGTGTCTAAAAACATGATGCCCCGTCAATAAAACGTTATCAGGGACCATTAAAATGCACAAGAACATTCGTAGCCGTGCATTCGGTGATCTGGTGTCCACTTTTCGGAAATCGAAGCGCTCACCACATGGTCACGTATATTTTTAATATTCCGAGAGGCCGGAGGTTGGCCAGGCCTCCGACCTTAAAAATTTGTTTCCAGGCGCTGAAAGCTGAAGACGTCCAGTACTTACCCCGTAGATAATTTTAACTTGTACGACGGAGTGTCTAGTTCTTCCTCGACGAGCGGGATTTTTAAATTTGAAAATTCAGAGCTATAGTGACTAATTCTGTCACTACGCCTCAGATCCCCTGCAAAAAGTATGGAGCAAAGCACAAGATTAGTAGCTTAGTCCTGCCCTTGCCCGAATGCGTCTAGCTTGCAATTTCCGGTAGCAATTACTAACACGTGTGACCCTCGTGCTAGGAGTGGGGGTTGAGGGATGGGACAACGGAAACATGAGGCCTCATGCGACGGTGCGTTACATGAACCTGATTACAGTACATGGGAGCAGACTTCACGGGAGAATAGCATCTATTAAAAAAGTGACACTTCGCTTAACTGGGAACGATTTCTCCGGACTATTTGCCCCGTGGAACGGCAATACAACATTTCTCTAAAACCGCGTTGGGGCCATGGAATATCAAAACTGCCGGCCTACTCCGGAGGCAACACTTCAGGGAGGTATCCGTTTAGGCAATTCATCCAAGCGGGCGCATCTCGGGACTATGCGTCCCTGCCCGGAAGCAACAAATAAACCCTGGAACGCCCTCCTCTCCCAGGGGCACTACTGCGAACGCAGGCGGTCCGTGCTTACAATTACTGAATATAGACAAAAGCCAGTGAAATTAGTAACGTGAAACGAAGCTCTTGTGATTAATTGCGGCAAAGCTGAGGCCGTGCTTAATAGAAAATTGGAAAGTTGCACATTAAAAGAATATGGCTCGTCGCGAAAGCTAAGGCGAATGTTTTATTGCGAGTAATCGGAGACATCAACACTATTGTTTCGTTATAGATTGCGGAATATTTACTGCATTACACTAATGGTCAGAGGTGAATAAATTAATTGTATGATGAGGGGCTGCATTTGATATTATAGAATAATTCCAAGGTTTTCGTCGATAATGCTGCATCGTATGAATTTGAGAATTCTATGAGACAAATTGCACATCGTATTTTTGTTGTACTAGAATTTAGGGGTAACAAATAATTATGTTGAAAACTAAATGTAAATTTTAACAAAATTTCAATTATATTCATGCAAGGAAAATAAAAGATGTAAATTTAATGTATTTTAAATACATGTAGATAACAAGTCAATGATTTTCAAAACTTGAACTATACGTGCATTACTGCATCCTATTTTCATTACTGCGCAGCAGTAATAATGGGACTCAACAAACTGAATTGAAAAACTTCAGAATCAAATTTTTAAAATTTTGAAATAAGAAAAGCATTTCCCAGTGTTATTAGTATTAGAGCAAAAATAAAAAAATCCTTTCCAATGTAGAAGATTTCGGCGCATTTAACATATACTAGCATCATGTAATTTAGATTATTGATGTGTTAAATATTTCTAAAAATGCGTTAAAATCCCATGGAAAAAAATGAAAATATTTCACATATTAGAAAATTACCTTACTAGCAAAGGCCATCGATATTTTAACCATAAATTATCATTCTTCATTCAACTATTATACTAAAAAGTATAAAAATTAATTCAGAAATTCGCAAAGATCTTCAAATAAAGAACCAATAAAATCTTCTTTAAAATTCAATTTCAGAACTTCAATCCAATCTCAAAAAACTTTTCCAATTCCAGAACTTTGCATTTTCCAAATGAGTACACTTCCATGTATAACATATACTGTCCCGCCAAATCTGGTGGAGATCCGCTGATCTAGCAACCTGGCTACAACAGAATTGGAAGTTCTAAACATTCTGATAAAGCGTACTGGCTTCGATCTAACATTAAGACACTTATATTTTAATTTAATTTTAATTAAATCTAAATTGTATAACTTCTGAAAAAAAAAAACAATTTTGCGCATTTCAATATATCGCAATTCGGGAACTAAAATGCATTATCAGCCTGTTAATAAATTAATTCGCAATATTCAATTATTTTAATGAAAACTAATAAAATACAAAATTTTGAAAACGGAAAAAATCAGACTGACGAAAAGCCTTTTTAGAAAAAAATTTACTTCATACTCCTTGGCGCTTCTAAAATTTTGCTACTGTGCACCCGCGCCTCCTGTGCCTATGAGTAAATGTGTCCCTGGCGACGACGCACCTGCCGCAATGCGCGCGCCCGACAGAGTCATAGTAAATTTTGCCAAATATGGATTATTCGATTCTTAGCCGAAAGGTTTCGGTGTCGATGTAAACTTCGTGTATGGTATTTTCACAATTAATTTTTCTATACCGTGTACATTTCTAATTATAGTATTAAACCGAGTTATCTTGTTTGGTCTTTATGTAATATATTAATCATGTTTATGTATTGTAAAGATGGAAATAAAAGGCATCGATTCAAAAATGGAAAAGTAGAAGATTAGAAAATCTCCGAAGTGAAACACCTGGGCCCTACGTTGATGCACTAGACAAACATTTAAATACTTTTTTTGTATAAGTGTCATTGCTATGCTAACTTTCTATTCCGTATGCTTTATGAACAAGATTCAGGATGTTTTTACGATACTACAATGTACAAAATCAAGAAACGATAATGTTAAGCCTAATTTTTAAAAACGCGAAAAACTTGCTTACTAGAGAAGCTTTGGAGGAATGTTTTGACAAGAAAGTTTTTTTCCTGGTTCTTCCAAAGTTCTTTAACATACGATCACCTACACTGAATATTAACGAAAATACACCTCTAACTTTAAACTGTCTCCATTCAGTCAGTTTGTCCAAATATATTTCGCGATGCCAAATGCATTTAAAAATGAGAGTGGTGGGTATATTTGGAAGATTCTGAGTAAACTGTGCCGTTTTAAAAACCTCCCTGTTTTTGCCTTCCCTAGTCCGTCGTCTAACCATCCCTATCAGCCTTCGCGGCTGACGACGCGTGGGCGCTCGCTGTCTTACCCTACGGAATCCGCTACCTCACCTCTGAACCTAAACTGCCGCATAAATGTTCTTGGTGGCTACCGGGTGCCATTGAACTTCAAATGCGTACCGTAGCAATAATGAGGATTTCAGAAAATTGAAATAGCTTCATTTTCTTAAGGATCTCAAACCAAGTAAAATTGAGAATTATTTCACACAAGAATGAGCTGAATCTATTTCTGTTTGTAGCATTCCCTCAACAAATGAATAGTTATAATTGTTCGGGCGCGTTCATTTGAGGTTTCTAGTAGTATATTTAGTTCATCGGTCAGATCAGAAGATATGATCTTTAACGCACAGCCAGTGCAGGTCGTTCTCTGCCATCGCGGTCGAATATCTATGGAGATGCCCGCAAGGGCTTGTGTGAAGGAGCGAGCGGAGGCCCAATACAACAGGGCGAAGCTAGAAAGCAAGGATAATTCACCAAACCAAAAAAATATTTTTGAGTTGCTTGCAGCATTTAAAGTGATAAAGCGTTGAGTGCAGGAAAAAATATCTTAGACATAAAAAAGAAAATAAATTGCCTGAATTCATTAAATGATTGGAAAAGTGAAGAGAAAACCTTTCGATTTGAACCAACTACACATCAACGCTTACAATATTTGTCATGGTTTAAACCTCCTACATTATTTGGAACTCTTTTGGGACTTCGCTTTCAGGCCACTATCTCTTCCTTCTCCGCTTTCCTCCACTTCTCTCCCAGCGCCGGCTCCCTTGGCTGTGAGAAGTATGGTCGCAAAAAAGCCAAAGGAACGTCTACAGGAGCGTGTGAGTAAATAAAGGAATGACTGATCTCTGTGCTGGTTTATTAACTCGCGATAATTCCATTATTCAAGCACAATAGATACTTTAAATTTCGTTTTACTTTCTCAAATCACATGAACATGAAGCTTATCTCCAAGTCTTCGATGGGGGACAAAGTAGCCTTGCTAGCGTATTAACAGGATACTCCACAACGTAAAAGCCATTGCCGTTACAGGTAGTATAAGAAGTTTTCTCCCAAATTTAATCGACAATGGAGGGCCTGCCTGCTGTTTGATTTTTCGCAGATTTCCAAGACTTTTCGAAATTCTTTTGTTCTGAGACTAGATTGCACCAACTTGTGCGGGCGAAGCGTGTGTTTTTCATCGAGCCCGTAGCAAAACCGAAAGCGGGTTCTTTTAAACACGAAGTCAGAACCTTAGTGCAAGGGAGCTTAATTCTTCACGATCTCAAACAGTTCCAAAAGATGTCAGCGCCTAATAGAATATCCACTGGAGCAGCAATATGAAAGAATCAATAAGCAAGCATTATATCTAAGTAATCTCAAGTTGGACATGTCTAAAGAATATGGGAATTTCCGAGGTGATGTTATTCACTACTAGTGCGTGAAAGTTTAGCTTGAAATGAGAATCGACGCGAAAGTACTTGGCATTTGGCCCAATTTAAAAGCTTTGTAACGGAGTCTCCTACGTCGGTAATCGATCTAAAAATATTCTCGGTTTTAACTTTGATTTTTAACTGCGGAGTCAGAAATTAGAGTGCGTGTTGCTGTTGTCTCAAAATGTTCTTAATTTGAGAAGTTTGCCTTTAGAACCTTTTCTAGAAAGGAAAGTGCGTACATGAATGAGAATTGCACCTGTGAACTAACCGTTTTACAATAAGCCTCGTCCGAGTTCTCACTTTGACTTTTTGTAGCATCAATCTTCAAGTTAGTTTTCATTTTGAATTCCCTATGCAACAATGAGTGATGTTTACTACCGCATTTGGGGTAGATTTCCAAGAGCTTATGGCCACTTCGCAAACAAAATGCAATGAGGCTTCGATATAACAATGCTGTTCCTATCGTAGCGAGATTTGTCTACGAATCTTTTACACCTTGACATTGAATGAATAACAGTGGACTAGTGTTGGAGTTTATTTGAAATAAACGTTTTAGTCCTATAATTTTGGATGACGCAGGTTTGGGAGTGAGCTTCTTCTTACATTTTCATCAGCGGCAACGTCTGAAACACATGTGGCCCTGGTTTCAAGAAATGTATACAAGTCTTCAAGCAATGGCTGAGATACTCAGGGAGTGAGTATCCCAACCTTTATGTGTGTATTTCGACGAAAATGATCTAGTAAAGTGAGGAGGTTTTTCGGTGCATCTTTTGTGTTAATGAAGAAAAACTAAAAAAAACTAAGAATTGTTTGCTTACGTAGTGTTCGGATCTCAGCGTGATTTAAAAAAAGCCTCGCATTTTTTTCCTGTCACGTAAAGAAGTCCTTCGATTTGGTAGCGATTCCGGCAAGTGGCTCATGTAGAAAATGCACTTATCGATTTCAGGCAGATCTCTAGCATTATCAATTATTCAAATCGGAGTAAGTAATGTACCATACTGGAATTCTTTGCCAGAACAAACCAATTCTCAAAACCGGCAACCTGGGTCTGCGCGGGAAACGACGGAGAATTCGTGGGGAGGGCGCTTTAGCTACACCACTGATCGAAATGGGAATTTACGTTTGAGGAGTCTACGCCCATGACTGGGTGACGCCGTGAGAATACGAGTTATTCAACATCGATATGCCCCATTCCCAGGGTCTAAGACCCTGGAGAGGCATGTGGGGACAAAGTGCCTAATCTCAATATTATCTTGTATTTTGTTAGCTCTTGCCATTAAGTATCGCCGTGAAGTATCGATTATCGAACCCCTCCTCCGTTGTTTCGCCGTTTCCACAACGCGCATCTAATTTACTTTGCGCTGTTGAATTTAGAGAGCGCTTTAGAGACTCAAGGCCGTCTGCGGTCTTACTTACGCTACCCTTGCAATCTAAGTTTTCAAATGCAGTTAGTCTGCCTTTGTAAAGGCTGCGAAATTTGCGGTGCTTCTGAATGTTATCAACTCTTGCGGCCGCTTGCTCCCGTTCCGCTGCTTGTTGGTAGCGACTCCGACCGTCGTGTTCTGAAAAAGACGTACTGAAAAAGGCAAAGTATTAGGTAGGAATTCAAATCAGTTTTCTGGGAGTAAGACTGACAACTGGTGGAAACTGGAAAAAGAATCAAATAAGTTAAGTGTTGAAAAAAGCAGGCTGTAGCTGTAAGAAAAAAATATAAACATTTCTGCCCGATTCGTTGTCTTTAAGACGTTATTTCTGTTCCGTCGCGGCGCTATATTGCACATTGCAAACAGACAGGCAAGTAAACAATTTTTTTTATCTATAAAGAAAAATATTACATTCGGTCGCAAACAGCAATAAATGCAACATAAATGCCTATGCTGAATCCTTGTGAGTTCAAAAGATGGAAAAAGAAGAGAAACGGTTTTTTAACAACTCTTGCATCTAATGGATGGCAGCGAGACTAACCTTAAAATTTCTAGGAATCGAACTTGACAAGAAAAAAAACTCTGGGGAACCAAAATTAAAGAGGTACCCTCCAAGAGGTACAACTGAAGCCATTTTAATGAAGAAACGTATATTGATCGAAAAAACTATTAGGCTGTGACCTTTACATTTCCGAAATTATTAATGTTGGTAATTCTGCGTAATGTACAGGTGATTCTAATTGCAAAGAGTATTGTCTGAAGTCTAGTTACATTAAAGACCATTTCAACAATTACATAGCCAGAAAGCTGTACATCTAAGTGTTCAGGTTGCGAACTCTTTACAAAATCCTGGAGTATTACGAATTATACAGAAATACATTTATTAAGGAAGACCTAAGCCATTTTACAGAAATACGTATTCAATAATTACACAAGTTAATTATTGTTACGCATTTTCCGCCGTATTCCCAAGTCCACATTAGGATATCTAAGAAGAGCGTACAATACGTAGAACAATAAAAAAAATATCTGCTTCCTTTAAGGAATACAACAAAATTAATAGCAATACTTTACTTTTGGACAAATACTCCTGGATCAAATTTCGCGCACAACCTTTTCAAATATTGCATAGATTGGTTTTTTTGTACCCGAGTTCAACAACATTTCTTACAAATAACGCTGTGAGCAAGCGAGTGATCTCTCGCGAAAAGGCAACCATTACTCTTGCTTGACTGCGACCAAGTCGACAGTGGTAAATCGGCTTACGCTTATTCCACCGTAGTGGCGTCTTACTAACGGTAAGCAAATATGCCTAACGGGCTCTAAAACAGGTCTTAAGGCCTACAAATCAGCAACCAACTTACAGGAGCCACGTAATATTGCGTCTCAGG
The DNA here is from genome assembly GCA_964035755.1 of Teleogryllus oceanicus. NCBI lineage: Eukaryota > Metazoa > Arthropoda > Insecta > Orthoptera > Gryllidae > Teleogryllus > Teleogryllus oceanicus. The sequence continues at coordinate 161,818,957 of CAXIVR010000001.1, forward strand.
GGAGAACGTACAAAATAACTGCAATAAAAAAATACACCAAATCATTGAATATGAAATCTATAGAACATGATCAGGTCGAGCGCAAACGTTTATAAAATACACCATACAATAATATTTTAATTCATCCACGAGCTTATTTATAACCAAGGGGTGTATTGCCACACCAACGAGCCATTATGCTTCTATGCGCAGAAATACTGCATCTAAAACTATTTTAAAAATAACTAAGATTGATAAGAATCATTCACGAAGAAGATGGTGGGGCAAAATGCAGAAGTTTAAGGTTGACAAATTTAAACCAGAGATCGAAAGTTACATAATCATGGAATCTGGAAGTGGCTTCATATCTGAAGTGGCTATCACTAATGGGGGCAAAAAGCCTTTTTATAGATTCCCAAGATTCTAGTTACGAAGATGGTGGCTACAAGCAAAGAACAAATACATTCATATAAACAAGTTCCCGTTTCAATATTTTTCATGTTTTTGAGCTTAAAGTATATGAAGATTGAGGACTTGTTAGATACAACTTATAAGATTAAAAAATTTTCATAAAATAAGTAGGTGGCTTATGTATAACTTTTCACGGCTCGTATGACTTTCAAGGGCCAAAATCTGGTTCGAATATGGGCTAAGAAGGCAGTAGGTTCCAAGTGAACGTTTCTAATATGAATTGATCTTATAACTGATTTCCTCAAAGGATGATCAAAAGGGAGATTAGTTGGATGCTTCTGATCGAAGCATAAAGACTAGTTTTGGAGGCGTCGTCCAACCAAGCTATCACTTTTCGTTCAAGAAGGGGATCAATCATGAAAAGGATTTCTGTAGCAAAAAATAAATGTTCAGAGATTTCAATATTTATTTTCCTTTTCCAAGGGCTGTCAGAGTAATAACACCTGATTTAATGCATTTGTTAGCCAATATTCTCAGATAAACAAAATATTGATCAAGTTAGCGATTGGATTTAAATTACGGCTCGATACCATAAAACTTTTTGAAAGAGTTGGGTCTTGGAGGAGGCATTTAAAATTCGTTTAACAGAGGGTACTTTTCAATGTATCTGCGTCTGCCGTCACGAGACGTGGTATGAGAAAAAATATTTTCACAGAAGTCCTTGACATTTGAGGGCCTGTGTGCATTTTGAATTTTCTCAGACACCCAAAGTTTTTCGAAATTTATTTGTTCCGTGACAAGATTGCACAAACTTGTCCGGGAGAAGCGTGTGTTTCTCATCGTACCCGTATCAATACAACCGAACGCAGTTTCTTTTAAATATCAGTTCAGAGAATTGGTGCAAGGGAGCTTAATTCTTCACAATCGCAAACATTTCCTAAACAGAGTGTGGGCGCCTAATAAAATATCTACTGGTGCAGCAATATAAATCGATGGACAAGGGAACATATCTTTAGGTAATTTCAAGCTGCACATGTCTAAAGAATGTGGGTATTTTCGAGATGATCTTATTCACTACAAGGGCGTGAATGCTAAGCTCTAACATAGAAGTGACACGAGAGGTACTTTAAACTTTGGCAGAATTTAAAGACATTTTTACAGCCTCCTACGCCGGTAATCTACATGGAAGAACCTTTCGATTTGAAGTTTAGCTTTTTAATCGGCTTCCAGAATGAGAATGAATGCTGCGGTTGTCTAATTATGCTCTGAATATGAAAAGTTTGCCTTGAGAAGACAACTAGAAGGGAAATAGTTGAGAGCAAGGTCTTAGAGGTGCAATTATCATTTATGTTCGTACTAGCCGTTTTACGTCAGCCTCTTCCGAGTGATCACTGACTTTCTGAAGCATCATTAAAATTGGTTATAAAGTTTGAATAATCTATGCAACAATGAGTAATGTCTACTGCCGCAATGGAGGCAAGATTTCAAAAAGATTCTTTGAGTTCATTACCAATTCGGAAACATAAAATACAAAGTTTCTTAGATCTAACAAACCTGTTTCTATGGTAGGGTGCATAGGAATTTTTACACTTTTAATTCAGTAATTCATTGTCAAAGCTCACATGTTCTGAGATGATGTGAGATGAAAGATTTAGCCTGAATTTTGGATGGCGCAGGTTGTGTTAGCTTGTCCTTTAATTTTATTTTAGTGGCCACGTCAAAGGCAGGTGATCTGGTTTCAAGAAATTTATATGTCATTAAGGGAAGGCTCAGATACTTCCAGAACGAATTTCCCAATCTTTATGCATGGCGTCATCCAATTTTAAAGTGTTAAATTCCTTTATCGTATCCCAATGTTCAACGTGCTGTTAGTTTATGAACTGGCATATTTCGTCAAAAATAGTGTATAATGTGAATAGGTTTTACGGTTAATCTTTTTGTATTAATGAAGAAACGAAAGTAAGATTGTTTTGCTTACGCAGATTCGGGTTCTCATTGCTTGATTCAAGGATGGCAATAACCTCGCGGTGTTTTTTCTGCCACGCGAGGAAGACTAATTAGTTTGGCGTCACGTCAGGCGAAGTGCGCATGTAAGAAAGGTCACTTTTCGATTTCAGACGGATCTCTGGCATTATGCATCATCGATTCAAATAAAGAGTGTACATGATCCCAGTGATTTTTTGCCGGAGAATACGAATTTTTAAAACCGGCAAACTGGGCCTGCGCGGGAAAGTGCGGACTGAGTGACCGGAGGGGGGCCTTAACTTCACTACCGCTTGAACTGGGAAGAGACGTTTGAGAATAATACGCCCGTGAGTGGGTGACGCCTTGTGAGTACGAGTTATTGTAAATGTGTTAGACGGGGTGCCGACTTTGCCATCCATGTGGCTGACGGCAGCCGTGGACTGTTCGAATTGGCCCTGATGGTGTCCCGTTCCCACGCTTGGACTTCTTCACGTGTCAGGAAAAAAACTGCGAGGCTATTTCTAAATCACGCTCAGATCCGAACACTACGTAAGCAAACAATTCTTAGTTTTTCTTCATTAATACAAAAGATACACCGCAAAACCTCCTCATTTTACTTGATCATTTTCGTCGAAATGTGTGTGCTCTTAGAAACTTAAGAGCCCGTTGAGCATTGGGACACGATAGACATTTCTTATTACTTTAAACTGGGATGAAGCCACACACAAAGGTTGGGATACTCACTCCGTGAGTATCTCAGCCATTCCTTAAAGACTTGTATAAATTTCTTGAAACCAGGGCCACATGTGTTTCAGTCGTTGCCGCTGATGAAACTGTAAGAACAAGCTCACTCCCAAACCTGCGTCATCCAAAATAATAAGACTAAAACGTTTATTTCAAATCAACTCCAACACTAGTCCACTGCTATTCATTCATTGTCAAGGTGCAAACAATTCGTAGACACATCTCCCTACGATAGGAACAGCTTTGTTAGATCGAAGCCTCATTGCATTTTGTTTGCGAAGTGGCCAGGCGTAAAGAATGCTCTTGGAAATCTAATACAAATGCAGTAAACATCACCATTGTTGCATAGGGAATTCAAATTAAAACCAACTTGAAGATTGATGTTACTAAAGTCAAAGTGAGCACTGGACGAGGCTTATTGTAAAACGGTTAGTTCAGGTGTCTCAATTATGTACGCACTTTTCCTTTCAGAAAAAGGTTTCTAAAGGCAAACTTCTCAATTTAAAACACTTTTAAAAACAGCAATACGCACTCTAATTTCTGACTCGAAGTTAAAATCTAAAGTGAAACGAGAATGTTTTTACATCGATTACCGCCGTTGGAAGCTCCGTTACAAAGCTTTAACTGTGCCAAGTAATGTTTCGCGTCGATTCTCATTTGAGGCTAAACTTCACGCACTAGTAGTGAATAACATCACCTCCGAAATTCCCCATATTCTTTGACATGTCCAACTTGAAAATTAATACTTAATATAATGCTTGCTTATTGATTCTTTCTTCATTTTGCTGCACCAGTGGATATTTTATTAGGCGCCGACATCTTTGGTACTTTTGGAGATCGTGAAAATTAGCCCTTGCACCAAGGTTCTGACCGTGTGTTTAAAAGAACCCGCTTTAGGTTTTGCTACGGGCACAATGAAAACAGACGCTTCTGCCGCACAAATTGGTGCAATCTAGTCTCAGAACAAAAGAATTTCGAAAAGTCTTGGAAATCTGAGAAAAATCAAACAGCAGGCAGGCCCTCCATTGTCGATTAAATTTGGGAGAAAACTTCTTATACTACCTGTAACGGCAATGGCTTTTACGTTGTGGAGTATCCTGTTAATACGCTAGCAAGGCTACTTTGTCCCCATCGAATATTCTAGAGATAAGCCTATGTTCATGTGATTTGGAGAGCAAACGAAGTAAACTTCCTACAGCCAAGAGAGCTGAAACATGTTGGATAGAAGTGGAGGAAAAAGTGAGAAGGAAGAGATAGTAGCCAGAAAGCGAAGACTCAAAAGAGTTCCAAATAATGCAGGAGGTGCAGAATACACAAAATATTGTAAGCGTTGATGGCTTTCATTTTCCAATCATTTAATGAATCTCAGGCAATTTTATTTTCTTTTTGTGTCTAAGATATTTTTTCTGCACTTAAGGCTTACTCACTGTTAAATGCCTGTAACAACTCACAAGTATTTTTTTGGTTTGGTGAACTGTCCTTGCATTCTAGCTCGTCTCTGTTGCACAGGCCTCCGCTCGCTCCCTGGCACAGGGCCCTGCGGGCACTTCCATAGATGTTCGGACTGCGATGGCAGAGAACGACTCCCACTGGTTGTGCGCAAAAGATCATATCTTTGATCTGACCGACGAACTAAATAGACCCCTAGAAACCTCGGGAATGAACGCGCCAAAACAATTATAACTATTTATTTTTGAAGAAATGCTACAAATAGAAATAGATTCAGCTTTGTGGAAATTGCGGTGGTCCAAATCCATTATTTACTCAATGTTTACTTTCTGGTTTGAGATCCAAGAAAAATGGACGCTATTTCAATTTTCTGAAATCACTTATAATTACATGGTAATGCATTTGAAGTTCCAATACACAGCTACCAAGAACATTTATGCGGCAGTTTAGGTTCAGAGGTGAGGTAGCGGATTCCGTAGGGTAAGACAGCGAGCGCCCACGCGTCGTCAGCAGCGAAGGCTGATAGGGATGGTTAGACGACGGACTAGGGAAGGCAAAGACAGGGAAGTTTTTAAAACGGCACAGTTTACTCAGAATCTTCAAAATTTACCCACCACTCCCATTTTTAAATGCATTTAAACAAGATAACTCGGTCAAATACTATAATTACAAATGTAGACGGTATGGAAAAATTTAAATGTGAAAATACACAGACGAAATTTCTTACATCGACACCGAAACCTTTCGGCTAAGAATCGAATAATCCATATTTGGCAAAGTTTACTATGACTCTAATGGGCGCACGCACTGCGGCAGGTGCGTCGTCGTCAGGGACACATTTACTCATAGGCACAGGGAGGGCGCGGTGCACAGTAGCAAAATTTTGTAAAGCGCCAAGGAGCATGAAGTACCCTTTTTCTAAAAGGCTTTTCGTCAGTCTGATTTTTCCTTTTGAAAATTGTACATTTTATAAGTTTTCATTAAAACTGAATATTTGCGAATTAATTTATTAACAGGCTGATGATGCATTTTATTTCGAATTGCGATATTAAAATGCGCAAAATTGTTTTTTCAGAAGTTATACAATTTAGATTAATTAAATTTAAATTAAAATATAAGTGTCTTAATGTTAGATCGAAGCAAATACGCTTTATCAGAATGTTTAGAACTTCCAATTCTGTTGTAGCCAGTGTTGCTAGATCAGCAGATCTCCACCACATTTGGCGGGACAGTATATGTTATACAATAGGCTACAATAGATGACAAGAGTTTTATAATGAATTGTTACTGAACACTGTTTTAGTGGAGTACACTTATTTTCTAGCATGGAAGTGTACTCATTTGGAAAATGCAAAGTTCTGGAATTGGAAGAGTTTTTTGAGATTGAATTGAAATTTTGAATTGGAATTTTAAGGAAAGATTTTATTGGTTCTGTATTTGAAGTTCTCTGTGAATTACTGAATTAAATTTTATCCTTTTTTAGAATAATAGTTGAATGAAGAATAATAATTTATGGTAAAAATATCGATGCGCCATTGCTAGTGAAGATACGATTTTATCGTTTATATCTGTAGACTGAAATTGTAATTGGAGATATTAAACCACCCACAACTATTTGTGAACTGTCATTGATGATCACGCACTTTTCTATTTTTATTCAAAGAAACAACAGTAAAATGGTGAAGATTTGCCATGAGCCTTATCTCACACGAAATTACGTATGTAAGTAGTTCTTAACTCCGTTCTTATAAACTTTTAACGATGTTATTGTATCTCATCGTACAGCCATTAACTCTTCGTGTATCGTCATGCTTAATTCCATGTGATGTATTCTATTCGTAACGTGAAGTCAATACTAAGCTTTCCTTATCGTATTTAGAAGGCCAACGCTCCAGGTTGCATTTTAGATCACTGATTACAGTGCACTTAAGCTTCATTGCACTCATTTTATGTCTTATTGCACCTATTTATTTCATTTAATTGAAAGGGTGTATTATTCTTTTTAACCTCCCAGAGGTATCATAATGTAAAGTGAATAGTTCGGGACGCCTGGCTTCTCACTAATCGGTCTTCACTAATACATCGCGGGATGTTAATGCCGATCACTCACTATTCCGATTTTAACATTGAAAAAAGCAACCGTGTAATTGTGATGGAAATTTACGAAGAGTTTCAAATAGCTGGTACGTATGTAAATGCATAAAAATGTTCAACTATTCTTAATCACTTTTAGCGACTGTTATCTATTATCTCATAGTGGCGTATCGACGAGCCATTGACTCTCCGTGGATAAGGTCGTTATAATAATTTCATTCTGGAATACGATTTACCAATCATAACGTAAAGTCAACCACAATATCGTCCTTATAACATTTTTCAGATACAAATGTTCACGATTGCATTTTCCGTCGACATAACGACTCGCTCCCAATAATCTGCGGGACGATAGGAAGCGGCCGCAAGCAACCGCGACAAGTGCCACAAATCTCGCAGCTTTTACAAAAGAGGAGTGTACTAATGCGTGTATGAGGAGTTTAATAATCGTATTTCACGATAATGACAACGGCAAACAAAATACTGGAGAATATTAAGATTTAGGCGCTCTATGCCATCGCCAGCCTCTCCAGGGCCCTCAACCGTGAAAACTTCAGGGACAATTCATGCCTTCCACGGCTGCCGTCGACCACACTCATGGTAATGTCGGAACCCCGCTTAACCCTCTTGCAAATCGATTTAAGATAACTCGTACTCGTATGGCGTTCAGTCGAGACGTATTTTTGCAAGTTGGCCAGTTCGAGGGGTGGAAAAACTAACAGTAAAAACCTTTTCGATTAAAAAAATTGCCCCCCCTAAACTCTAGGGGATTTGCCAAGCCCCAAATAGAAAGGAAAAATTAAACTTAGACAAAAAACCCATCTTATTTTAAACATGGTAGTAATTAAAAAAAAAATTAGATCCCCATATGTTACCGTTTTCCCGTTTAAAATCATTAAATTCTAAATTTTAATCCTCGGTGTTAATTTAACAATTAACATACCCGCATTTTTGAATAACATCACCCCGGGAAAATTTACGTATTCTTTAGAAAGCCAACTTTTACAGATATCTGCATGCTGATCCAACCTTTTTAAATTTCCGCACCAGTGGATATTTATTGCGAGGTTCCTTTTAGGGATATTTTGAGATCGCGAAAATTAAGCCCTTCGTACCAAGGCGAACGTCTAACGAAAAACCTTTGTTTTTTCTTAGGGTTACGGGGACCCGCCGAATTTTAGGTCTCTTCGAGGACTTGCACGCAGCCGACGGCGACGCCGCCGCGACCCTCGTCTACCGCCATCTGCCACAACGAAGGTGGCCGACATTTTAGGTGTTTTTCGAGGCCTTGCACGCGGACGACGTCGACGCCGCCGTCACCCTCGTCACCCGCCATCCACCTCAACGAAGGTGGCCGACATTTTAGGTGTCTTGAAGATCTCGTACGCGGACGACGGCGACTCCGCCGTCACCCTCGTAACCCGCCGTCTGCCTCAACAGCGGTGGCCGACATTTGAGGTCTCTTCGAGGCCTTGCACGTGGCCGACGGCGACGCCGCCGTAACCTTCATCTGCCATCTACCTCTATGGGGATGGCCGATATTCTAGGGTTTTTCAAGGCTCCCGCCCCAGACGGGCGACGCCGCCAATCGTCACCCCCCATCGCCCCGAAAGGCGGCCGTTATTTGGGTTTTTCGGGTTTGCACGCAGATGAGGGGACGGCCCACCTCGTCAACCGCCCTCTGCCCAACGGGGGTGGTTACATTTTAAGTTTTTCGAGGTCAAGCGGGCGACCGGGGACCCCCATCCCTTTTGTCACCACCATCAACCTCACGGGGGGGGTCAGATTTTAAAATTTTTTGGGACTTGCGTGGATGACGGCGACGCCGCCGTTCCCCCCGTCACCAGCTATCTGCCCCTACGGGGGTAGCCGACAATTTAGGCACTTTAGGCGCCAGGGCGACGGTGACACCGCCATCACCATCGTCACCCGCCATCTTCCTCTACGTGGTTTGCCGACATTTTAGATCTCTTCGAGGCCATGCACGCGGCCGACCGACGCCCCCGCTACCCTAGTCATCCGCCATCTGCCTCTACGGGTGGGATATTTGGTTTTTCAGGCCGCACAAACGACGGTGAAGCCGCCATCACCCCCGTCTCTCGCTATCTTCTTCTGCGGGGTTTTTCATAATTTCAGTCTCTTCGCGGCCTTTTGTCTCCAGCCATCAACCTCAACATGGGTGGCAGAGATTTTAGGTACTTTCGGGGACTTGCACGTGAACAACGGCGAAGCCGCCGTCAACCTCGTCACCAGCCATCTGCCTCTCGGGGGCTGACATTAAAGTCCTTCAAGGCCTGGCCGGACGACGGGGACGCCCCCGTTCAATCGTCATCCGCTATCTGCCCCGGGGGGCCGACATTTGGTCTCTTCGAGGGTTTGCACCCGGCCGACGGCGACATCGCCGTCACCCTAGTCACCCGGCATCTGCTTCTATGGGGGTGGCCGACATTCAAAATAACTACGAAGCCCTGCACACGGGCGACGGCAACTCCGCCGTCATTTTTGTCACCAGCCATCAACCCGCAGGGGGTTTCCAATTTTAGGTTCTTCTGCGGACTTCCACGTACTTCTGGGGACGACGGCGACGCCGCCGTCACTTTCGTCACCCGCCATCCGCCTCACCGGGGTTTGGCCGACAATATAGGCCCCCCTTTGGGCCTACCGGACGACGGGGCGCAGTCATCGCCCAGGGGGTGGCCGCTTTTGGGCACTTCAGGCCCTGCACGCAGACGACGGGGACGCGGGCCCCCCCGTACCGCATCTGCTCCAAGGGGGGTCGATTTTAGGTCTCTTCGGGTTCAGCGGATGCGGCAGCCCTGGGCCCCCCCGTCATCCGCCATCTGCTTCACGGGGAAAGTTGATATTTTTGGTCTCTTCGGGCCCTGCCCGGCGCGGTGACGCCGCCGAACCCTTACCGCCATCAACCTCACGGGGGGGCCGAATTTTTCGTCTTTCGGGGACATGCACGGTCCACCCCCACCCTCGTCACCCCCCATCTGCCTCTACGGGGGATAAATTAAAGGGCCTTAGGCTTACGCCGACGCGGGGACGCCCGGGGACCCCGTCACCCCCCATCTGCCCCGGAGGTGGTCGGTATTTAGGGCTTTTGGGTTTTCACGCGGGAAGTGGCGCCCCGTCCCTCGTCATCCGCCATCTGCTCTGGGGCTAACGTCATTCGCCCCTTTGGGCCTTCCGCGCGACGGGGGCGCCCAAAATCCCCTCACGCCAAAACCCGGGGTGGGCCCCCGGTCCCTGAAACCTTTCCGGGCCGGGCCCCCGGACCCTCGTCACCGCCACGCCTCCGGGGTGGCCGGGGCTCCGAACCTTGCACGCCGACGGGGGACCCCGCGTCCCTCGTCACCCTTTTCCCCCAGGGTGGAAATTTTTGTCCTTTGAGTCCGGAAAAAAGCACCCCCCCCGGAGGCAAAGCCCGAGGGGGGCCGGGGCGGCCCCCTCTCCCCCTTTTTCGCAAAGGGGTGGCGGTATTTCCGCGCCCGGACCTTGCGACCCGGAAACCTCGTCACCCCCATTTTCTCAAAAAGGGGCCGACATTTTTTGGGGCCCGGACCCACGCCCGTCCCTTCACCCCCCCTCTGCCTCCGGGTTGGCATATTTGGCTTTTGAGGGCTTTTGGGGCAAAGGCGACGCGCCGTCATCACCCCCAACCCCACGGGTGGGAAATTTGGTCCTTCCCGAATGCACACACGGCGACGCCGCCGTCCCCCCTTTACAGCCTCTGCCCACGGGGTGCGATTTAAGGTTCTTTGGGCCTTTTCCCCGGGGGCCCCCCCCCCGCCCTTACCCCTTTCACCGCCATCTGCCTCTAGGGGGTGGCCGCTTAAGGGTTTTTATTTCGGGGCCGAGGCGCGCCCGTCACCCCCTCACCATTGCCCCAGGATTTTCCCCTTTGGGCCTTTCCGCGCAGACCGGACGCGCCGTACCCGTCACCGCATCTGCTTTAAAGGGGGGGGGATTAGGTCCCTTCGGGCCGAGGGGCCGAGGACGCCCCAAAATTTTTCACCCCCCCCCACCTCAACGGGGTCCCCATTAAGGGCCCGGCCCTTTCACCCCGGCCACGGGGGCCGCAGTCACCCGTACCCGCCATTTCCCCAGGGGCCCGAAATTTTGTCCCCTTGAGGTCTTGCACGCGGGACAGCGACGCCGCCCACCTCTTCCCCGTCATCAGCCCTACGGTGGGGCCAATTTTTTTTCTTCGGGGTTGGGGGACGCGCCACGCCCCTTTTTCCCCCTTTACCCCCCCATCTGCCCTACGGGTGGCCGACATTTTTTCTAAACGAGACTTTTCACGCGGGGACGGCATCCCCCGGGCCCTCGTCACCCCCATCGCCCTACGGGTGGGGCCCTTTAGGTCTTTTTCCCCCGGGCCGGGGACCCCCCGTCATTTTTTCCAGCCTCACCCAAAAAGGGGTGCCATTTTTTGGGCCTTTTGGGGACTTGCCGGACGACGCGACGCGCCGTACCCGTCAACCCCCATCCCCCCAACGGGTTGCCCAAAATTTTGGCCCCCTTTGGGCCTTGCCCTGACCGGCGCGCGCTTTACCCCGTCTTTCCCCCATCTACCTCAAAAGGATGGCCGATTTTATTCTTCGAGGCTCTGCACGGAACAAAGCCGCGCCCCGCACCTCGTCACCGGGCCCTCTGTCCAAGGGGTGGCGGATTTTACCCCTTTTGAATTTGCAGCGGATACGGCCCGCCGCTGCCACCCTTCAACCCCAACGCCTGAACGGAAAAGGTTTTAAATTTTGGTCTCTTCAAAGGGCCCCCCCGCGGGGGACGGGGACGCCGCCGTCACCCTCGTCACCGCCATCTGCCCCAAGGAAGGTGGTCGATATTTTAGGTCTCTTCGAGGATTTGCACGCGGATGACGGCGACGCCGCCGTCACCCTCGTCATCCGCCATCTGCCTCTACGGGACTGGCCGTCATTCAAGCTCTCTTCGAGGCCTTGCCGCAGCGACCGTGACGCAGCCGTCACTCTCGTCAGCCGCGATTGCTTCTGGGGTTGGCCTTGGCCCTTCCATGCACGCGGTCTACGAGGACGCCGCCAACATCCTCGTCACTCGCCAACAGCCTCAACGTGGGTGGCCGTCTCCAAGAACCCTTGCACCAGGCCGACGGCGACCCCGCAGTCACACTCGTCACCCCCTATCTGCCTCTACGGGTATGACGAACATTTGAGGTCTTTTTTAGCCCTGCACCGGGGCGACGGCGACGCCGCCGTCATTTTTGTCACCAGCCACTCAAACGGCTCGGCCGATATTCAAGGATTCCTCGCGGCTTTCCGCGGCAAAGGGCGACGACGCCCTTACCTTCGGCGATGGCCACTTAAAATGCGTTGAATGCGGCCGACGGCGACGCCACCGTCACCCTCGTCACCCATTATTAGCTCTACGGAATTGCCGATATTTTTGGCCTCCCCATCGTCACCCGCCATCTGCCTCAACGGGGTGGTTGACATTTTAGTTCTCTTCGAGCACTGAACGGGGCGACGGCGATGCCGCCGCCATTTTGTCTCCAGCCATCAACCTCAACGGGCGTGGCCGAGATTTTAAGTCCTTCCGGGGACTTGCACGTGGACGACGGCGACGCCGCAGTCACACTCGTCACCCGCCATCTGCCTCTACGGAGGGGCCGAAATTTTAGGTCCCTTCGAGGTCTTGCACGCGGACGAAAGCGACGCCGCCGTCACCCTCTTCACCCGTCATCAGCCTCACGATATTTAGGTTTTCGGCTTGCTCGGACGGCCGAACGCTATGTCTGTAGCCATCTGCCTCGCGTGGAATTAGGTCTTCGACCTTGCCGCTGAAGACGGACCGCGTCATCGTCACGCCATCTGCCGCTGACAACATTGTCTATTCGGCCTGCGACGCCGCCGCATTTTTTCAACGCCTCAACTCAACGTGGCGATTTTAGGTTCTTTGGGACTTGTGACGACGGCGACGCCGGTCACTCGTCACCGCCATCCGCCAACGGGTTGGCGAATTTAGGCCTCGGCCTTTCACGGGCGACGGCGACGCCGCTCGTCATCCCGTCACCCCGCCAATCTGCCGAGACGACGCGGAAGATGGACTTTAACATTTTAGGTCTCAATTTCTGAGGGCCCCTGCCCCGAACCGCCCCCCGACGTTTGATTGGGGCTGCCCCGTCACCACTGTCACCAGCCATCTGTTCCAAGGGAGTGGCGGATTTCTAGGTCTCTTCGAGGATTTGCACGCGGATGACGGCGACGCCGCTGCCACCCTCGTCAACCGCCAACTGCCTGAACGGGAATGGTTTATATTTTAGGTCTCTTCGAGGCCCTGCACGCGGGCGACGGTGACGCCCCGTCACCTCTTCACCAGCCATCAACCTCAACGGGGGTGGCCGTCCCAAGAAGCCTTGCACCGGCCGACGGCGACCCGCAGTCACACTCGTCACCCGCCATTTGCCTCTACGAGGTTGGCCGAAATTTTACGTCCTTTCGAGGCTTGACGCGGCGGCGGTCTTGCACGCGGACGACAGCGACGCCGCCCTCTCCATCTTCACCCGTCATCAGCCTCTACGGTGGTGGCCGAAATTTTAGATTTCTTCGAGGCCTTGCACGTGGACGTCAGCGACGCCGCCCTTACCTTCGTCACCCGCCATCTGCCTCTACGTGGGTTGCCGACATTTTAGGTCCTTCCGGGGACTTGCACGTGGACGACGGCGACGCCGCCGTCACCCTCGTCACCCGCCAACTGCCTGAAGGAAGGTGGTCGATATTTTAGGACTCTTCGAGGATTTGCACGCGGATGTAGTCGACGCCGCCGTCACCCTCGTCATCCGCCATCTGACTCCAGGACTGGCGTCATTCAGCTCTTCGAGGCCTTGCACGCGAGACCGCGACGCAGCTGTCACCTCGTTAGCCGCGATCTGCTTCTACGGTGGTTTCTGACGTTCATGGTTCCTTCGAGGCCATGCCGTGGTCTACGAAGACGCCGCGCAACATCCTCGTCACTCGCCAACAGCCTCAACGTTGTGGCCGTTCCAGAACTTCACCGGCCGACGGCGACCCCGCAGTCACACTCGTCACCCGCCATTTGCCTCTACGAGGTTGGCCGAAATTTTACGTCCTTTCGAGGTCTTGCACGCGGAAGACAGCGACGCCGCCCACACCATTTTCACCCTCATCAGCCTCTACAGTGGTGGCTGAATTTTAGATTTCTTCGAGGCCTTGCACGTGGACGTCAGCGACGCCGCCCTTACCTTCGTCACCCGCCATCTGCTCTACGTGGGTTGGCCGACATTTCTAGGTCTCATCGAGACCTTCACGCGACGACGGACGCCGTCACCCTCGTCACCCCATCGCCCTACGGGTAGCATATTTTAGGTCTCTTAGCCTGCATCTGGCCGACGGCGACGCCGCCGTCACCCTCGTCACCCATATTTGCCCCTACGGGAACCCCATATTTTTGGCCTTTTTGCCCCCCAGAAAGACGACGGGGACCCCCGTTACCATCGTCACCCGCCATCAGCCTCTACGGTGGAGGCCGATATTTTAGGTTTCTTCAAAGGCTTTGCCCGCGGACGTCAGCGACCACGGCGACTCCGCCGTCTCCCTCGTCACCTGCTATCTGCCGCTACGGGAATGGCTAACATTTAGTGTCTCTTCTAGGCCCTGCGACGCCGCCGTCATTTTTGTCACCAGCCATCAACCTCAACGGGTGGCCGAGATTTTGGGTCCTTCCGGGGGGAAGTGGGCGACGGCGACGCCCCGTCACCCTCGTCAACCGCCATCCGCCCCAACGGGTTGGCGAAATTTGGCCCCTTCGTGGCCTTTGGCATGGACGAGGCGACGCGTCTTCCTCGTCATCCCCATCACCCAACAGGGATGGCCGGTATTTTAGGTCTCTTCGGGCTCTGGGAAAGCAGACGACGGGGAACCCCCCGCTACACTCGTCTCGGCCATCTGCTCCAAGGGAAGGGCGGATTTTTAGGTTTTCCGGGGTTTTAGGGGTGACGGGAGCCCTGCCACCTTCTCAACCGCCAAGCCTGCAGGGGAAAGGTTTATATTTTAGGCCCTTTTGAGGCCCTGCCCGGGGGGACGGTGACGCCCCGTCACCCCCTCACCGCCATCAACCTCAACGGGGGGGCGAATTTTAGGGGCCTTTCGGGGGTTTTCACAGTCCACCGCCACCCTCGTCAACCGCCATCTGTCTCTACGGGGATGGACGATACTTTAGGTCTCTTCGAGGCTCTGCACGCCGACGACGGCGACGCCGCCGCTACCCTCGTCAACTGCCATCTGCCCCAAGGAAGGTGGTCGATATTTTGCGGCCGACGGGGGGTCAACATCCTCGTCATCCGCCAATAGCCTCTACGAGGGTGGCCGTCATTCAAGGTCTCTAAGAAACCTTGCTCGTGGCCGACGGCGACCCCGCAGTCACCCGCCATCTGCGTCGACGGAGGTGGCCGACATTAGGTCTCCGGCCTTGCCGCGCGACCCGTCACTCGTCACCTGCCATATTTGTCAACGGCGTGGCCGACATTTTAGGTTTCCTCGAGGTCTTGCATGCGGTCGACGACGACGCCTCTGTCACCCTCGTCACCGGCTACCCTTTGGCCTTGGCCCTTAACCCCATTTTTAACGGGGTGGCGTCAATTGAAGTCGCCTCGAGGGCTTGCACGCGGCGGACGGACGCCGCGGGGACCCTCGTCACCACCGCGTCACCCGCATATTTCTTACCGAGGTGGCCAACATTTAGGTCCCTGGGCCTGCAGCGGCCAGGCGTCACCCGCCATCTTTTGCAACGATGTAGCCGGCAGTTGAGGTCTCCTTGGGTCCTTGCATGCGGCGGACGGCGACGTCCCCGTCACCCTCGTCATTCGCCATCTTCTTCAATGGGGTCGCAGACATTTAGGTCTTCCCTAGGCCTTCCGCGCTGCTGACAGCAACGCGCTGTCACCCTCGTCACACGCCATCTTTCTCAACGTGGTGGCCGATATTTTAGGTCTCAACGATTTCTCGCACGCAGCCCACTGCGACCACGCCGTAAGCCTCGTCATCCGCCATCTATCTCAACGCGATGGCAGACATCTGAGGTCTCAAAGGCCTTGCACGCGGCGGACGGCCACGCCGCCGTCACTGTCGTCACCCGCCATCTTTCGCAATGGGATGTAGTGTGAGTCAATTGGCCGAGAAGTGTATAAGATGAGTCAATTGGCCGAGAAGTGTGTAAGGTGAGTCAATTGGCCGAGAAGTGTGTAAGGTGAGTCAATTGGCCGAGAAGTGTGTAAGGGTGAGTCAATTGGCCGAGAAGCGTGAAGGGTGCGTCAATTGGCCGAGAAGCGTGAAGGGTGCGTCAATTGGCCGAGAAGCGTGAAGGGTGAGTCAATTGGCCGAGAAGCGTGAAGGGTGAGTCAATTGGCCGAGAAGCGTGAAGGGTGCGTCAATTGGCGAAGCGTGAAGGGTGCGTCAATTGGCCGAAGCGTGAAGGGTGAGTCAATTGGCCGAGAAGCGTGAAGGGTGAGTCAATTGGCCGAGAAGCGTAAGGGTGAGTCAATTGGCCGAGAAGCGTGAAGGGTGAGTCAATTGCCGAGAAGCGTGAAGGGTGAGTCAATTGGCCGAGAAGCGTGAAGGGTGAGTCAATTGACCGAGAAGCGTGTGAGGTGAGTCAATGGGTCGAGAAGCGTGTGGGGTGAGTCAATTGGCCGAGAAGCGAGTAGGTTGGGTCAATTGGTCGAGAATGTGTAGTGAGTCAATTGGCCGAGAAGTGTAAGGTGGGTCAATTGGCCGAGAAGTGTGTAAGGTGAGTCAATTGGCCGAGATGTGTAAGGTGAGTCAATTGGCCGAGAAGTGTATAAGATGAGTCAATTGGCCGAGAAGTGTGTAAGGTAAGTCAATTGGCCGAGAAGTGTGTAAGGTGAGTCAATTGGCCGAGAAGTGTGTAAGGTGAGTCAATTGGCCGAGAAGTGTGTAAGGTGAGTCAATTGGCCGAGAAGTGTAAGGTGAGTCAATTGGCCGAGAAGTGTGTAATGAGTCAATTGGCCGAGAAGTGTGTAAGGTGAGTCAATTGGCCGAGAAGTGTGTAAGGTGAGTCAATTGGCCGAGAAGTGGTAGGTGAGTCAATTGCCGAGAAGCGTGTGGGTTGGTCAATTGGCCGAGAAGCGTGTAGGGTGGGTCTATTGGTCGAGAAGTGTGTGGGGTGGGTCATTTGGTCGAGACGTGTGTCGGGTAACTTTTATATGTCGGGTATTCTAACCTCTTTGGTTATAAATCATTAACTTACACTAAAAATATTTAAACAAAGTAGTTTCAAAGAGAATTTATAGCCTGTTTCATATTTTAAAATATAATAATTATATTATTATTTTTCAGTTACAGATCACCGGATGCAGTGACATAATCGGACTGCGATGGCACGAACATCAGCTGCCACTAACGTCAGCAGCCGTTAACTTGTGTCGCCGCACTCTCCCTTACCACTCCGGGGGGGGGCAGGTAATAAGTGCGCCTGGACTTGGGGCGTGGGCTTGATGTTTAAGCGTGGTGTGTGGCTCAAGAGCGTGTGCCGGGGGCGTTGGCTAGGGACGTTGGCCTGGAGCGTGAGTAGAGGTTAGGAAAGGGAGTTGTGCGTTTGTCCGCGGAATTCATTTTCTCAACATTTTAAGTTCTTGCTTGCGTTCCTTGCTTGTTTTTTTTTCGCGATTTTTTCCTCTCGTTCCTTGTCTGCGTTTCTTGGCCTCGTTCTTTGCGCGCGATTCTTGTCCGCGCACTGGGTGGGAGTGCTGGGTTCGCGCACTGAGTCTAGGCGAGTGGTTAGCTTTATTCTTAATTTAATAGACCGTTTAATCAATTCGACCGTTAACGAGTAAAGAGATCGCAATACTTAAACGTTAGTAAATCGACAGCCGCGGAGATCATATGCACGGTGAATCCCTCCCTACACTCCTCCACCCACTTTCAACTCTTCCACCCTCTTCCAACCTCTTCCCCCTCTATCCTTACGTCGGAGCCCTCCAACCCAATGTGGAAATAGACCTCTTAGCGAATTGGCTACTATATAAAAAGGAATAACGTGTCATAGGTACTACATCCTGCAAGTCAAAACTTGTAAATATGGTGAGGAAATGTCTAGCAAACGCGTGCATGCGAGCGCTACCCGTCCGTTTGCATGGTTTCGTGCGCTCGGCGGTTTGTGTTCGATCGTTTGTTCGCTTTTACACTTCAGTTGTTTATTCATTTTTCATGTTTTTTAGTGTTTGGTGATTTTGGCGGTGATACTTTCGTTTCGGTGATACTTTCGTTTCGGTGATACTTTCGTTTCGGTGATACTTCAGTTTCGGTGATACTTCAGTTTCGGTGATACTTCAGTTTCGGTGATACTCCGGTTTCGGTGATACTTCGGTTTCGGTGATACTTCGGTTTCGGTGATACTTCGGTTTCGGTGATACTTCGGTTTCGGCGATACTTCGGTTTCGGTGATACTTCGGTTTCGGTGATACTTCGGTTTCGGTGATACTTCGGTTTCGGTGATACTCGGTTTCGGTGATACTTCGGTTTCGGTGATACTTCGGTTCGGTGATACTTCGGTTCGGTGATACTGGTTGCGGTGATACTTCGGTTGCGGTGATACTTCGGTTGCGGTGATACTTCGGTTGCGGTGATACTTCGGTTGCGGTGATACTTCGGTTGCGGTGATACTTCGGTTGCGGTGATACTTCGGTTGCGGTGATACTTCGGTTGCGGTGATACTTCGGTTGCGGTGATACTTTGGTTGCGGTGATACTTTGGTTGCGGTGATACTTTTGGTTGCGGTGATACTTTGGTTGCGGTGATACTTTGTTGCGGTGATACTTTGGTTGCGGTGATACTTTGGTTGCGGTGATACTTCTGGTGATCTTTGTCTGGTGATACTTTTTGGTTTGCGGTGATACTTTGGTTTGCGGTGATACTTTGGTTCGGTGATACTTTGGTTTGCGGTGATTGATACTTTGGTTGCGGTGATACTTTGGTTCTCGGTGATACTTTGGTTTCGGTGATACTTTGGTTCTGGTGATACCTTGGTTCTGGGTGATACTTGGTTTCGGTGATACTTTGGTTCGGTGATACTTTGGTTTCGGTGATACTTTGGTTTCGGTGATACTTTGGTTTCGGTGATACTTTGGTTTCGGTGATACTTTTGGTTTCGGTGATACTTTGGTTTCGGTGATACTTTGGTTTCGGTGATACTTTTTTCAGTGTGGGTTTGAGCTTGTTTTCGGTGTGTGTTTGTTTATTTGTTCCACCCTCTTTCAACACTTCCACCCTCTTCCCCAATCTATCCTTGGGTAGGAGCGCTGCAAACCAAAGTGGAAATAGGCCTCTAGGGGAATTCGCCACTATAAAAAAAGGAATAACGCGCCTGAGGGACTACATCTTACAAGTCCAAACTTGTAAATGTGGTGAGGAAATGTCCCAACAAAAGTACTGTCCGTCTGCGTGCGTGCGAGAGCAACCCGCCCGTCTGCATTATTGCGTGCGTGTGCGTTTGTGTGTTCAATCGTTTTGTTCATTTTTACATTTTAGTGTATTTTCTTATATTTGTGTTTCTTTTCAGTGTCTCTTTCAGTGTATTCCTCTCGACGTTCCGCGAGTGTGTGTGTGTGTGTGTGTTGATTTAGGCTTACTGCGAGTGTGTGTGTGTGTGTGTGTTGATTTAGGCTTAGCGCGTGTGTGTGTGTGTGTGTGTGTTGATTTAGGCTTACCGCGTGTGTGTGTGTGTGTTGTTTTAGGCTTATCGCGCGTGTGTGTTGATTTAGGCTTTCCGCGTGTGTGTTGATTTAGGCTTTCCAGCGTGTGTGTGTTGATTTAGGCTTTCCGCGTGTGTGTGTTGATTTAGATTTATCGCGTTTGTGTGTGTTGATTTAGATTTATCGCGTTTGTGTGTGTTAATTAAGGCTCACTGCGCGTGTGTGTATTGATTAAGGCTTTCCGCGCGCGCGCGTGTGTGTGTGTGTGTGTATTGCTTTAGGCCTTACGCGCGCGCGGTGGGGGCGGATTTAGGCTTATCGTGTTTGTGTATATGTGTTGATTTTGGCTTACCGCGTGTGTGTCCACATTTTCTCCCTCTTGCACACTTCCACCCTATTCCATATTCGTCTACACAGCCACCTGTTTCACGTTTTCCATTCTTCCAACCTCCTCTTCCCTTGGGTAAAAGCGCTCCTTCCAAAGTAGAAATAGGCCTCTAGGGGAATTCGCCACTATACAAAAAGGACTAACGCGCCTTTAGAGACTACACCCCACAAGTCCAAACTAGTTAGGAAATGCCCTATAAACGCATGCGTGCGAGCCCTACCGGTCCGTCTGCATGGTTGCGCGCGCTGGGCGTGTTTAATCGTTTTTTCGCTTTTACATTTCAGTTGTTTTTTTTTCATTTTGTGTGTTCTTTCCGTGATGCTTTCTTTTCAGTGACGCATTCTTTTAAGTGATGCTTTCTTTTAAGTGATGCTTTCTTTTAAGTGATGCTTTCTTTTCACTGATGCTTTCTTTTCACTGATGCTTTCTTTTCACTGATGCTTTCTTTCACTGATGCTTTCTTTCACTGATGCTTTCTTTTCACTGATGCTTTCTTTTCACTGATGCTTTCTTTCACTGATGCTTTTTCACTGATGCTTTCTTTTCACTGATGCTTTCTTTTCACTGATGCTTTCTTTTCACTGATGCTTCTTTTCACTGATGCTCTTTTCACTGATGCTTCTTTTCACTGATGCTTTCTTTTCACTGATGCTTTTTTCACTGATGCTTTCTTTTCACTGATGCTTTTTCACTGATGCTTCTTTTCACTGACGCTTTCTTTCACTGACGCTTTCTTTTCACTGATCGCTTCTTTCACTGAGCTTCTCACTGACTTTCTTCACTGAGCTTTCTTTTCACTGACGCTTTCTTTCACTGATTCCTGCGCTTTCTTTCACTGACGCTTTCTTTCACTGACTGCTTTTCACTGATGCTTTCTTTTCACTGATGCTTTCTTTCACTGATGCTTTCTTTCACTGATGCTTTCTTTTCACTGATGCTTTTCTTTTCACTGATGCTTTCTTTCACTGATGCTTTCTTTTCACTGATGCTTCTTTCATGATGCTTCTTTTCACTGATGCTTCTTTCACTGATGCTTTCTTTCACTGATGCTTTCTTTCACTGATGCTTTCTTTTCACTGATGCTTTCGTTTCGGTGATGCTTTCGTTTCGGTGATGCTTTCGTTTCGGTGATGCTTTCGTTTCGGTGATGCTTTCGTTTCGGTGATGCTTTCGTTTCGGTGATGCTTTCGTTTCGGTGATGCTTTCGTTTCGGGATGCTTCTTTTCGGTGATGCTTCTTTCGGTGATGCTTTCTTTCGGTGATGCTTTCTGTTTTCGTGATGCTTTCTGGTGATGCTTTCGTTCTGGTGATGCTTTGTTTCGGTGATGCTTTCTGCTTTCGGTGATGCTTTCTTCGGTGATGCTTCCTTTCGATGTGTGCTCTCCTTTCGGTGATGCTTCTCCGGTGATGCTTTCTTTCGTGATGCTTTCTTTCGGTGATGCTTTCTTTTCGTGATGCTTTCTTTTCGGTGATGCTTTCTTTCGGTGATGCTTTCTTTCGGTGATGCTTTCTTTCGGTGATGCTTTCTTCGGTGATGCTTTCTTTCGGTGATGCTTTCTTTCGGTGATGCTTTCTTTCGGTGATGCTTTCTTTCGGTGATGCTTCTTCGGTGATGCTTTCTTTTCGGTGATGCTTTCTTTCGGTGATGCTTTCTTTCGGTGATCTTTCTTTTCGGTGATGCTTTCTTTCGTGATGCTTTCTTTCGGTGATGCTTTCTTTTCGGTGATGCTTTCTTTCGTGATGCTTTCGGTGATGCTTCGTGATGCTTTCTTTCGGTGATGCTTTCTTTCGGTGATGCTTTCTTTTCGGTGATGCTTTCTTTTCGGTGATGCTTTCTTTCTGGTGATGCTTTCTTTCGGTGATGCTTTCTTTCGGTGATGCTTTCTTCGGTGATGCTTTCTCGGTGATGCTTTCTTTCGGTGATGTTTCTTCGGTGATGCTTTTTCGGTGATGCTTTCTTTTCGGTGATGCTTTGCTTTCGGTGATGCTTTCTTTTCGGTGATGCATTTGCTTTCGGTGATGCTTTGCTTTCGGTGATGCTTTCTTTTCGGTGATGCTTTCTTTTCGGTGATCTTTCTTTCGGTGATGCTTTTTTCGGTGATGCTTTCTTTCGGTGATGCTTTCTTTCGGTGATGCTTTCTTTTCGGTGATGCTTTCTTTCGGTGATGCTTTTTTCGGTGATGCTTTTTTCGGTGATGCTTTCTTCGGTGATGCTTTTTTCGGTGATGCTTTTTTCGGTGATGCTTTTCGTGATGTTTTTCGGTGATGCTTTTTCGTGATGCTTTTTTTTTCGGTGATGCTTTGTTTTCGGTGATGCTTTGTTTTCGGTGATGCTTTGTTTTCGTGATGCTTTTTTTTCGTGATGCTTTTTTTCAGTGATGCTTTTTTTTCAGTGATGCTTTTTTTTCAGTGATGGTTTCTTTTTAAGAGTGGACGTACGCGGACGCCCTGGTCCCACACAACCCGCCAACCCCGGGAGCGCCAGCAGGCGGCCGCCGACGGAGCCGCCGACGGCCCGCGAGGAGCGCGAGAAGTTAGTTCTTTTGGTCTTCTGACGCGGCGTCCGCCTCTGCGTTTGCCGCTACCTTTCTCTACGGGTTGGCCGATATTTTACGTCTCCTTAAGGCCTAGCACTCGGCCGACCGCGACACCGCAGACACTCTCGTCAACTGCCATCTTTCGGTACGGGGTGGCCAACATTTTAGGTCTCCTCCAGGCTTTGCACGCGGCCGACGGCGACGCCGCTGTCACCGCAGAGGTGGCCGGCGACGCCGTCGAACTTCGGTGCGAGACGCTGGAGGCGCACGGGAAATTTTTTGGCCGCTCTGAAGGAAATGTCCGTGGAGTACTATACGTGCTCCACAGGAAACGAGAAATTCCTACGGTTTGTTTTGCGGGGCATTCCATTGGAGCTCTTTCTAAGCGCTTTCATGATAACCTGTAACGCGTTGGGTTCCAGGTGCGGAAGCTGGAGCGAAGCTGCATCTAGCGGCCGGGACGACGGGGCAGACCACCCTTTGGTCACCGCCACCTTGAAGGATTCGGATCGCCACCGGGCGTTCGGATACGACCTCCATACGTGGGCCCGCGTCCGCGTGGAGTGTATTGGCCAAGACGCGGGCCGCAGTGCCACGTTGCCTGGATTTCCGGCTCGTGGCACGCAACGGCAAGCCCCGCACTCGCTGCAGGAACTGTGGGGACGCTTACAACATAGCGCAGTGGTCGTTGGGGCTAAATCCCCCGGCGGAGGAGCGTAACTGCTCCAACTGTTTGGGCGATAACCACGCCGCGAAGTAAAATGTTGCCCTAGTACAGCGCCGTCGTTTCAGGTGAAACCTGGCCCAGCAGCAGCGCTTACGAGCGGCCGCAGCGGACGCCAGCGGCGTGCCAACATCTAAGAGGCGAGGGGCCGACGCGCGGTCGGAGGCGTCGCGTTCTCCCTAACGGGAGCGCAGAACCTTCGCGCTGCCGCACCACCACCCCACCGCCGCAGCCACCACCGCAGCCACCGCGGTCTCAGCGTTCGCAGCGACGCGAATGCCCACGCGCCAGTGGCAGCAGCGACGCCAGGAGTCGATCTACTCGGACGCCCTGGTCCCACGCACCGCCAACCCCGGGAGCGCTGCGCGGCGCGCCGACGCGGCCGCGAGGAGCGCACCGCTCGCGTGCAACGGCGAAGGACGGTGGAGACAATCCCCGTTCCCTTCTTACTGAGCGAGCAGGAGCGCGTGCTACACCGCACTATTGACGATCTCGCCCGCAACGGGATGGACTTAATGCGTGTGACGCAGGCGCTCATGCGAGCAGTATCCGGCTGCGATTCTGCTGAATGGGCAGCGATCATCCTCAAGGTGGTATTGACACAGCTTCTTGTTCATTCCCATGAGGTGACGGCGGCCGCTGCGGCGAACACGGCGAATGGGGCACGCTCTTCAACGTCCTCGTCCGCTTCTCGTACCTCCCCCGCACTTTAAATAATGGCTGCTCCGGCCTTCTTTCTATAGAACAGCGCACCGTTGCCTTCAGGAAATGCACGAGATCAGCGCGCGAGCAAAGCAGTGAGAACTACACAGCTTTTGCTCGGCATAATATTTGTCATGATGGGATAGAAAATAGTTAAACCTGCATCTTTCTCTAATTATATTCCAGGTTATATCTACTACCGGAACGACAGAGCGGCACAAGCAGCGAATGCGACGGTATTTCTGCGCGTACAATACAAGGACTCTTGGGTGTAGCCAAAGACTACTTGTTATAAATAAGCTTATGGATCAATTCTAATATTATGGTATGGTGTATTTTATGAAAGTTTGGGCACAAACTGATTATGTTGTGATTTATGATTATATAATATATATAATATAATGATTTCAGCTGCAATGAATTGGTGTTCTTCCCTTGCAGTGATTTTGTGCGTTCTCCTGTGATAGTTTTACGTGGCACCCTTTTGTGGGTTGCAAATTGGTTTGCCTTTAAGACTCATTTACGGCGCATTGGTATTTCATTGGGAATGCATTTTGCATTTCTTCTAGGGCGATCTTTTTTAAGCACATACAGTCGTGTACGGAAGGATGCCGATATTCTGTCTGTGACATTCAATTTACGTGTCTCTTAAATTTTTGAAGAATAATTGTACTTATCGGTTTGGAAGCAATTTTTGGCGGCGTGACGAACCCAGATCGGAGGTAAAACCGGTGGTTCTACGTAAAAGCGACAGATCCGTGACCCCATAGGAGACTTACCATTGACGTCTGGGTCTGTCTGAAGCAGGAGCAACTGTTTGCCTGAGTGCACTCGCTTGCTCGCAATAGTTTTTTGTAAGCAAGATTGTTGAACTTGGGTAAAAAGAAACAAATCTATGTATTATATGTAAAGGTTGTGCGCAAAAATTGATCCATGAGTATTTATCCAAAAGTAGTTTTGCATTTAAATTTGTTGTATTCTTTAAAGACATCTCTTTATGTCGAGCTTGGTCATTTTGGTCTACGTATTGTGCTTTCCTGGGATGTCCTGAAGTGGACTTTGTCATACGAAGGAAAATGCTACTAGCAATAATTAACTTGTGTAATTATTAAATATGTACATTTGTGAAGAGGCTTAGACATGAAAAATTTGTCAATAATTGTATTTCAATGTAATTTGTGATATTCTTGTTTTTTGTGTTTAGGCAGCCGCTTGACACTTTGCTATGGAAAGCATTCTTGCTGTGTAATTCTGTTTAAATTGTTTTTCATATAACAAAGCTCAGCCAACCAATTTTGTACTTGCGTATCGGTAATTCTGCTTAAAGTAAAACTTATTTTAGTTGCAATTTTAGAAATGTGAAAGAGCTGTGTTCTCATAGTTTTTTGAATAAATGTATATTCCTTCATTGAAATGGATTCAGTTTTACCACTTACCGCTTAGTGTTACCTTTCACTTTGTGTTACCCTTGTGACCTGTAGATACGCTTCCTTGCCCCCGATTCCTAGAAAATTTAATATTCATTAACGACTTAAACATGTAACGGATGGTAGCTATATTGTTTATTCTCTTTTTCCATCTTCTAAATTATTTAGGATCAAGGATAGTGCTTTTTGTCGATTTTATGGATTTTATGGACATGGAGTTTTAACAAAATCGAATTGCACAGTTTCCCCATTTACAAAATGAACTTTTTTATTAGATGCAGATCGTCTGCTTGCAACAATCCGGTAGAAAGTTGACCGAAACTTCACGAAATGTTCACCAATTGTAACTTTCCACGCGTAAATTAATGTTATGGAACCATCTTAAATCATACCAACGGCGATGCCTGAGGTGTTACGACCCATTACGACCATTGTCTCAATACGATATCACTTCGTGAAATCACTTTGCCACAACTAGAAAGCATATATTCACCCCCTTGCACCATCGTCATACGTCGTCCTTCCATTATTACAGCCAACTGACTTCACTGCGGAACCAAATCGCCTGCAGGCCGTTCAGTCATGTGACCGTTTTATTGACAGCCACTCTCGCCAAACCGCAAGGATTAGGTCTGGGGCGTAGTCGGCTATTAATATGCAGAAATGATTCGCTTTCATTTCACGAACGTTGTCTAACGTGTCTTGCAGCCGTGGAACAACCTAATGCATTGTCAATCCGACAAAGGAGAAAGTTCAATGAAAAAGATTGTATTATAGCGATAAAATGATGTTGAAATACTCTGAAACTATGTTCAAGATTTTAAAAGTTAATAATTTACGTGAACTGCGTTTAGTTTGAATTTGGAGAGTTCGTTGCAGAAATGAGAGGTTAAGCTAACGGGACTTTCCTTTTCTTGCTAGTCTAGGGCGGGCCTTTTGTCAGAGTTTCAAGGACCTTTGCATGTTTATGACCCTTTTTTGTGAATTTTGAGTGCGTTACCCCTACGGGGGCCCCGTCCGAACCCTTCTGCGCCTGCTAAGTCAGAGTTTCAAGGACATTTAAAATTTATTTACTTTTTATTTTTTATATTATATTTAATTCACTGTGTTATCACATATAAAATTAATAGAAACAATAATAAGTTAAATTTACAGTTTAATAACACTAATAATAGCTATTTATAAAATATTTAATTTATAATTATTTGCATTTTAATTACTTTATTTATTATAGAAGATATATATTTTTGTGTAATAAAAGTATCAGGTGTAATTGTCTTGGATAATGTTAAATTTACTGTCACAGATTTTGGAAACAAGACCCTGATACTGCACTGACTCCAAAAAAAGCGTATAGGAATAGAAGGGAAGAAAACATGTGAAGTGGATGATTTTGGACAGGGATTAATTAGGTGCATTATTTATTCGATGTATAAGAATGGTAAGTAATTTACTTCTATTTGCATGTAAGCAACTTCCTATGTTTTTTTTTGTAAATACTACATTTTTCTCAGGTCAAAGTGTTAGTCTGAACTCAATTTTGACTGCAGTCAAACATGATAGAGATACAGATTTTACTGGAGGAGAACTACTTTGACTTACCTGCTTCATGCCATGGGTTTTGAATGGAATAAGTGAATCAAGAAAGCATGATTTGCATGTAATGAAATGCATCATTTGTAAAATTGTAGTTATTTCAGTGAGTGTAATGACTTATGAGTGTCATGAATATTGTGTGTCCAGTTTGAAGCACAATCATAGTGGTTTAATATGATTTTCTTTTGCTACATCATCTTTAGTAATTACTTTTAATAATCTATCCTTTAGGTTACGCCTCTCGGACATGGCAAAATAAAAGTAAGAGCTGCTGTAGCAAAAATTTAGATGAAGGTAAAAGGTATGAAGGATATGCAAATGGTTTCATTCAGGATGCAGAACTATTGTTTCCCTTGAAGACAAAAGAAGTAGATGAGTACCATGGAACTATGAGAGCAGAAATGTTCCAAAAGTGGGTGAAAGAGGAATTATTACCTCGTCTGCCAGAACCACCAGTCATTGTAATGGACAATGCACCTGCTCATTCTGTTCTGGTGAGTGACATTTCAAGAAGTGTTCTTTTAAAAATGTAAAAATTATTCTTTCAAAAAATACATTTAATCCTTTATAAAAATAACTGATTATGAAACAGGTTTTGCAACTAGTGAGTGGTAAAAGAGGTTATTTCAACAATTATTTACTTCACACAAAAGGTGAAATACAAAATTTATTATATTAAATTGTGTTTAGTGATTTTAGTTAAATCAGTAAAATTAATTTCTCTTAGAGTACAACATAGATTGCCAATAGATGCATTTCTTTTATTTATCTCTTATTTATCTTTCTTTTCTATTTATTTAAAAAGAGTATAAAAGAAATGCAATTTTTGAATAATATTGAAATAAACATCCTTTTCTCATTTCTAATTTTCTAGGAAGGGAAAAGGCCATCATCCAAGTGGAGGAAGAGTGAACTGCAGGAGTTTCTTTGTGAGCACAAAATACCATTTATGCCTGAGCATACTTTTAAGTCTCTTCTTTTTGAAAGCTTCTGAAGTTTGTGTTCAGAAAAGGTACTCTTGAAATAAGCATAAGTTTTGTTGAATTAAACATACAATAAGGCAGTTTTATTTTTGCATGATGATATGATTGCCAATGTTGTCATTAGTTGAAAAATCATATCAGTGTATGTGGTGCAGATATGTTGTGATGAAATTATTAAGAAGCTGGTCATAAAGTTCTGAGGCTACCCATGTCTTTGCCACCACAATCCCATTGAGTTGGTACGAGCCAATGCAAAAGAAACTACCAGAGACATCGTTTACCACTTTTGACCACCAAGCAGTGACAAGAAAATGAAGCAACCATTAAACCAGGTTTCTGTGGAGAAGGAAGTGATTAAAAATGAAAAGCAAAATATTGCCTTGTTTTTTTTTTTCTTTTTGCAGAAAGTTGTTAATATAAAGTACTCTTTGATGCGGCTTCCGCTGGAAAAATTATTGGTACACGCAGAAAATTATAGAAGACGATTGGAGAGTAGACGTTAGGCACGATGCTTCAGAGATTTCTGTCATTGTAAATATCCTGGATGACTAATGATGATGATGATGATGATCATATTTTTCTCGCTCTTTCCATTCCCGGGCCCTCTGGTGTCTCCACTTAAGGGTGAAATTCCACACATCGGTGAAATTTTGCGAAAAATAATGAAAATTTCAGTTTTCGTTTTTTCAGTTCATTACTTAGACAGAACGATCAGGATTCATTACCTACTTTCACTTTTAGTGAGGCCATTTAAATGCCTGCTAAGGAAGTTTAAATGGCCGTGCGCGCTGAGAGCCACGCCTTCTTTTACGCCCCTTTTCCAGACATTTCCGTGGAATATATGCAAAATTAAGATTTTTAGTAATTTCACAGATGCGTCCCCTTAAATAATGCATAGGGTAACCCTATCAGAGAGGGAACATCCACCAGTGAACAAACAGTTACCATTGAATTTTTATACAAAATGGAAAATGGCTTTGGAATTCACTCCAATGATTGAATTGGAGTCTGTGGCATTCATTTATTCAATCATCCATCTTTAATGCCCTAACAAGCATGTCCACATTCACTGGATTTTTTATTTATTCACTGGTAAGAAAAGTTAATTCACGTGCTTAAGAGCTCATTTATTGGTATCATTTCTCTATTTGATTAATTTAACATACAATTGAATGCATTTCCTCTGGTACTGAATACATTTGCATTTTCATGCGGTGAAAACAATCCTTCTCATAATTTAAGAACACCCCTTTAAAATTAAAAATCATTTGTTACAATCAAAGTATTCAAATTTATACATTTTAAACAAATTTTGGATACCAAAGGTCAATGATCTGAATAACAAGATAAGGAAAAATTTGTGCTTGTGACCCAAACGAGTCTAAATTATTAATAAATATCTAGGTATATGAAAAATATAGTATGTAATATAAGTTAATCTAATAGGTAATATGAATGAATAGAAATGCATTC